>OW203734.1:15605679-16002742 GCA_934045075.1 Yponomeuta sedellus
CAGACAGACAGACAGACAGACAGACAGACAGACAGACAGACAGACAGACAGACAGACAGACAGACAGACAGACAGACAGACAGACAGACAGACAGACAGACAGACAGACAGACAGACAGACAGACAGACAGACAGACAGACAGACAGACAGACAGACAGACAGACAGACAGACAGACAGACAGACAGACAGACAGACAGACAGACAGACAGACAGACAGACAGACAGACAGACAGACAGACAGACAGACAGACAGACAGACAGACAGACAGACAGACAGACAGACAGACAGACAGACAGACAGACAGACAGACAGACAGACAGACAGACAGACAGACAGACAGACAGACAGACAGACAGACAGACAGACAGACAGACAGACAGACAGACAGACAGACAGACAGACAGACAGACAGACAGACAGACAGACAGACAGACAGACAGACAGACAGACAGACAGACAGACAGACAGACAGACAGACAGACAGACAGACAGACAGACAGACAGACAGACAGACAGACAGACAGACAGACAGACAGACAGACAGACAGACAGACAGACAGACAGACAGACAGACAGACAGACAGACAGACAGACAGACAGACAGACAGACAGACAGACAGACAGACAGACAGACAGACAGACAGACAGACAGACAGACAGACAGACAGACAGACAGACAGACAGACAGACAGACAGACAGACAGACAGACAGACAGACAGACAGACAGACAGACAGACAGACAGACAGACAGACAGACAGACAGACAGACAGACAGACAGACAGACAGACAGACAGACAGACAGACAGACAGACAGACAGACAGACAGACAGACAGACAGACAGACAGACAGACAGACAGACAGACAGACAGACAGACAGACAGACAGACAGACAGACAGACAGACAGACAGACAGACAGACAGACAGACAGACAGACAGACAGACAGACAGACAGACAGACAGACAGACAGACAGACAGACAGACAGACAGACAGACAGACAGACAGACAGACAGACAGACAGACAGACAGACAGACAGACAGACAGACAGACAGACAGACAGACAGACAGACAGACAGACAGACAGACAGACAGACAGACAGACAGACAGACAGACAGACAGACAGACAGACAGACAGACAGACAGACAGACAGACAGACAGACAGACAGACAGACAGACAGACAGACAGACAGACAGACAGACAGACAGACAGACAGACAGACAGACAGACAGACAGACAGACAGACAGACAGACAGACAGACAGACAGACAGACAGACAGACAGACAGACAGACAGACAGACAGACAGACAGACAGACAGACAGACAGACAGACAGACAGACAGACAGACAGACAGACAGACAGACAGACAGACAGACAGACAGACAGACAGACAGACAGACAGACAGACAGACAGACAGACAGACAGACAGACAGACAGACAGACAGACAGACAGACAGACAGACAGACAGACAGACAGACAGACAGACAGACAGACAGACAGACAGACAGACAGACAGACAGACAGACAGACAGACAGACAGACAGACAGACAGACAGACAGACAGACAGACAGACAGACAGACAGACAGACAGACAGACAGACAGACAGACAGACAGACAGACAGACAGACAGACAGACAGACAGACAGACAGACAGACAGACAGACAGACAGACAGACAGACAGACAGACAGACAGACAGACAGACAGACAGACAGACAGACAGACAGACAGACAGACAGACAGACAGACAGACAGACAGACAGACAGACAGACAGACAGACAGACAGACAGACAGACAGACAGACAGACAGACAGACAGACAGACAGACAGACAGACAGACAGACAGACAGACAGACAGACAGACAGACAGACAGACAGACAGACAGACAGACAGACAGACAGACAGACAGACAGACAGACAGACAGACAGACAGACAGACAGACAGACAGACAGACAGACAGACAGACTCACATGCATATTTAAGCTCAAAAAGGCCGTATCTCTGTATAATGGTACCTGTTTTAAATAAGATGATATTTTACTGATTTTCAGCTACAGCCAATGTGTGAGAACGGCAATGATCCATATTTGTATCAAACCACTAGAATATTTAAAATAATAATAGGTACACGACGATCTTTAACCATAACAATAAAATAAAGAAAAGAAACCGCAAACAATTCCTTATTTATTACTTGACATTGGTACAAGAAATTTATTTTACCAGCAAAAGTTGCATTGTGTATAATTAGTAGTGTGTTGTTAGTACATATATTATTCAACTATCCAATGATTTAATAATATAACAATGATTAAATATCTTCATTTAATATACAATATAATTATGATTTAATAATAACAATTATTAATTCTATATTTTTTTATGTGACTTGCATTAATATTGAAATGTCAACCCACAGACCCATTTAAAAACAAGAAATATGCAAATTGTAAAACAGCTAAATTTCTCACTATCATGAAACCTCCTACTAGAAACTCCTAGTTTTTTGTAAATCTAGCAGTAAGCTTTAAATTTAAAAAACCTATTTAGAGGCTAAAAATTTCCGGGTTCGAATCCCGGCATGGGTGAAATTTTTAGCCTCTAAATAGGTTTTTAAATTTGTTCCTTAGCACGGGTTAGTGCATTAAAAATAAAAACATGTAACATGTTGAATAGTACAGCTTTAAATTTATTTTTAATTATTATTAAGATATATTGACGACCTCGGTGGCGCAGCGGTTTGGCACGCTGACTGTTAAACCGAAGGTCTCGGGTTCGATCCCCGGCCGGGTCAAACTAGGAAACGAACTTTTCTAGTTTGTCTCGGGTCTTGGACGTTATCTATGTATTTATTGTATTAAATCTATCGTCGAGTTAACACCTATAACACAAGTCATTTAGTTGTACTTAGTATAGGGCTAACGAGATCTGTGTAGTATGTCCATGAATATTTATTTATTATTTATATTTATTAGATTAAGGATTATTTGGAAGACAAAGATATCTCGTACTAAAACATTGTTAACAGGGACTATTGTGTCTAGTGTAGTGAAACTTTAAGTTCAAAACTCTGTTAATTAAGTCTTTTGTTAGCTTCTTCTTTGCATATTAATAATATTATAAGTTTTAAAGTTTGTAAAGATGTCTGGATGTTTAAAGTTTACTACTCAATCACGCAATAACTGCTGAACGGAGTTACATGAAACTTTATATACAGATTTGGAATCTAGTAGCCAAATTAATAAGACTTTAGTCTAACAACAGTATTAAAAAACCTATTTAAAGGCTAAAAATTCCACCCATGCCGCCACCTATCCGTGCCAGATATCTGGCACGGATAGCCAGTGGTCGCGGGCTCGAATCCCGGCATGGGTTGAATTTTTAGCCTCTAAATAGGTTTTTTTTTTATATTGTCATTAGCACGGGTTAGTGCATTAAAAATAATATAATCTCACCACAGTACTACTTTGGGCCGTTTATAGGCATAAGTGGCCCACTTTAAAGCACAGCCCTTCTCTCAAAGATAGTATGAACTTGATTACCACGCGTGCCCAACGTGGATTAGCAATTTCAAGTACAACTAAATGACTTGTGTTATACGTGCTAACTCGACGATAGATTTAAGACATAGATATCATGCAAGACCCGAGACAAACTAGAAAAGTTCGTTTCCTAGTTTGACCCGGCCGGGGATCGGACCCGAGACCTTTGGTTTTACAGTCAGCGTGCCAAACCGCTGCGCCACCGAGGTCGTCAAAAGAATCCATAGAGATGCCATACAGGCTGCGATGCCCGCAAATTGCTTCCACCTTCCCAATGAGCGTAGTTTGTCACTAACGGGAAGCGATCGGTCACTCGCGGGTGCGGGAATGTCGGCCACCGGTGATGGACGATGGCAACAATTCACCACAACAAAGCATAGATGTGTTAGAATATCAATCTAGGGGAATCTACCTGAATATGGAGGTCTACGTAAAGTTATCAGCGCGTATAGTTTTTACAGTGGAAATAACTTTAAAATGACAATAAAATATTCTTTGTTCTTAGTCTTGGTGTGTTTTCATGTTTGTGACGTCATTGCTTGGTTACCATAGTAAAGGGTATTTTAGTTCTGGACCAGGTCAATGGAATCCGTTACTTGACTCATATCAAATTTGACGCGATAAATTAATATTTCCTGTAGTATTTAACTTAAGAAACTGAAATATGTTGACTTTGCTAAGTAAGTATGTAGAATGGCTGCAAGTAAAAAAAATATTTTTCACTTTTAATTCGGAATGGTGAAAACGCTATCCGCCATGTTGAAAGCATTTTTCGTTTGTAAACAAACATCTGTCAGCCAGAACCAGTGGACATTGATTATTATAGGACTTAAATCCAAGTGATCTTCACATAAATACTCGTACACTCGAGTTTCAATCAATAAAGAATCAGTGTCTCTTTGGTAAGTTTGAGCCAATTTTTTCGTGTGTTTATTTCACTGGGTACACGAATCCACAACTTCCTGGGGTTATTTAATGACATGTTTTTGCATTCTTGAACAATGCAATAATGATAATTGCTATATTTTGCTTGTGAACTCGATGAAATCATGGTTTCGTTGTTGTTATTTATCTATGCTCACAAATCACTCACATGTCAATCTTTGTTTACAAAACTTCAGGTCTTTAAATCATAGACAAAATAGCTGACCGCGTTTTTGGCTTTTTGTCAAAGCAAAGATTTAAAATATTTTTTTTGGTTGCTTTTAGGTCTTCAAAAAATATACTAAAATATTGTTTGGTCTAATGGAAGAGATATTTACCATTTAAGACTAATTTTCAAAGAGAGTCAAATAGCGGATTGTGTTGTGTGGAAGTTATTATTATTATATTATAAAGTGACCTCGTCAATGAATATATAGCATATGTATTCCATTATACAGATTTACTCTAGTCTATATCAACCCTTGTAAGTCCCCACTGCTCTAACCGATGCAGGAATCGCAGGAAGGTTAGGCCATACTCTACCACGGGGCCCAAGTCCAGGTCGGAGGATTATAAGATGGTGGCGGGCCTCTCTCAGAAGTTATCAAGCCGCCCATAAAGCCTCTGACATGGCTTGACGACTGTCATTACATGACAGCCGGTACCAACGGCTTAGCGTGCTTTGCGAAGCACGGAAGCGCTCGGAAAAATGCCACTAGTGGTAGTCGCGTGATGGTCACCCATCCTGCACCTGCGCCTGTTGTTGCTTAACTCAAGTGATTGGTTCCAATCACTCGGTTCGACTAGGCCACTAGCGTTTCTGAGCGATTAACTCTAGTATGGCATACAAAATTAATCGTTTATAGTATCAACAATTTGTTGAAACTAATATGAATACTGATAAAAATATGAATATTATAATACAAATTACTACAAGTGATTCGTTTTAGTGATAAATTGCATATATCTTGCAAGGTTGAATTAATTTTAAAAAGTATTGTATAAGTCGGGGCTTCTTATATTTATTTCAAGTTTTTCCTCCCTGTTTCTCGGCAACATACTTATACAATGTGTTTTAGAAAGGTCGGGTGAAACTGAAGAGGAGTATTTTATTTGACAATAACGGTTTGTTACAGTATCAACACCATATGATATCAAATATCGAATAAAATATCAGATACTCCATACTTCTTATTCTTTTTCTTCAGGCTATATTATGTAGTCCACTGCTGGACATAGCCCTCCCCTAATGAGCGTTATAACGCCCTGTCTTTAGCTTGCCGCATCCGTTAGTTTTTCATCTGCATCTGCCGTCAGTTTTTCGCAGATCGTCATCCCACCTGGTCGGAGGGCGTCCTACACTACATTTGCCGAGTCGCGTTCTCCACTCAAGAACACGTTTACTCCAACGGTTGTCGGTTCATACACACTTTTGATATTAATTTGCTGTGAGCGAATTGTATGAAATAGCTAATATCTTTGGGTTACTCTCATTATTATTTGTATTGGTTACAAATAGGATAAACCTCATAGGTTTCACAACACCCCTGTTAAGATAAGATATTCTCTACACCAGGAAAAAAACAACCATAAAATAGTTACAAAGATACAGTACAGTTGGCGGTTTTACAGCAATTTCTTCCCGACCACCGACGATGAAGATTTGCTGATGGAAAAGTGAGATGGTCGGTTAGTGAAAATATGAATACTAATATACACACTTATACTTAATAATAGTGTACTTACGACGACCGACGACGACCTCTGGCGTAGCGGTAGCATATCAACCTATCATGCAAGAGGTCCCGGGTTCTAATCCCGGCTGGGAACAAAAAAAACCTCAGGTCTTGGATGTTTACATGTTTGTGATGTCGTTGTTTATGCAAATGTTATGTTGTTGTTATAACCCTTTACAAATTATAGGTAGAGCTTTTTTTAAGTAGCCTATCTACCTCCCACTGCAGGGCACAGGCCTTCTTTCAGATAAAGAGGATTTGGGCTTAATTACCATGGACGCCAACCGCGAATTCGTAATTTCAAGCGCTGAGGTAGTAGAACACCTCAGACACTTAAGCTTCTACTATAAACATACATAAAAATACATAATTTAGTTGTATGGGTTTATATACCATATTTCTTAAAGCAACGATTAGTAGTTATTAAGTTGAATTACTTACCATTATATGAATACCATTACCATCATTGTATTATCCTGTTTAATAACTCCGAAAGCGAACGCGCGTCTCTTGTCAAATAAAATTATTACAACATTGTTTTCCGTGTGCCACACCCAAGAGCTTGATTATATTTTCCATCAGCCTCCTTGAAACTTGAGCAAGATTGACAGGAGTGATTTAAATGCAGCTTTAAACTTCAATTTAAACTTCCGCTTGGTCTCGATTTTCTCTTTTCTATGTAATCATATTTAAGCAATCATGAAATTTACGAGAGGTAATTCTCCTTGTTTGTTAAATCCAGGACAAAGAGTATTTCAGCTGAGTTGAATATTTCAGTTGACAGTACAGCGCCTTGATTATGTAACTTTTCACGTATACATCGGTGTACGAAAGCAGAATGTTTTCTTATCTGTGCCCTATAGATATGAGGCTTAATAGGTATCACACATAGTGTGGATATGTTATGATAAGTTACAGAGATATTGAGCCACATATTTGTATAAAATAGTCCAGTAGTTAGAACATTTTTGGGGCTTAATCGCGTAGTAGTTTATTGCTATTTTATTTTAACTATGTGTACAAGTCGCTAAAGTTTAAAATATGTTATAGTCCAGTAGATATTTTGTTTTTGCACACACATAGATGTATCCGTGGAAAGTTACATAATCGAGGCACAAAGCATAACATTATCAGTCTCCAACGTTACACTTAGGTACTTTTCATACATTTACATGATGATGATGTTGGTCTCGAACCGACCGATTTTGACAGAGACTTATCGATGGCGTTAGTGTGTTAGCATATGGCTTGCATAACCTAAGCGCTATATCTTAAACATTTTTAACCCAGTCACATCCTGGTCCCAACCCAAAATCCTCTAAGCTATGGTAACCACGGACATCATAAACTTGAAAATAAGCCCAGACTGCAGCTATTTGTTCAAGCGGATGGTGACCCTCAGCGGCTATCAGAAAAGATACAGATTTTCGTCAAAAAGTGTCTGAGAAGCATTTACGAAAACACTGGCCCAACACCATCTCAAATGCTCTCTGGCCACGTGCTCCGACTGCCTGCAGAACTAAAATGAACTACAGAACTACTTGGCTAGATTACTGGAAAAATGTTCATATTGTCCGATCGCTCGGACGAAGCGGAATTACAATTCCTTGTAGTCTGATTAATCGGACCAACTCGAAAAGAAGTTCATGTCGTCCGATATTGGTAGGACAAAGGCAGTCGGACCACGTGGCCAGAGGGCCCAAATGCCAAACTGTGACAGATCACAAAACAAAAACCCGTAGCCCAAGACAACAGGTAACGCAAATGGCGTTGGCTAGGACATACCCTTTGAAGACCCGATCGCTACATCCCGAAGTTGACTCTCGACTGGAAACCCGCCAGAGGCTCACGACGACCCGGAAGACCGTCCCAGACGTGGAGGAGATCCGTTCTCTCTAAGACGAAGGAGAAGGGAGTAAATTAGCTGTAGCTGCCATCCCTAGAAATTATCCGATGGACGGAAATGGAAATGGAGGAGTAAAGGGGTCAAAGAAGAAGAAGAAGAAGTGACTAACCCACGACCAACGAGGTAGTTAATGTAACGACTTTGATATTATAATGTCCTGATTTATTACAATCAAATCGGGCTGCTCTCCTAGCTCAGAGAATCAAGAACGTCGGTTACAAAATATTTTTGTTAACAAAATGTTTACCTTGTTAACAACAATCAGGATCGAGACGCAACACAGACATTTGAGAGAAAACAAATTGAATTAAGGCGCTGAAAGCTTCAGGGTCGGTTGCATCGGGGCTTGTAATCCAATTACACGTTATAGCGACAACATTCTAAATGAAGATAGAAGGGCTTTAATTTTTAGAAACTTACATGGGACCAAGTTACGCAGAAACATTCCAACCCGCAGTACGGTACTTGCAAAATAAATGTAATTTTATGAATAACTTTGTTTTTCAGAACCTTATATTGGACACAGAAACATTCTTACCCACAGTACGTTACTTGAAATATAAACGCATTTTTATGTATTACGAGTACATTGGTTTCATGTTTTTGATTAAACGTTTTTTATTTGTTGACACTAATATTATAAACAGGAAAAGTTTGTGAGTTTCTATGTTCGTATGTAAAATAATGTCCAAAAGTACTAATCCAATTTCATATTTTCTTTCACCGGTATTTAGGATGGATCTGCAGGGAGGACAAAGGCTTTAGGCTAATCCGTATACCACCCCAACGTAGTCGCGAGTAATTAATAAAACTTTAGACATGGCAGTCATAAACATTGAAAAAACTATCTACTCAACATATAAAAAGCATTATTATCGCCAGTGGCCAATTGTGGGTTGGAATGTTTCTGCGAAACACCGCCTAATTATACTTTATGCACACGAAACACGTAACAGGACATTTCATACGAAATAAAATTAACAAACGCGAGCTCATGTCTATTTTCGCCAGCGAACGTGAGAAACAGTAAAAGCGGCTAGGAAACGGGTGCATATGCATACAACACTTTATTTCAGAAGATAGCTCAAATATTGATAAACGCTCCGTACATTAAGGTGGTTTAGGGTGATAACTAGCGCCACCAATTTAATAAAAATGTTTTTTCTTGTATTATAATACGTTTTTAACTAAAAGTGAACATGAGAAATCTTAACAACTGTGACAACTATTTTTAGAGCCTACAGTCTAGAACCTAGGATTTACAATCTAGAATTTTAATACTACATTCTAGGCTATATCGCAGTAGCTTTGTATTACCACACAACTAGGGTGGTAATACAAAGAAAGGCCGAGATCGCAGAATTTTGCGGCCCGAGCTGCAAGCGAGGGACGTAAATATGTGATCGAGAGCTTTCTTTATTACCTCCCGTGTTGTGTACATCTTTTTATGTCTACACTTGGTCAGAAAGCGGCTTTTATCCGTACGCGCAGCGTGCAGAAAAAGCCACTTTATTGCCAGGTGTGGCATAAAACTCTTTATTTCAGCTTCGTTCGATCACCGTTAGAGTTCGGCAGTGTTGTGTGGTCCCCTCAATATGCCTGTCATAAAAATAGAATTGTAAAAGTCCAAAAAAAGTTTACCAAAGCTCTTGAGTACAGAACCGCGGAGCACTGCCAGAGCTATAGTTTATCACTCTCTAAACATAATTTATTACCGCTTGATGTTTGGCGAAAGCAGCTTGATGCAACGTTTTTATTTAAAATTGTTAACAATTAAGCCCTGATCTTCTCAAGCAAATTAATTTTAGAGTACCTAACATATCTACCAGAAATAATACTTTGTTCATTGTTTCCTTTTGTAAAAAGAATTATACTTGTAACAATTTCATCAGTCACTGCCTTGACACATATAATAAGTGCTTCTCAGAACTTGATCTTTTTGAAAATAGAAATAGGTTAATCTACTAAACTACGTTACTAAATACTACAAAATAATATATAGAATACTTTAAACATGAAAAAAATGTTGTATTCGATCCATTGCAACTGGATTGTAACCCATTAGAGTTGCAGTGGAGTACACCCGCTTTGTTTCTTTTTTCTCTCTCTATTATCTGTATAGGTAAATGCTAAATTTTCTTATCATCATAGACGTTATGTTGTGTACTTGTTGTAACGGTTAACTCTTAAATTGTATCGTAGTTGGCACTCTAAGTCTTTGAATTAAGTATATTTGCACTCTAACAATTTATAACAATGTGACTGTATGTTGCCAAAATCGGAATAAATAAAAAATATATGTTCCAAAAATAGGTATGTGGGGGAAAAACTAGGACTTACGAAGTTAGTTTACTTTCCCTGTTAGATTTATGAAAATGAGGATACATTTAATATAATATGCCCTTGAACTCAGAAGAAGCCTCCACTCACCTTGCAGCTCCCCAGCCAGCTCCAAATCGTGAAACCAGCTCAATCCAGATGCACGGCACTAGGGTTGATGGAAAGTCCATGGGCTTAACACAAAAACGTTTGTGGCCACAAGTACTCACTTCTCACTCGTAAAGTTCAATTACAACAAATTTCGAATGTAATTAATAAATAAAGAAATAATTTAAAATTAGCAAACAAACGTCGTTTCTTCCTTCTAGTGGACTGTGTAATGGCCAACTAGAGTGCGACCAATCACGGCCTTTTTCAGCAACACAGAAACGGAAACCAACATAGGTTACTGAAGAAAAGCGGAAACATGCCAAAGAGTTTGAGCAGATATGAAACAAGTTATCACAGATATTATTGATTTTTTGACTGATTGTATTATAAAGCTATTAGTAGTAGAGATAAAAATACCACGTTTAACATGTCCTCTTCTATTCTATTAACCCTCAGACCACATTTATTTAAACTACTTCTGGTATATTATTTAGTCTAGTTTTTGGTTTTATGTTTAGTTTTGGTGAAATAGCAATTTCAAGCACTGTATTTGAACCACTCAGACACTCAGGTTTGTTCACGATGTTTTTTCTTCACAGTTAGCAAGTGGTATTGCTACTATATAACTTCACAAAATGTACATAACTTAGTAAACTAAGTCATTGGTAAATGTCCGCACTTGAACCTGGTCTCTCGCTTCCGATTCCATTCTTCTACCCAATGGGTTACTGCCGCTTAAAATAATCGCTAAATCTAATGAAATAAGTACTATACTCCAGCCTTGCTAATAAACTTGGTGTAAGTTATGTATAACTATGCAGTGTTTTGTCTCTTTTCTTCCAACTGAAAATTAGATTCAAATGACGTGAACAAAACACTGTAACTATACCAGGCTTATACGGTGTTTATTAGTAAGAGCCCTAGTGTAAATCCATAATATAAAAAGGAATCGTTGAATGTATTGGCAAGCGTAAATCTCGAGAGCAGCTGAACCGATGGCACTAATTGTTTTTTTAGAATATTCCTTGAAGTACGAGTATGGTTGTTACAGAGAGAAAAATAAAAAAAAAATAAAGAACTGTTAGGCGGTACGAGGTTCGTTGGGTCAGCCATTGTGCGAGCAAGACATCACCGAGGTAACAGATACCTTCTAACATGCAAACTGGGCATAGGACCAATATAGGTAGCACGGTGACACGCGCCACGCATTTTGTGGCGATGAAATCTTAGAATTTCACAATTAATGTACTGAAAAGTCGCGACTTTTGACGTTAAAAGGCGCGACTACGTCGTCGTACTACCCAGGCTGGACAATCTAGCGAAGAAGACTATAAATATTACACATAGCTTGTGACGGTGCAAACCTCTTTATACCATTTTTATTTCTCTTTCTATCTATAATTTTCAAATATTTAAATTACGTCACACATTCTTCGATTTCCCTCATTTTTCATTCACTACTACTTTACCCTTTGACCAGATCTGACTTTTTTCCTGTTTCTCCGATTTTATCCAGTTTTCTGTTTTACTAATTTACAAATAAAACCACACCTGAAGTCGTTCCAGTTTATTATTATTTATAAAACGTTCCAAGCTATCTCTAAGTCCATCGTTATAAAGGCAACTCACTGGGAGGTATATCGGCGCGGATCATTTGGGGCGGAAGACCCGACTTATCGCTTAGAAAACGGTAGGTGTCGGCACAAAAAGCGGAGATATTGGTCGTTATTTGCTAGCCGTTGCGGTACTGATACTGGCAGCGACCCGGGGCTACATTAAATAAGTGCACTGTAGAATTGTAGTACTTAGTATTGAAATATTGTATTACTTTTATAAATAATAAAAACTGGAACGACTTCAACTCTTGCTTTATTTGTGTTATGTAGTATTATTTTACAATAAAACACAAAACTGGATAAAAACGGATAAGCAGGTAAATTATTCAGATCTGGTCGAAGGGTAAAGTTGTAATCAAAGAGTATATTTGTAATGATGAAATATGAGGGAAATCGAAAAATGTGTGGCGTAATTTAAATATTTGAAAATGATAGATAGAAAAAGAAATAAAAATAGTGTAAAGAGGTTTGCACCGTTACAGTATAACAACAACTGGATTTCTGCCAACTCTTGTCACTATAAGAGCGTTTTCACATTATCCGATCCGATATCAGTGTCGGACGATGATAGCGACACCATGTGCTATTTTCACATATTTCCGACAAAATCGCTCCGATACGGCTATTTGCTCGATAGTTTAGTGCGGGCAGGTCATCGTGGCAGACTATAATAGAAAACTTTATTTGCTGTATCTATTATATTTGAGACGCAAAAAAGATCTGTCCACAGACAGTATTGGATACATCCCATTGTGGAAGCTAGATATTCAGAGCTCTTTTTAGCAAGCTACAAAACGCACCTAGAAAGTTTTTTAATTACTTGTATGAGTGAATCCACATTAAATTATTTGCTAATTCATCCCACAAACAGTATCAAGAAACAAGACACACATTTTCATATCCCAACTTCATATCCCTCTTCAAGGTATTCACATACTTCTCGCCAATTATTGTCTCGGAGTATTATATTTTTATATTCCTCGTGAGTTTTATCCCACAAGCATGGTTTATATTCTACCAGTTCAATAAATGTAATTATATCGTATTTAAATGATGACGCTATGATGACAACCTAACTAGTAAACAAGCTCAAAATGGCCGCCGCGCATCGGTCTCTACGCACACAGAGACAATTTAGATACACGTATAGCACACATACAAAAATTATCGCCCGACGGCTCACGGGCGTCCGATGGTGCCGCCAGCATATCGGTGTTGGCTCCGATATCCGATATCGGGCCGGAGAATATGAGACAGGTACATATTTCATACATTTTACTTACCCCGATATCGGATCGGCGTCCGACACCGATATCGAATTGGATAATGTGAAAACGCTTTAAGTCTACGCGCTGTTATACCCTTGCCTTTTATACACATTTATCATCCCTCTTTCAATACTCAGAATCTCACATCAGCATTTTCTCATAATCAAGTCACTCAGACACATATTGTTTTAGTCTCCGTCGCGCTACGCTTGTCCTAAAATTCCTGTACTAATTATTTAATCAAAGTTTTATTTACTTTGTGTAATTCAAAATCTTTTTTTTATTTAAAACTCGGGACCCGTTCTAACATCGCGCACACGTATCAAACGCTCTATACTTTGTCAAATTCTAAGCACAATTAAACCTCGATTTGTGTCCTCTAAACATACTGGCGCCATGGCCTAGTGGAACTGAGTAATCGGAATCAATGACTTGGGTTAATTAACAACAGGCGCAGTCAGTTGCTGGATCCCCTGACTACCGCTAGTGGCATTTGTTCCGAGCGCGTCCGTGTTTCATGGCAGTCGTTAAGCTATGTCAGAGGCCTTAAGGGTGGCTTGATAACTTCTGACAGTAAGGCCCGCCACTGTTATAATCTTCTACCGACCCGGACTTGGCCCCCGTGGTGGAGTATGGCCTAACCTTCCTGCGATGAAGGAAGAGACCCGTGCCCTATCAGTGGGGACATACAAAGGGTTGATATCAAACATACTGGCAAATTTTCTTAGCGGTTCAAGATATTGTTTGTAAATAAAAACCAAACTACGTTGGTATGGGACTTGCTCCTTGAGAGGCTGCCTTAAATGGCTGAATGAATCTGGATTTACTTTAGGATTTAGATAGACATTATTATACACGGGTTTAATGTAAATTTATTGCGAAAGAAGTTGCCGCTTGAGCAAGTATCCTGTAAAAGCAATTGATAGAGTTTACTGACGATATATCAGTGAAATCATATTTCAAGAAAACTGCAAGCTCAATAAATTAAAATAGAGATATTGATTTACGCACCCTCTAAGTTTGTGTCCCACTGCTGGGCTAATTCTTCCCTAATTGCAATGAGCCCTTGGTATGTCCCCAAGTGTCTGCTGGAGCATTGGTTTCTTCCTGCATCGCAGGAAAGTTATGCCATACTCCACCATGTAGGCTAGTCGGGTTGGTTGGAAGGATGGATGGAGGAATGTAAGACAGTGGCAAACCTTACTGTCATAAGAGTGGTAGCGAAGCGGTAGAACACTGACTTCTCAATCGGGTCATGGGTTCGAATCCCCTTATAAACTTTGTTTTATAATGTACATTTGTAAAGTTGTAGTAGCAATACCACTCGCTGAAGGTGATAGAAAACACTTATCTTTATTTTAATTTTACTAATTGTCCTTTAGTAGCTTTGTACGATATCTCCTTAGATATCGAACATTTTCGTCACCCGGGCACCTGACTGTTAAAAGAGAATCCATGACTCCACTTTAGCGGTCCTTTGTTAATAATGTTCAACGATTTCACATAACAATAGAAAGTACAGGTAAATAAGTAAAAACCACTTTAATGAAAGGCTCGAGACAAAAGGGTTTCTAATAAAAACATCTGCCTCTCAACCATTACTTTATTTTTCTAGGTTCGTATTTTTATAAATCGTTAAATAACATCGTTAGATATAACTACAATTTGATAATATTAAATACACAACCCATTTAGTATAACTACTTACATTAAATGACGCAGGCAATAGTTTCAGAAACGATTCGCCATCTATATATATATATATATATATATTTTTTTTTAAACAATAGCGAAATGATAAAGTTCAGTTAGTTTTGGCTGACAAGAAAATTACAAAGAGTTATGTTTTACAATATTTACTTTATTTACATTACATTACCTATATTTACATTATTCAATTTATTTACAGACGCTGATAGCGCCGTTTTTGCTTAAAACAATTTTATGATTTGAAAAATAATCATATTACTGTAACTTTTCTAATCACCAAAGTTACTTCACTCGGATCAATGTTGAAATATTAATAAAAATTTGTAGGCCGTTACGTCTAATGTAGATAATATGTTATTACAGGACTAAAGATTCTCTAAAAGTGATTTACAGACAATGTAGTGCCTGAAACGAGAACAGCCAGTTCTTTGCCGTTTGACTATCAATCTTCTACCTAACAAAAGAGAATTCAATTTGTATGAAACGGTAACCAAACCGAAATAACCAAATTCCCTCGAAGACACTCGAAAATTGGGGGATGGTTTTGGGATGTTCTACTTGTTTATACTTGCCATTTGACTTTCAGTCTTATACCTAACTCGAGAGAGTCCAATTTGTCTTAAGCGGTGCATAACTTAATCCCCATGGAGACACTCGAAAATTGGGGGATGGTTGAGGGATGTTCTATTTGTCAATCCGAACAAATTTGACGAGTATTAATGGGAGTACTTCGAAATTGCAAAAAAAATTAATACTAGCTGACCTAGCAAACGTCTATACGTTTATTAGTAAGAGCCTATCCTCTTACTAATAAACACCGTATAAGCCTGGTATAGTTACACAGTGTTTTGTTCACGTCATTAGAATGTAATTTTCCGTTGGAAGAAAAGAGACAAAACACTGCATAGTTATACAATACTTACACCAAGTTTATTAGTAAGGATGTTATTAATTAGCCTACGAGTTATTTCTTGAGCTACCAAATAAAAAAAATCATAAAAATCGGTGAAGCAGCTCTAAAGGAGTTTGATGACAGACACTATGCCACGAGATTTTCATGTATTAGATACCTATTAGATGTTCCACACTAAAGTCACTTCTTGAAATATTGGAATGTATGGAGCAGATATTTATTTATTTTTTGCGATTTCGATATTTTCCTTTCAGTAATAATTGTCCGTTTTATAAATCAATAAGTTTCACACAATACGATCTCAAAATAGAATATGCTGTGGTAACCAGACAAGAATATCCCAAGCATGGAAATACACCCAAACTGAGGCCATTGCTCTTTGTCTTTGTCATTTGTCCATTTGACGGCCTCGGTGGCGCAGCGGTTTGGCACGCTGACTGTAAAACCGAAGGTCTCGGGTTCCATCCTCGGCCGGGTCATACTAGAAAACGAACTTTTCTAGTTTGTCTCGGGTCTTGGATGTTATTTATGTATTTATTGTATTAAATTTATCGAGTTAGCACCTATAACACAAGTCATTTAGTTGTACTTAGTATAGGCCTAATGAGATCTGTGCAATATGTCCATGAATATTTTTTATTTTTTTTTATTTGTACAAATACATACGGTGGCCTTAGTGGTAATCGAACCTACAACCCGCGGCGTTCAGACATAATACCGCTAGATAAACAAGGAGGTCGTATTGACGAGTAGAACATCCAATTTTCGAACGCACCCCTACATACTGATTTCGTAACACCCGGTAGAATGTAATATCCAGACCCGTTTACCGGAAAGACAAGATAAAAGACATCTCAAGTGGTCGTATAATCCCGCCAACGATACCCAGTCACTTGGTGACAAACTATGGAGAAAAAACCCGACTATTTGCAAAGCCTCCTCGGATAAGCAGGGGAAATATTTGTTCTAGCCCCGGCTCCTTTGTTCTGCTCATATAATACTATTTGCACAAGCAACTCGGGCAGACAATAAATAAAGAACAAGGTCAGAGTGGGCATAAAAAGGAAACTACCGTAGTAACGTTCGCCAGTAATCGGGAGAATTCGTTACACATATGTTTGCAAAGATAAAAGCTGACTCGGCGTCTGAATGCAAGGAGAGAGGGTCCCTTGATTGTTATTACTCTAACTTTTCCTCGCGTAATTGCTATCGGAATAAATGGAACTTAAGCCCGACGGAGGTCAGATATTTTTTACCTATTGGACGTAGTGGCAGGTAAAGCTAGACTTTGAAACTGGTCTTCAATTTGGTCACTGAAGCTGGCTTTTATGTGAGGCTGGCTCTGGCCCAGTATATTGATGTCGAGGCATGCACTCGATCGGGGAAAGCGGTCATGCGGAACTTCCAGAAATATCTGAGAAAAGTTGTGAGCCCGTTGTTGCTTTTCGACAGCGTTGACTCTTGATACTTTCTATATATACGTAGTGGTGAGTTAAAGTAGTAGTATTATTAGTATCAGTAGTACTCAATATTTTTATGTAGCTTATAAATGTCGAATCGCTCATAGCCCCGGCTGCCTGAGTAATGTTACGCGATCACGAAGGTTAAGCAACACAGGGCGCGTTCAGTGCATGGATGGGCATACCGTCTATGACTAACGCTAGTGGCATTTTTCCGAGCAATTCCGTGCTTCGCAAGGCACGTTAAGCAGTTGGTGCTGGTTGTCGTCGATAGACGGTAGTCGTTAAGCCAAGTCAGAGGCCTTAGGGCGGCTTGAAAACTTCTGACAATAAGACCAGCCTCTAGTCTTGCAAGCCTCCACCAATCCTAAGGCAAGCCCGCGTGGTGGAATATGGCCTATACCTTCCTCAGGGAAGAGACCCGTGCCCCTCGGTGGGGACGTAATGGGTTGATGATGATGATAAACGCCCCTAGTAGGGCAGAGGCCTTCTTTCGGAGATTGGCAACCTCAATCGCTGAGGTATTTGTATATTTCAGTCACTCCGGTTCTATTAACAGTGCGGGCATGTACCCATGACTTTGTTATCTAAGTTAGCCGGCCTCGGTGGCGCAGCGGTTTGGCACGCTAACTGTAAAACCAACGGTCTCGGTTTCGATCCCCGGCCGGGTCAAACTAGGAAACGAACTTTTCTAGTTTGTCTCGGGTCTTGGATGTTATCTATGTATTTATTGTAATTAATCTATCGTCGAGTTAGCACCTATAACACAAGTAATTTAGTTGTACTTAGTATAGGGCTAACGAGATCTGTGTAATATGTCCATGAATATTTATTTATTTCTAATATTTGTGAATTTATATGCTCGTATTATAGCAATACCACTATTTAACAGGGAAAGAAAATATCGTGAGTACTCGATATGCTTGACCAAATATATAAACACTATAAAAATTATATGGTTTTTTTCTATGGTAATAAATTAAACGTCACCTCTGGTATGTGCTATTGCTGACCCACGTCAAATAGAGTTTATCGGTTATAATAATGTTTGGTCTACAACTTAAGGAAACGTTTTCTATAACTATCCGTGTTTTTTTACTTGTGAAAAATTGACAAGAGGACGCAACTTAAAGTACGTAAAGTGATTCATGAAAACTCATAGAACAAAAGTTGTTTTAAAAACCCTATTTAGAGGCTAAAAATTCCACCCATGCCGGGATTCGAACCCGCGACCTCTGGCTATCCGTGCCAGCGCTCTATCCAACTGAGCTAATGGGCGACTCACCGGCATCAGTGAAATTTCGAACCTCTTTACACTATTCTCTGTATTACGTACAGGCAAAAGTTGTTGTGAAATAAAGGAACACATTTTTCAATTACGCGCGAAAGTTTCCAAATTGGGAAGCTACCGGCAGTTATTTAACTGTATAAGTTTGACAAGGGCCCTATTTTTACAGATTTTATTACGAAACAACGACTAACCTCAACGGCTCAACTGCTGCCTACAATCAAGACTTAAGCCTTTGCGTGTTCAAATACAAATAGCCTTTGACTCTGAGGTATATTAAACGGAATATCCTCGGTTTATGCACAATATAGGTAGAGCAAGACGGTTTGACCATTGAAACTACAATTATGTACATTGTGCCCACATGCAAAGTTCGCTGAAAATAGCAAAATAAATTTTTGTTCTCTGCAAGCATATTCATTATACTTTTAATATTTTTTGCTAACAATGATATTAAAAAAATATCATGCTCATAGAATTTGTAAAGCTCCATTAGTGACTCGGTTGTGCAAATGCACATTTTAAATAAAAAAAATACAAATTTTTTTAAATAAAAAAAATATGTAAACCAGAACGTTTTTTATGCAGTCTAAAATGTCTCACTTAACTTTCTCTGTCTGAGAGAGAGAGAGAGAGAAAGTTTGGGCTTAATCAACGTTTTTGTCCATTGAGGAGTACAGATTTCGAATCGAATATCTTCACAATCTGTTTAGACAGATAGATAAATAGATATCACTTTGTTGTATATAAATATAAAAAAATTACACAGATTTAAGGGTAACTTAACCTAAGAGTACAGGCGGCGGCCTTATCACTAAAAGTGATCTGTTCCAAACAACCTATGTACTGGAGATAAGTTGAGAAAAGGAAGTAGATATGCAAACTTACAAAATAGCAATTTCACAGGTATATGAATACTGTTTACTGAGTGGTTTTCCTCGATCTTCCTACCTACGTCAAGTAATTGATGTTTGTGTGTGACTCTGTGAGATGTTTGCCCGACAAGGACCCGTAAGGAGATAATGAGCATCAATTCCAAGGTAGCTCGCCCAGTGTACTGTAGAGGCACGGAAGGAAATTACATTGGTCGTTTAATGCTAGCCTGGCAGTGAGAGGTTTCCGAGCTTCAGGTCGCACTTCAGTGCGTTAAGCCAAAGGATTGATACGTTTTAGTAAGGTAATTGTAGTGTACTTTCATCAATGATAATCCACAAGGCTGAACTTTTCTACCACCGGGGAGGTGAGAATTTTTTTTTCGCAGTCGTTCTACTTTTGTCGGATTTCCATACAAATCGAGCTAGTTAGAATATTTTATTGCTTTTCTTAGTAGTTCTAGTTACTTGTTTTGAGAAATATTTGCCTCAGGAATTTATTTTGGTGGTTATTTTTGTACGTATACACGTATGCCTCGTATGTACGTACGTACTTATACATACGATGTTTGGTAGCTATACATTTAGTATAGGAAATTATGTTTCTGGCCATCCTGTGATAGAGATGTGTAGATCAGGACTTTTTTTATTTTCATGAGAGGTATTAGTATGGTCGCATATAACCTTAAGCTAATGACTACGGCTTTTGCAGATAGCGAGGGCGCTCAATCGCTTACCGTTATTGATATCCACAAATCGAATGCTTTCAGTTGTACTGAGATATATTCTAACAAGAAATCATTTGCGCGTTTGCTGGATACCAAGTACGTTTTCGATTATAAAAGTTACTAGCAAAGTATATAAAATATTAGACTATGCATCAGCATGGCAGTCATTAAACTCCAACATTCCGGTTATCATTTACCATATATTTTTTCTTTTAAATGTCTTTAAAATTCGTTCGTTATTCCGGAAGATTTAACTAATATTTGTTATTATTGTAACCTGTTACGGTACAATAATATTAAACCAAAATAATAATAATTATCATTATTAAATTAAAAAGTATCTGTGTAATGTCCTTTTTTACTTACAATAAAGTGTCCTCTATCTATCTATTTATATAAAAATGAATATTCTTTGAAGTACGAGGATGGTTCTTACGGAGATTAAAATAAAAAAGTAGTTAAAGAATCGACAATAAGGCGGTACGAAGTTCGCTGGGTCAGCTAGTTATTAATAAATATCTAATATTAAGAAAGAAACATAAAAACCAACAGAAGTGACGTGTTTTGAGGGTCCACATAGATCAGTGTATGGATTGATTGATTGTTTGCAATTTATATCTTTGGAGAACAGTGTTGCATTGTCCACGCTAGAAGTTCATGCCGACATACGCTTGTATCAAAATGTGCCCTTAATTTCATTTATAGGATTGGACTTCTAAAATATATTTTTTCACATGACAGTGTTTTTAAGTTGTCTGGCAAAAAGCGCATTGCCAAATAATACTGCAATACTACTATGGTGTGTGGTTTCGGCCTAGAGAAAAGCACCAACCCAAATTCTTCCCGCGGGTGTCGTAAAAGGCGACTAAGGGACACAACCCGGGGCAGCAGCGCCCCCTGCAGTACAATTCCACTAAACTGCGATCCCCAACCCGCATGCCCAGCGTGGGGATTATGGGCACTACCCCCTAATGATGGCGGGCTATGTCCAGCAGTGGACTAATATAGCCTGAAGAAGAATACTACAAAAGTATTAACTGAAACATGTGAGGAGGAAATATCTAATTTACTTTCTCTTTTAGCTCAACACAAAACGTTAGTAGACGGCAGCCAAAAAAATGCGATTCCCATGAAACACAGTGATAACATACAAAAGAAGTAAAATATTATGGTTGCGTGTCTGTCATTGGGGCGATAAGAAGTAAAATATACAAAGAAACAAAACGGAAAGAGAGAATTCTCTCTTAACTTGTATTCGTGAAAACCAATATGAAAGAGCCTAATAAAAACAAATCATTGCCTCTACACTGACACAGAATAGCACGTTACAAAAGGGCCTCAGAGATTTCAACTCTTCCTACGCAAAAGGAGTCATACTATGAACCAGGGTCGGACTAAGCGGAAGGGTTCTTAAAGCATTTTCGCTTTGGCTCCTAACGCCGCACGCATCCCATGATAGGATGCGGCATGCGGCGTGCATGCGGCAATCAGTGAAGTGTAATTGCCGGCAATATTGCCATTGGCGTGTAGATAAGGCTGTCTGTCCTCTTAGGTTGAGAAATATCTGTATAATTGCCATTTTGTGCTAAAATAAAGTGACATATCTATACTGACTGTCACTGACCTGCAAAACTAAGTACTACAATTTCAATTTTGTTTTACCCTAAACCACCCAAAAAAAAACACGTTACAAAAGGCCCTCAAAGCTTTCAACTCTTTCTAAGCAAACGAAGTCGTACTATGAACCAGGGTCGGACTAAGCCTAAGGGTTCCTTATGGCATTTTGGCTTTAGGGCTCCTAACGCCGCACGCATCCCATGATGGCTTCGATCCAGTTAGTGCATTATATATAGTACCATGTCAGATACTCGTACAAATTCGGGTTACATATGGTGTTTTTTTCTTACCATTGACGCCTAGAAGGTTCGATGTATGTGCCCGCGTAGGCTTGAAGTAGCAACAAAATTAAATGGCCATGTTCAAGCAATTGTCATTGTACCACAATGCATTAGCAGATTCTAGGCCCAGATCAATCAACAAAGTAAATACAGTGGTTTCTTGTGGCTCCGTCCAAAACCAGATTGAGAAGTAAATTAATTTTCTATTTTAAATTCGTTCAATATTCCGATAGGGCCAAATCAATCGCTTGGGTAAAAATGCAAAAAAATGTCACTCTGGCTCTATAGTTAGTCCGACGCTGGTAAGAAATAATATGATTGTACCATTTGCACTTGTATTACTTTCTTACTATGTTTTAACTTATATCTGTCACTTCAAATATCACAAATATTTGTCGTTGATACTACGCATTTACAAGTCTCACCTGACCTAGCTATGTTCAACACTATTGCAGCCATAGGTTTGATAGTAGCTAGCAGCATTTTCTCAGCATTAGCATACATATTGAGAGCATTGAATGTTATCTTATTACATTTGCCTAACAACTCAAGATCGCGAATATTTTAAATTGAAACTCACACTTTGATAAAGATTCTATAGAGGAATATTGATGACAACCGTCCAGAACTTCTGTCTATGTATATTTATTTTTGGAGGTAGATATTACTGCCAACGAAAAAGCATTTGCTAAGATTCAAGTAGCCTTCATCGTTACATATCCACTGTCTGTTTAGTTAGGGCACTACATAAAAGCCAGCTTATTTAACCAAGAATCGGCGGCGCAAATATAGCATGACTTCACTAGTCCATGATAGGGGACTCTTTTCATTTCAATTAAATGAGTTACCCACAAAGATGACAATATTTTGAATCGAGTATTCACTAACGAATTGACATTTAAACTGCTTTCGATCACAGTACAACTAAGTATATAAACTAACACAGTTGATCAACAATAATAATGGTGTCCAAGTTGGAAACATTTTACAATAACATAACTCTTGACAACTATATACAATTCAAATAGATTTATTTGTTATTACATTTTGTAGTTACCATTTGATATCTTATTTGCACCAATGGCGCCCACTGGAAAAATCAAGTTCTCTATATGACCGACAGTTTTATGCGGACGCGCAGTAAAGAAAAACAAAGTAAAACCCTAGTTTACCAAATCGCTATTCCATCTGGTCATCTCAAATTCCCGCCTCCGAAACTGAAGAAGTCCACCACTTTGTCGGTTACAAGAAGCAGCCCGATCACCGTCACGGTAGACGCAAAATGCGTCAGCGCAGGCACGGCGAACCAGATCCACGGTCTCCGCACCGTCGTCATGGTAACCAAGCTGGAGAGTATGACCTTGTTGAGTCGCGGTGGAGTTGAGCCGGAGCTCTGCATGGCTGCTGGTCGCTCCCCGCTCAGCACGTGAACGATAACTGATGCAGATTCTGAGAACAACAAAGTTTGAGGTTAGTTCTGCTACTATAATTATTATGAAGCCTTTTGTTTCTTATTTGGCATTTTCCTTTGAGGTAAGCAAGTGGTATCGTTACTACAACTTCACAAATGTACATTACGTAGAAAACAGTCTTTGATACATGTCGCAAAGAAACCTGACTGCCTCACATACGCGTACCTCAGCTCTTAAAATAGCCAGTGCGCGGTACACGTGCGTAATAATGAAGGCATACTCTCCTGTAGAGAATCCCTGGCCCTGGGAGTGGGTCGTGTAAGGGCTACATAATAAATGCCGATTTTATAAAAGCAAATGTACGCGCTTGCTAACTGCAAAAGTATACACGGCTGGAAGAAAATCCTTTTTAGTTTCAAACCTTTGGAAAAATGTTTGTAGTGCAATAAAGAATTTTCATTCATTCATTCATTCGTTCGTTCGTTCGTTCGTTCGTTCGTTCGTTCGTTCGTTCGTTCATTAATTCATTATACACGGGGTAGCCACGCATGCCCCCACCATACACTCACTCCCTCTGAGAGAAGGCCTATGCTTACAGTTTGACTTATTATAAGTTTGCAACTCCCAAATGCTGCTGCTACGTGACTCCATTCCTTGAGCGATAGGAGACCTTCAAGCAATTTTTTTTCTAGTCTAGAAGAACAAAAACTTTCTCTTCATTTATTTAGGATCGCCACCAGATTATCCTTTCGGTATTATGGGTTTGAATTTAAGTAGAAAGTGCTTCGCAGTTGTATAAAGTAGTGCGACGTAGCCGCAATCAATGGAGTCCCATTGCAGGCAATATTATCATTGGCATGTAGATAAGGCCGTCTGTACTCTTAGCTTGAGAAATATCTATGTAATTTCCATTTTTATGTAATAAAGTGTTCTCTATCTGTACTGACCTGTAAACTAAGTACTAAACTTTTAATTTTGTTTTATACTAAGCCACCCAAAAAAATAAGTATTTTTTTTCAGTTTACTATGGAGATTTACTAAGTCTTCTTCGACTCCTTTTTATTTCGAAAATTGTAATTTTAAAAGTGTGATACCTAGTTTTGCAGGTCAGTGTATACAGGGCGTTTCAAAGTTATGGGACATGAAGGGAAAGTACCTTAAATATCGCAGATACGGTATTTTGCTAAAAGAAGACTTTATTTTAAAAACCTATTTAGAAGCTAAAAATTCCACCCATGCTGGGATTCGAACCCGCGACCTCTGGCTATCCGTGCCAGCGATCTTCCAACTGAGCTAATGGGCGACTTACCAGCATCAGTGAAATTTCGAACCTCTTTACAATACTCTCTGTATTACGTACAGGCTTACGTACGTAGAAGACTTTATGTTATTTTTAAAAGTTAGAAATATTGCATTTAAAGATTTTCTAAAAGTGATTCCCTTGCGAAATGTGTAATAAATGTATAAAAAATGTGATGAAATAATCTTTCTAAACGTTTAACCTAAGACTGCTAGGTTAGTACATGCATGCAAATGCATAATTAAGAATCGAATCTTCGTTAACCAAAACGGTTGACAGCCACCCGTTGACCAACTAACAATTACCTGACACCAGTCCAATAATAAATCTATAAAAAATGTGATGAAATAATCTTTCTAAACGTTTAACCTAAGACTGCTAGGTTAGTACATGCATGCAAATGAATAATTAAGAATCGAATCTTCGTTAACCAAAACGGTTGACAGCCACCCGTTGACCAACTAACAATTACCTGACACCAGTCCAATAATAAATCTATAAAAAATGTGATGAAATAATCTATCTAAACGTTTAACCTCGGACTGCTAAGTTAGTACATGCATGCATTTGTACATGAATTGGGTATGGCAGGTAATCGCTTTGCAGCGTGAATTGGTCTGATATCTAACAAAAGTTGTTTCTATTCCTAATGCTTGCAATATTCGGAGTGGTACAGTCGGCAGCATTTACATTTGTATATTTTTTGTTGCAATGTCAGCCGTAATGTAACTGAGTAAAGTTTACGCGTGCAAAGAGGTTGTGCTGGCAACTGTCTATAGCGTGATTTTGAAATATTTAGACTTATCATGAGGGAATGTTCTCTATGCATCATCATCTCATACGTTATGCTAAACCGACCACATATGATTTAACGATATCAGCATTATTATATTCATTTTAATGCACTAACCCGTGCTAAGGAACATTTTAAAAACCAATTTAAAGGCTGGCACGGTTGACCGGAGGTCGCGGGTTCGAGTCCCGGCATGGGTGGAGTTTTTGGCCTCTAAATAGGTTTTTAAGATATTAATAATAATATTGGCCTTTTTGCATCTACTTATTGAGATGATTTATACAGCGTCCAGTGGTATCTTCACTCACACTAGATGGGTGACGGGACCACTCCAACGCTGTAGTGCCTGGGACATGTTTTTTTAAAAAAAAACATATAAGATATTAGCATTGTAAATAATTGTAAATAATCGTGAATCGTTCTGAACTTATTTCGAAACTGTGAATCCAAATTCAAAGTGCTGTGAAGTGCCACCGGAAGACGCTCGGCAGAGTAAAGTAACTTTGGATAGCAAAAATAATGTCACTTAAGTAAAATGTAAACTTAGTAAAATGCAAACTTAGTAAAATGTTAAAGTACATATTATAACATAACCTTTCTCTTGTATCCCAGAGGGCTAGAAAGACAGCAGGGACTGCCCCTTGCCACGGTCGTGACAGATCACCTTTGCTTCATCAATTTTTATTAGTAGTTGCGACGACTTATTATCTTCCGTTGTCCCAAGACATCTCATTTTTGGTGGTAAAATGTTAAAGTAATAGTGGCAAATTAGGCGCCCGCACATCACTAGCCGCAATCATCTATCGTAGCAAAACCTTTGTTTTGTTATCCAACGTTATTCCGCGAGTCAAGTTTTCAACTTTAGCTATTAAGATGATAGATGAAATTAAAGACAGGCAAATATTTCAAGGAGACCCCGACACATGTAGTGTAGGACGCCCTCCGACCAGGTGGGATGACGATCTGCGAAAAACTGCAGGCGGATGCTGGATGCGGCAAGATGAAGACAGGGCGCTATGGCGCTTATTAGGGGAGGGCACTTAAAAGTGTTTCTGGAATTAAGTCAATATTGTTGAACTCAGTAATACTCAGGTTTGGCCTAGCGTTCAGCATGCAGAAACAACATAATTGCACGGTCGATGGAGACAGTAATTGCCAATATTTGCACTGATTTGCATTCCGATAAATAAACGGATTATCGCCGTAGGAGGTACGGGAAAATTGGTAATAGTATATGAGATACGCTCGGTACAGCAAATACGAGTCCAATGTTGTATTCCGTTTTCCTGTTTGCAATTGGGTTGATACATGGCTCTATTCTCGAACGACCAAAATGACAACGAATAAGGGCTTGCGTGGATATACGAGTATTTTTGCCATTTACATTTCCTTCCCTCTTTTGCTTTGAACACATTTTGGTGTGTGTACTCCCGTTATTGCTACAATACGAAACACTTTGAAAGTTACATATTAAACGGTTCTTATCGCGATTATATACATTTGTGAAGTTATAATAGCAATGATTATATTCTTTTTAATGCACTTACCCGTACTAAGGACAATTTTTAAAACCTATTTAGAGGCTAAAAATTCCACCCATGCCGGGAGTTGACAATACTATACGTAATACAGAGAGTATTGTAAAGAGGTTTGAAATTTCCCTAATGCCGGTGAGTCGCCCATTAGCTCAGTTGGGAGAGCGCTGGCACGGTTAGCCAGAGGTCGCGGGTTCGAGTCCCGGCATGGGTGGATTTTTTAGCCTCTAAATAGGTTTTTAAAATTGTCCTGGGTTAGTGCATGTGTCCTGCCCATACTTACTTACGGTGCGGAAACATGGACGCTCACCAAGCAAAATATGCACAAAATAAAAGTTGATGTTGAGGTTGAGGTCTTCAACGGTGTCATAGCTTGTCTTTTCAATTGATTGTTAGTGTTTGATTAATAGAAGTTTTTTTTTCAAAACAACCGGGTTCGATTCCCGAACGGATACAGATGTTTTTAAAAAAGTATGAATGCAGTTTTTCTTGTTATTAAAATCGATGACATGGTTCCTCAGAACAGATCTTCGTATGTCTTATAGTTTCAGACTTTCCCATACTGACCGATTTGAATGCGACACCCTGTATAGGCTACAGAAAACAAAATCGCGAGTATTTATTACGTAAAACGTAATTGACTTAAGGTGGAGCGCGTTGTCTCTATTATTTTGATGGCATGAGTAACCTTTTAATAATTTAATATGGTCTGAGACTTTGATGCATAATTCTAAACATTTTTTTGTTTTCCAATACGTAGTTTTTATAAAGAAAAGTCGTTTCTTAAATTAGCAATTTTGAATAGTAACAAACAAAAAATATAGTACGAGTATAACAAAAATATGCTTTGAATATACGCAATTTAATAGAAACTTAGGTTAAAAAAGTCATTGGTAAATAAAAGTAAAAAAGCAAAGTAAAAAAGGCAAAGGTACTTAGCAGGGTACGTTAAGACATGGGTGCCGGCTGTCATGTAATGGCAGTGAGCTAGAACTAGAATCTAGTTCTAGCTCACTGCCATTACATGACAGCCGTGTTAGAAGTTATCAAACCGTCCATAATGCCTCAGATGTCAAATTGGTGTTCGTGGACAGTTTCAAACCCGCGACTTCTCGAATGAATGTTCCTACTTACAGTTTTTATTTCACTGTGACGCCGGCACCGCTCGGCTTTTGCTGTACGAATTTGCCTGTTCCATTTCACCTCTACGAGAATACCTATCTCTCGTTTTATAGCCGCTGAACTAGGTACCCTGTTAGTGCCTAACATGTATTCACAGGGGGATGTCGAATTTGTTAGGAAAATTTTAAGGGGACCGTGGTCGGAAGACCATGATTCCACACCTTAATACTACCTTACCGGGAGTATAAAAATATTCTGTAGCAAAAAGTTATTTTTTATTATCTGATTTATCAACATTTTTTATTAATAATATAATGTGATATGATATTAACCCTTTGTGGCACACGCGGCACACATCGAAAGAAGGTTAGGCTATACTCTATCACCACCACCACCACCTTTTTTTTATAATATTACAAAAACTCTCAACCAACCAACCAACCCGGACTTGGCCCCCGTGGTGGAGTATGGCCTAACCTTCCTGCGATGCAGGAAGAGACCCGTGCCCCAGCAGTGGGGACATACAAGGGTTCATAACGAACAAAAACTCTCTGTACTCTCTCTCCTTACTCTGAGAGAAGAGCTGTGCCATGAAGTGGGATGTATATAGGCTACATGAAAGAAACATTACAAAAAGTTCTAGAATCACAAGAATATATTAACTTAAGTTAGTTAGCTTATATAAGTAACGGTACGTAAGTGTATTATTATTAAGTATAAGTATGTATCAATATTCAAATTTGCACTGGCTACCCGTCTTTCTAATTTCCTTCAGCAACTTTCCATCGTAAGGTTGTCTGGAAGAAATTGCTTTTAGCAATAAGGCCGCCAATTGTACTAAGTATATTTGCAATTGTTTTGTATTTGTTGTTTTTCCAGTGTACAATAAAGAATATTCTTCTTCTTCTTCTTAATGGTTATTTCACTCTTACGAGAGTGTCGGAGACACCGATAGTTGAGGTGCGCGGCTGCTGGGCGCTGATTGGCTAAAGCCCCACGCACCGCCGCACGCGCCGCCGACGTCACCGCACCAACGCCAACGGCTCCGGAGGGCTCTCTCGCTTGGACTACGCTACTGTTAGGTCGTTGCACTTATATGTTATTTATTATATTTTCGGACCATTATATTACATTTTACCAGTGAATATACAGTCCACTCATTAAATCCAGTTAGGTTAGAACCCTAACAGAGAGACTCGTAAGTGTTTGACTTGAAAGAAAATATTTTTCATTGCCACGATTAGTTGTAACGCTTTCATTTGTGATTTTAGCTAGAAGAACTAGGCGACTTATTTTTCGGGCTGATTATACTTTTTCCAAATTCATGTGAACAAATGTATGTGAACATCTCAAGTTTTATATTCTTTTTAATTTACTAACCCGTGCTAAGGACAATTGTAAAAACCTATTTAGAGGCTAAAAATTCCACCCATGTCGGGACTCGACAGTACTGTACGTAATACAGAGAGTATTGTAAAGAGGTTTGAAATTTCATTGATGCCGGTAGTCGCCCAGTTGCTCATTTGGGAGAGCGCTGGCTCGGTTAGCCAGAGGTCACGGGTTCGAGTCCCGATATGGGTGGAATTTTTAGCTTTTAAATAGGTTTTTAAAATCTCAAGGTTTCCTTACAATGTATTGTTACTAAAATTTCACAAAGATTAGATAAGAACTCTTTATTGTACACACCAGAAAGCAAAATACATAAAAAGACTTACATATCTAAGTATTGCCGTATACAATTGGCGGATAAAGATATTATACCAATGATATGAAGGGCATTCTCTTAAGATATTGCTATTGATTTCAAATTCCCCCTGTAGTGGCTGAACGGGTTCTCAAGTGCCGCCGCGTTTCGCGGTGAGAGTTACCGATAAATGATACTCTATCACAGCAGCAGCTACAAGTGAATCATAGCATTTTCGTATAATATTTAGGCCAAGATATTCTCTTAAGCGCTCGTGGCCTAGGCGAACCGAGTGATTGAAATCAATCACTTGAGTTAAGCAACAACAGGCGCGGTCAGGTGCAGGATGGGTGACCGTCCCGTGACTACCGCTAGTGGCATTTTTCCGAGCGCTTCTGTACTTCGCAAGACACGTTAAGCCGTTGGTGCCGGCTGTCATGTTAGGGCAGTCGTTAAGCCATTTCTGAGGCCTTATTTCTGTCCTATTTTCTGAGGCGGCTTGATAACTTCTGACAGTAAGGCCCGCCACTGCCTTACAATCCTCCACCAACCCGGACTTGGCCCCGTGGTGGAGTATGGCCTAATCTTCCTGAGATGCAGGACGATACCTGCCCCAGCAGTGGGGACATATAAGCGTTGATTCTCTAAGACTTTGTGCGCCTTGATGTTTGTCTTAGTAAGATAGTCTGCCCCCTATTCAATAAAGGCGATTAAAAGCGCCTGAATATTTGTCTTAACATAATCTTCCCCCTATTCAACAAATTCGATTTATCAATATTTCTTAAGGGTGGAGAAGCGCGCCTAATATGCAGCCGGCTGGTCCTGGTTCTTTGCTCAATCTCAATACTGATGTTTTTGGACAAATTAAGTTTGCTTTCTTCCAGTGGCTGTCAACCCCACGACCTCTATTTATGGTTATTAAGCACCTTAATTTTTATCCCAATGACACAGTCAAATTAAGCGCACAGGTATAATTCCCTGAGTCATGCGGAGAGGCGTGTGCGATTATCACCCGGCTGGTCGTCCTCAGTCTCATTTAGCTCAGTCTCGACATTTATGTAATTTGTACAATTCAATTACGAATCCTTCCAGTGCTAATTCTTTATTGTACCAGTAAAGATGTACCTGTGACCAAGACATCTATCTTATGCAATCAAGCATGTTAATTGCTAATCCAATCAAACGGACGAATTAATGGCATACCAGAGCTGCTAGTTACGCAGGTATAATTCCCAGAGTCGTGTGGAGAGGCGCGCGCGACTAGCAGCCGGCTAGATCTGCTCAGTCTCAGATAATTCAGTCTCGACATCGATCTCATTTGTACAAACTAAGTAGGTACGACTCCTTCCAGATTTAACCCCAGATTCCAGATTTTTATGTATCCAACCATGGTGTTGGCTAGACCAATCTAACATACGAATCGATTGCTTACCAGAGCTGCTAGGCGCGCAGGTATAATTCCCTGAGTCGTGTGGAGAGGCGCGCGCGATTAGCAGCCGGCTGGTCCTGGTCTTTTGCTCAGTCTCGACGCTGATGCCACCGCGCTGGGCGTAGTTGACCACTTGGTCGCCGCGGTACCAGTATATGAAGCTGTTGGCAAAGGAACAGAGTAGCATCTATATATATTGTTTTACAATATAACAGAAAATAGCATACCTGTAAAATCGGCTAGACGCAATCGAGAAAAAAATCAATTAGAGTTTGTCACTCATAACCACTTTTGTTTTAGTTCTTTTGAAAAACGTTACATAAACTCACACCTGTTATCCCAGATGAGTAGGTAGAGACTAAGGTTTGACATTTGCAACGATGGTGACAAAATTGGAGTGGAGGACATTGCGTTTTAGTAGTAAAGCTGCTAGTGGGGAACTACGTCGAACTAAAATTAAAGTGCCATTGCATATTATACCCATAGAGCACGTTAAAAACTTAGAAACAATAAAAAAAATCAGGGGTTTTCGGGAGTTCATAGACGGCGAAAAAAGCTACAACAATAAAAAAAAAAAATATTTAGTATTCCTATTTAATTCTAAACGTTTTCTATTAATGGTGGAGATAATAAACATTGTTTAAATAAACACTTCGTACATTATAACTTGTTAAGTGCAATCATCCGGGCTCCACCAATCCAGACTTGGCCCCCCTTCGCGGAGTATGGCCTGTACCTTCCTCAGGGAAGAGACCCGTGCCCCTCGGTGGGGACATAATGCGTTGATGATGATGATGATGACGTGCAATCCCGTGACTGGAATTAATATTTGACCAAAATATTCTAATCTAAATCTAAACCTTCTAATGAATTTTGTAATCTAAATATACCATGTGCATGGTTACCAGGCAATGAAAACACAAATATGTAAATATACCCAGACTGAGGTCAGTCTTTTGTAAAAAGGTTACATTAACTCACACCTGTATCCCAGATGGGTAGGCAGAGACTTGGACTTGGCAGAGGTTCGACATTTGCAGCGATGATGACAAAATTCTTTTGAATCATCAACATGCATTAGTCGTTGCATAGACGTACGCTGGTTTCGGGTGCGTTTTGTATTGCCCTTTGGTAATACATACCCTTGCCCTTTGGTAATACATACCCTTGCCCTTTGGTAATACCTTTTGTTCGATGCATGTTCACCTAGGTCTTTTGAAACATTTAGGTTTCTAGATTGTCTACATTTGGTTTCTGTTCTATAAAGTTCGCAAAGAGATCGCTTTTAGCTATAAGTGTTACATGAAACCACGTGACTAGATTAGCTACGAGCATTGGACGAAAATATTCAAATCTGAATCTTTTCACAAACTTTCTTATCCAAATCTAAATATAACATGTGCCATGGTTAATAGGCAAAGACATCCCAAACAATAGAAATACACCAATAGGCTATATTTGTTGGTGCCGGCTGTCATGTAATGACAGTCGTTAAGCCATTTTAGAGGCCTTATTCTGACCCACTTCTGACAGTAAGGCCGCTACTGTCTTACAATCCTCCACCAACCCGAACTTGGCCCCCGTGGTGGAGTATGGCCTTACCATACTGCGATGCAGAAAGAGACCCGTGCCCCATAATGGGGACGTATAAGGGTTGATATCGATCAATATTTGTATAAGTGTACGGTGGCACTCAATGGGAATCAAACCCGCCACCTTCGGCGTGGTAATCAGAAGTGATACGGCTAGACTAACGAGGCAGTCATTTACCCGCCTCTTCCATAACAAATGTCACGGATCCGTGAGGATTTAATGCGTATAAAATGAGAAGATTTCTCAAAAAAGAACATGGTAGACAGATACCAAGTATTTACTTTGTGAAATTTCCAATTCAGAAATCGGCGGAATGTAAATATTCAAGTAGTAGCTTATAGTGTTTTATTAGGGTTACACACCTGAAAGATGTTTAACAGAACCCTATCAATGTGACGAACTTCTGTGTGCATAGAGAATATTCTTTTGAACCTTTCTAGGTAGTTACTGAATATTTTAACAGAATTTGTATATTTACGCCGGACTTACTTTTTACTTTCACTTTTTTATTATTTATTGGTTAAATAAATTTTAAGAAAACTAAGAAAGGCCAAACAAGAGACGTGATTGTTAGACGTTATTTCTTTTTGAGAATGACATGACTGAAAAATGTATTTTAAACAATGTAGTTGTTTTGGGATAAATAATATCTCGGATCTATTTAGAGGCTAAAAATTCCACCCATGCCAGGATTAGAACCCGCGACCTCTGGCTATCCGTGCCAGATAGCCACGGATAGCCAGAGGTCGCGGGTTCGAATCCCAGCACGGGTGGAATTTTTAGCCTCTAAATAGGTTTTTTTAAAATTGTCCTTAGCTGTGCATTAAAAATAATATAATATCTCGGATACACAATTTTAATACAAAAGTGTCTCAATGTCATATTATATTCATGGTTGTATACTGTCAATCAAAGAAAAAGACTGGGAAACAATTTATTTCTCGCTTTAACAATAAAGCGATCCATGAAATGTGTCTAAGGACTTTAAATAGCTAAGTTTGGAGTTTTTTGAGCATTGTTAATTGTTTTTGAAATCTAGATCACTTTGGAGAAAAAAACGATTCAAAATAAATTCAGTCCATTTCAAAGGACACCTAGTTTAACTTGTACCATCCACTAAGTCGCAGAAAAAACCCTTTTATTTTGTCGAATGATTGAATAACTATTTATCTCTGTATATAACAATACATATAGAGCGAAATAGTAATTCAATAATAAAAATAATAAATTTAATAGTTTACGTAATAAATAAACACTATTGAAACCGTAAATTAAAAGTATTACTAATTAGTTACTAAAGCGAAGGTGATCTGACAGGATCGAGGCATGTGGCAGAACCTACCCCTCTGGACTAAAGGCGTGATGTCATGTCATGTCATGTTATATTATGTTATGTTACTAAATAGTTTTTAAATCTATTTAAACGAAGTGCCAGACGGAACCCTCGGTCCAAGTCCCCTAGAAATTGGGCGTTTTTTTGTCAAGGAGAAATACGAGCACCCTTGTACATAAAACTCTCAGGCTGCTCTCAGGCCAATAAAAGTTAAGACGCGAAGGTCGCAGACTCGAGATGATATTGTTATCGGACCGAGTTTTTATTGACATATTTATTTAGAGACGTTATGCTGCTTATTTCTTGTGCTTATTTTTGTTCTGCCTTGTTATTGGCACCGGTCAAGACTTTATTTGTTCTACAAGTTCTAAGTAATACCATTTTGTTATTCCTCGGAGAAGAAGATGTACGAAGTGAAACTTTCTGATCAAGAACCGCGAATTTTGCAACACAACTTATCGCGCCACGTTCGTGGAAGAGATAATAATCATAATGATAACTTTGACACAAAACAATCACATGTCCAGTCTAGTAACTTGCGAAAACGAAGTTTCTACTATACTTTGTCCTACAATAATGTGGCTGTATATCACTGTCACGTGTCAAATATCTACTATATATATATATATATATATATATATATATTTATATATATATATATATATATATATATATCCCTCCCCTAATGAGCGCCATAGCGCCCTGTCTTCAGCTTGCCGCATCCAGCATCTGCCTGCAGTTTTACAATTGTACACGCCATGTAATATGTAAATCTGCCATACCCATACAGGGTCCATGTTCAATTAGTTAAATAAATGAAATGAAAACATTCCGCTTTCACACTCAAGTGGAAACGTGAAAAGTTACATTATCAATGCACTGTTCCCAAACTAGGATACTCTGTGCTATGGTAACAAGGCCAAGACATCATACGCATAGACTTAGATTGAAGCCATTTGAACAAAGGTACGGCGGCCAACAGGAATCGACCTCCGGCATAATATTCAGATCTGATGCCGCAAGACCAATAGGGCAGTCGGAGATAAGCAGCCTATAATACGACCCACCGCAGCGATAGGCCTCACAAAGAGAATATGGGCTTTATCACCACCAGGCAAAACTGACTACTTAATAGCGATTTCACATACTGAGGTTTCCTCACGATGTTGTTCTTTACCATCAGAGAGGAAACCAACTATTGAGAAAACTAATTCAGAAAACTTACAAATCTACGGGCGAACCCGACGCTTAAGGTGCTCCAAATAAAAAAAAATGGCTTCATCCAGTGAACACTCATATCTCCCTATCAATATTCAAATTGGGGGTCCCTCGCTGAAAGGTCTCAGGCATAGGGCACCATTAAACGGTGATAAGCGAAGAATGCCCCACTTAGGACCCGTCGACCCTTTTATCTGAAAATACGCTTATCATGTTTATGGATGCGTTGCCTAAATACTTTGGCAAGAATAGCGTGAAAAGGTATAGGGTACACGGTAACACACTTTGGCCCAGAGAAGACACCAGGAAAGTTTCCCACAGTGGCAGCGATCCTGCGGTCGGCCGAAAGTGCCCAAAGTGGGCCGGTGCAGGTGTTTACAACTTAATCTGGGTAGCGTAGCCTACACGATCAAATTTACCGGGCCCCAACAGGGTTTGGCACCTCAGACAAAGGACTGCTTTGGCTGTAAGGGCACTTTTGACGGGTGGGTGAGGGTTTCAATTATTCCGTGTTCGCGAGAAATTGCTTACATACTTGTTCAATACAGATTGATACGTGGAACTGGTTTTATTGTAGGCCTAAATTGCTAGCTAATTTATTGCTAGGATCAATGACATCGTATTTCGTGCTTTGTAATAAGTACTCGTTCTTTGTCATATCAATTATCCTACGACCTATTATCAGACCTACAAAATTTACACAAAAAAATCATACAAATCTGTGAAGCCGTTTCAGAGGAGTTCAATAACAAACACTGTAACACGAGATTTTCGTAATATATATTAGCTTTTCTGACCCTGCAAACGTAGTTTTGCCATATTAATTGTCCTACGACTTATTCCCTGACCTATTAAATATAAGAAGATAAGATAAGAATATTCTTTATTGTACACTGGAAAAAACAAGAAATATAAAATAATTACACAGGCACATAGTACAATTGGCGGCTTTATTGCTAAAAGCAATTTCTTATAGACTACCTTACGATATAAATGTACGAATATACCCAAATAATTTCATAAAAATCGGTGAAGCTGGTTAAGAGGACTTCGATAAGAAAAACACTACATTGACATGAATTGAATTGATTGATTGATGTGACAAGGTTTTTATATAATAGATATTTGCGCACCGTAGAAAAAATCTTAAATAACAATCACGTTGTAGACTTTTAATCCGGATTTACTTACGGGTGTTGTTATATCGGAAAAGTCCGACCAGGTCTTTTCAGGACTTTTCCGATATAACAACACCCTATTTAGAGGCTGAAATTTGACCCATGCCGGGATTCGAACCCGCAACCTCTGGCTATCCGTGATAGCCTCTATCCGTGATAGCCAGAGGTTGCGGGTTCGAATCCCGGCATGGGTGAAATTTTTAGCCTCTAAATAGGTTTTTAAATTTGTTCCTTAGCACGGGTTAGTGCATTAAATTAAAAATAGTATCACACCCGTAAGTAAATCCGGACTAAAAGTCTACAATGTGTTGTGCTTACGAAAGTTTTAGTTCAAAAACAATCACGTTATTTTATTCATTACGACATTTTACTAATTTCTGTATATAATGGAAATTCATGAAATTAATCCAATATTCTTAGCTTCAGGAAGTGTTAGTAAAGAGAAAAATTGCCAACAATTAAATAACGAGAGCGGAGCGACTTTGCTTTCTAAGTGACGTCCACTTGTACGTTTGTGAAAGCAATACTCGCTAAAGAGCGGTGGCACCTCAGTGGTAGAACGCCGGACTCAAATTCAGGAGGTCGTGGTTTTGAATCGCGGCATGTACCAATGATTTTATTTCCAAAGCTACGCACATGAGTGAAGTTACATTAGCAGTCGTCGTCGTCGTCGTCAGGCTATACTAGTCCACTGCAGCCCTCCCCTGAAGAGCGCCACCTTCTGCTTTCATAGGGGGTAATACCCATAATCCCCACGCTGGGCATGCGGGTTGGGGATCGCAGTTCGGTGGAATTGTACTGCAGGTGGCGCTGCTGCCCACCCCCCGGTTTGTGTCCCTTAGTCGCCTTTTACGACACGCGCGGGAAGAATTGGGTTGGTGCTATTCTCTAGGCCGACACCACACACAATTAGCAGTGCCACACGCTAACTGTGAATGAAAATCTCACGAGGAAATTGAGCGCTTTCACATATCTCAGCGCTTGAAAGGAGCAATGCGCCATCGGTACGCGTGACAATTAAGCGCATACCTTCACTCTCTCTTTTTTTCTCTCTTTGTAAGAGACCTTAGCCTATAGGATGCACTTACATATCACAGGCCACATAAAAAAATAACGTTTGCTTAATTTTTTTGCGTCCAATCTAAAGAACACGATAAATAAACCACTCTAATCTGCTACGAGGAAAATACATTTGCAAGTTTACTAAGAAAGATTCCAATTCAAGCTTAAAAATAATTGTGAGGCTCGATTTACAATTGGATAACTTTGAAACGTTAATGAAAAAGTTAACCAACAAATGTTTACTTCCCGAGTGAGAGAATGAAGTTCAGTGTATGCCCGACGGATATCTACTCGTAGTCCGTGTTTTATTTGTGTTTTTGGTTTTATTCAGGGAGGTGCTCGTTACTAATGCAACAAGCATGATAGTAAAAATAATGACAACTATTTTTAGAACCTACGGTCTTGAACTTAGGACTTTGATTATGATACGATCATTTGTATATCCTCACTGCTGGGGCACGGCTCTCTTCCTGCATCGCAGGAAGGTTAGGCCATACGCCACCACAGGGGCCAAGTCCGGGTTGGAGTGGCGAACCTTACAGTCACAAGTTATCAAGGCGCCCACAAGGCCTATGATGTGACTTAACGACAGTCATTACATGACAGCCGGTACCAACGGGTAGCGTGCGTTGTGAATCAGAGAAGCGCTCGGGAAAAATGTTACTAGCGGTAGTCACGGGATGGTCACCCATCCAGACCCTGACCACGCCTGTTATTGCTTAACCAAAATTATTAATTCCAATCACTCGGTTCCACTAAGCCACGAGCGCTTGAATCAAAGGCGAGGACTATAAACGATTACCACTAAAACGGCCGTTTTTGGTGCTTTGCTCCCTACTGCTCCAATGCCGCAAATTCTTGGTACTTTAGGTCTGTAGGTTCTAAAAAGAGCTAATATATTTATTAAGATTTTTGATGTAATTTTTTTCTAAAAACGCGTTATAAAAGAAGACATTATGGTATGTCATTGTTCACGCCAGTGAATAATAAAAATTTTTGATTTCCAATCCAAAACAAAATAAGTCGCCAGAGAACTAAAGTGATCGACATGTCTCCACGGATTAGCGAACTAAAATGGCAGTGGGTAGGCCTTATCTGCCGCAGGAACTAAAAGCGTTCGGGTTTACTGGTTCTAGAGGGGAGACTGCGTTTCGGCAAACGTAGCGTAGGAGCTTCTTTGACCTGGTGGATCTACATTTGCAAAGCGGTAGACAGTGACTGGACCGGCAGTTTCTTGGAAGACGCCTTTGCCCAGCAGTTGTCTGACAATGACAGATCGTGATGATGATGATGATAAGACTAAGGGTATAGGAAACCAAAATAAAAAAAATATTAAATTTGTTATTAACTTAATTTCCGATTCACTTACTTGAAGTTTTGTCAGAAGAGTCCGTAAGTGAATTCGCAATTAATTTTTAATGTGTAGCGCTTACGAAAGTTTTATTTCAGTAATTTAATTTGCTTGTTAATTTGATTTCAAATTCACGGCTTTGCTGAATATTTAAATCACGACAGAGTTTTGAAATATTAGAGTTCCATTAAGCTGATTATTTTGCTGATGCTGGTGCAAATTTAAATCTCTTTCGATAGTTGTTATTCAAGTAGGCATAAATTGTTCAACTGGTATTGTTTTAATGATTCAACGCACAGTTAGTTATTACTAACATAATTATGCAATGGAGAACTTCCACAAAACATTACATAAAAGATAAATAAATATATTTTTTTCTGTATGAATCGCTATAAAAAAATCCATAATGTAACTTGTGGAAATGCATTCTAGTCTAGGCGTGGTACTAAAACGCCCAATACAAATTGGACTCAAACTATGACGTCACCATGTTGAATGTAACACCTTACAGTGTATGGAGCTTTTATCAGTATTCGTATTATTTCGTAAAATTGTGTGTGTATGCATCTAGGCTAATTGTAGAAAACTTTTAGATTTGAATAAAAACAAAATTTAATATAAATTATGTGGAAGGAAGAAGAAAATTGAATAGAAGCTCGTGGGAGAGGCTTTTGCCTACCAATGGGGCACAAATACGCCTGACTTAAATTTTTTTTTTTTAATTTTAAGGTACTTTGATTTTTTGGACTCCGAAATGTTCAAAAAATATATTAATAATATCTCGAGTTTGTCTTCTGTATTTTTTTTAACTAAATCTTTCGTAAGCACAACACATTGTAGACTTTTAGTCCGGATTTACTTACGGGTGTTGTTATATCGGAAAAGTCCGAACAGGTTTCGCTCCGATTCGCAGAGCTTAATCATGGTGAGCAGAGACGGAGCTCGCGTCGTCGGTTGCTCGTCTCACACTGACCTGTCGGACTTTTAGCAACAACGCCGATAGAATAACTCCCGTAAGTAAATCCGGACTAAAAGTCTACAATTGTCTTCTGTAGTATGAAAATAATGCCTTTTCAATAATGCCTTTCAAAGTTTGACGCAAGATTCCTGATTAATTAATTTTGTACTACCTTAATTAAAACCTATTAATAATGCAACGCACTGTTAGCCATTCATTACTTACATTTGCTTCACAATTAATTGTTTTTAAAAATCGCTTCATTTCATTGTAAAACAATCTGCAAAAAATAACGATACTTTTTCTAGTGGTTTCCATTACCAAATGCTACAGTGTGAAGCACCTTAAAAGACACCCAGGTAGGATAAACTTTACACTCGTACCATTTCATACAGCTTTTAGCAATAAGGCCGCCAATTGTATTTGATCTTTTGTATCTGCCGTTTTTGTAACTATTTTTCCGGTATACAATAAAGAATATTCTTATCTTATCTTCTTATCTTACCTTGGAGGATCAGGGGCGTGTTTCGTGAGACATGTAAGGTTGATGTCAGAACCTGCGCGCACGAACAGCTCTGGCCCGGACAGGATCTCGGCCTTTGATACTGTGGGGCAAACAAATAGATAAATTTACAAGCTATCCCGGTAAACTTCGTACCAAAGAGAATATTTATAACCACTTCATCCCGCCACAGAATACACAAAGATACTACCACAGAATCCGTTTATACGATTCTTGTTACCATGGCAACGCATAGACGTCGTAAAACTTGGCTTGAAAAAAGGTTACGATAACAATAAAATATTCTTGCACGGAAACGCGTTACTGGAACATCAAGTATTCCTTCCATACCTCAATTCAGATCATATGCTAAGTTTCGTGTAAATCCATTCAGCCATCACAGCGTGATTGAGTAACAAACTTCCAAAAATCTTCATAAACTTACAAGCGCTGGCACGGATAGCCAGAGGTCGCGGGTTCGAATCCCGGCATGGGTGTCATTTTTAGCCTCTAAATAGGTTTTTAAAACTGTCCTTAGCACGGGTTAGTGCATTAAAAATAATATAAACTTACATTTCATAATTGCGCATTTTCTCAAACAAGTATTGGTGTCAATGGTGGTGTGTTCGTGACTTACTTTTGCTTGAAAAAGTGGAAGGAAGGGCATTGCATTAACTAACCTCATGGTGCTTGTGGGATTTTTGGCGGAATTTCGCAAAGTAATTTTCATATTTTATAATATTAATATGTAGGTTATCCACACATAATTCATTTCATTTGCCCCCTGACTATGACACTCTTTGCTATGGTAAACAGACAAATAATACACCCAGACTGAAGCCATTTGTACAAATGCACAGCGGCCCCCAGTAGGAAGCGAACTCACAAGCTGGCAAGGTAAACAGAAGTGATACCTCCAGAATCTAGACTGGAAATGGCTGGTTTTAGAAACTAACCGCTGAGGTCGCCACGAACGTCATTAAAAGTAAAATAAACCTTAAAAACTATTCATGTTAGACACTACAAATTGAAGAGAAAAAAAGCCGGTCATGTATACGCCCTGCGGGCGGCTGAGGAGCACGACACGGAACGAGCTTTTCTTCTGCACTTTAGCGGTCTTATTTATAAGAACACGATTCTTTAAAACACTCAATAGAAGCTGTTTAAATAATCTGTGGTAATGGGTCAGGTGGCTGATAATACTTGAGTGGTAATGCCTTAGCGATGCTTACCCGTTAAGTTTTGGATATGGAAGGAATAAAAATACACGAGATATTTAATACGAAACTTAGAAATTAGTAATCCAATCATCATCATCGACCCGTTATGTCCCCACCGAGGGGTACAAGTCTATTCTCTGAGGAAGGTATAGGCTATTCTCTACCACGGGGGCCAAGTCCGGATTGGTGGAGGCTTGTGAGACTAGTGGCTGGTCTTACTTAGAAGTTTTCAAGCCGCCCCAAGGGCTCTGACTTGGCTTAACGACTGCCATCTATCGACGGCAGCCGACAATATATTGTAGCAGAGCGATAAAACGCCCTCTCTTCAATCGGGAGAAGTGGTGTATATTTTGGAAATTATTTTAATTGTTTATTAGATTACGAACCGCTCGTAGCCCCGGCTGCCTGTGTGATCACGAAGGTTAAGCAACATAGGGGGCGTTCAGTGCATGGATTAACCGTTTATGACTAACGCTAGTGGCATTTTTCCGAGCGGTTCCGTGTTTCGCAAGGTAAGGTAAGCAGTTGGTACCGGCTGCCGTCGATATATGGCAGTCGTTAAGCCAAGTCAGAGGCCTTAGGGCGGCTTGAAAAATTCTGACAGTAAGACCAGCCACTAGTCTTGCAAACCTCCACCAATCCGGACTTGGCTCCCGTGGTATAGCCTATACCTTCCTCAGAGAAGAGTATGTACCCCTCGGTGGGAACATAACGGGTCGACGATGATGATTGGATTACTAATTTCTAAGTTTCATATTAAATATCTCGTGTAAATGATTTTTTATCCCTTCCATATCCAAAAATCAACGGGTAAGTAAGGACATTTAGGTGTGCATTTAGTAAACTTGAGGGCCTAGAGGCCGGTTGATCGTAATTGGTTGCGATGTGGTGACTTTACTGTCGTGACTCTTATTGTGAGCGGCGTAAGCTCGAGTATCAAATACACGCGAGGCTTGTTAAGTTGTGTAGCACCCGGTTTGAAACAAGATAAATCCGATATATCGCTTTGAACGTGTACGCTCGATCAGAACGGATAGTAGAATTTATTTTGTATGGAAATTGAAAATCTGTAAGTTGCTGAATGAACAAAACCATCTATTGTGGTTTAGTTTATACTTGTGAAACATTGTGAGGAAATCTGAGTGTCTTAAGGTCCAAATATCTCAGCACTTAAAAGTGTTAGTCCGCGGTGGGCACGCGTGGTAATTAAGCCCATCCTCTTTCTCTGAGAGAAGATGGCCTGCACGATGCCGGTGGCCAAGAAGGGGCGTTTATAGGCTCCATAAAAAGAAAACTTTATATTTGTGTGCAATTAAGTGTTATCTACCTATGTATTTATTCTCGAAATATAATTTATTCTATTCTATTCTAGGCCAACTCAGGAGGGAATAGGTGTTGGGCAAGCCAGACGGCCTCGATGGCGAGGCGGTGAGGCACGCTAACTGTAAAACCGAAGGTCTCGGGTTTGATCCCCGGCCGGGTCAAACTAGGAAACAAACTTTTCTAGTTTGTCTCGAGTCTTGGACGTTATCTATTTATTTATTGTATTAAATCTATCGTCGAGTTAGCACCTATAACACAAGTCATTTAGTTGTACTTCGAATGGGGCTAACTAGATCTGTGTAATTATGTCCATGATATTAATACTCCATCAGAAACAATGTCCCAGCCACAGTGCAGTGGTCCCTTCATAATTGATGTCAATACGTAGATGCAAAGACCAAAGCTTAACTTTATTCTCGTGGATTTCAAATGTAACCAGGGCCACTTATATCTTATATCTTACTTCAAAATCTTATATCTTACTTACCAGTACGTCCAAGTCTCATACCAACTTTTATAATATCACCCCGCTGGGGTTGAAATTTAAAAAATCTTTTTTTAATATATGCCTATATGCTAAGATGAATACGTGTGCCAAATATGAATTTTGTAGCCTTAATGGTTTCACCTATCCGCTGATACATCAGTCAACCAGCTTTGCCTTATATATACAGTGGTATTGCTACTACGAATTCACGAATGTTCGTAACTTAGAAAACAAAGTCGTTGATACATATGTCAGGGTTCGAATCCACGACCTCACGAATGAGAAGCCAGCGTTCCACAGCTCTGTTATCACTGCTTCAATGCTACTTTGCCACGAAAGTAAATGATTAGATTTGGCTTTACGTAAATTTTGAGATATACTATTAGTAATCGAGTAGAGTGCGTGCTAGTAAGGTCAACGTACCCGTACATTCGGCGTTTGAATTTGTAATAAATAAATCCATATGATTTGGACACGACTGAAAATCAGCGTTGCAACGGACAACTCTTTTGCAACATTATGCTGAGTCGGGCCCATTTTGGGGGCTCAATACTTAAAACCTATGTATTACATTATGTTGTTTTCGTGTTGTAAAGTTGATTTATTTTTAACCTGTGTCTTTTTTTTTTGTTTTTTGCTTTCTGTGTATTTTTTTGTAATGGGATTGTGTATGTGTTTTTTGTTTTGTTTTGAGTATTGTGTCATCAAACAAATACATTTTCTTTCTTTCTTTTCATATGAATACGTTTGCTGCACAGTAAACTGTACATTTGTACATTTTCTAAAAATAATTATGTCTCTAACACATTTTTGTTCCGCTCATTAAATGTTTATAATAAGAATTTAAACAATTTAGAATTTATGCTACAAATTTTTGGCCTTTTAAAACTAAATTAAGAGATGCTATAAGAATGAAGGAAAATAATAATAAAAATTAAAATTCAGTACTTGTAATATGACATGATGGTGTAATTAATCTAATATACGTTACGTTACTTTATCAGCCCTTATATGTCCCCACTGCTGGGGCACGGGTCGAACCGAGTGATTGGAATCAATCACGTGGTTAAGCAACACAGGCGCGGTAAGGTACGGGATGGGTGAGCGTCCCGTGTCTACCGCTAGTGGCATTTTTCCGAGCGCTTCCGTGCTTCGCAAGGCACGTTAAGCCGTTGGTGCCGGCTATCATATAATGGCAGTCGTTAAGCCATGTCAGAGGCCTTATGGGCGGCTTGATAACTTCTGACAGTAAGGCCCGCCACTGTCTTACAATCCTCCACCAACCCGGACTTGGCCCCCGGGTGGAGTATGGCCTAACCTTCCTGCGATGTAGGAAGAATCTAATATAATATAATAATATAATATGATTTAATAGTATGGTTTCTAATATATTTAGTTAATTTTGATTAATTTCGAACTTGATTAAGCATGTTTTAATTAATAAGTCTCTTCTTGAAGAGGTATGTAAGAATTATTAGTGGAAACTTCACTGGTTTATGTAATTGAAATTGTTAATTTTTAATAATTGTTATTGAACCGTTTGTTTCCTAAATAAATAAAATAAAATAAAAAATAAAGTAATTGAAAATGTGCACGTTTTATGTCCAGGCGTACTATGGGCTCAAATGTCGACCTTAATATTTTAGTTGCAAAGTCGCCCGTAATGTAACCGAATAAAGAGCACGCGTGTAAAAGTTGATGAGCTGTCGACTGTGCTTCATAACCCAATTGCTCCTCGGTACGAAGGCAAAAGAGCTGAGTATGAGCGAAGGCACGTCATGAAGCAGTAAATCATTTACGAAGCACTAAAGTTCAAAGGAGTATCGAACGTCTAGAAACACGTAGGAAACCTACAAGCAACAGTAACTAAGTTAGTTTAACTGGGAATGTTCCATACAAATGCCGTGCTAGACCCAGAGAACACCACTTATTTTAAACACTTCGGTCTTCGTTCCTTCGCGTATGTTTTTACTGGACTGCGCCACAAGGAGGGGTATGTATGTATGTATGTATGTATGTATGTATGTATGTATGTATGTATGTATGTATGTATGTATGTATGTATGTATGTATGTATGTATGTATGTATGTATGTATGTATGTATGTATGTATGTATGTATGTATGTATGTATGTATGTATGATATAATTAAATAACTTATACCACAACACCATCACTTATCCTGGTCCCTAGCTAAGATATCCTGTGCTATGGTAACCAGGGGATGCCGTATCCGCCATACACTAAAACACAGCTAAGAGCGGTTTCGCACTACGTCCGATCCGAATCCGGTCCGAGTCCGTGAAAACACGGTCCGAAGTAGTCGTAGTGACGTAGCCGGACCAGTGCGTAAGTAATGTCTGAACTAGGTCCGAGATTTCTAGACCCGTCTTTTCACGGATTCGGATCGGACGTAGTACGAAACCGGTCTAAGCTTCACTTGGCGTTTCTTACTTTTTAGTGTCAAATATGACTAAATTTCACATTTCTTAGCTGTAGGTCTAAGAACCACGATTCTAGCATTATTAGTTTAGGAGATACAACACAGTGTTAGCAGCTACGGCACAGTTTTATTCGAATTACTCTTCGAATAAAACTGTGCCGAAATATAATTTTGTAGCAACATATGAATACTTTTTTTTGTGACATACATTCCCACAACTTCGCTGTTTTCCCGACAATCAGGTGGTGGATATTTTAGTTAGTGACGGCAGATATAAATACACAAAAACTGAAGCACGGAGGCCCCCAGTGGAAATCGAACCCATGAACTCCGGCATTGAAATACCATCAGACCAAAGAGACAGTCGAAATTTCGTCTGCATTTAATACATTCATGTGGTGTTTGTTTACAGGCAGTGTCAATTTACCCATCTGATCAGGACAGCCTGTCAATTACCAGTGGTAATACAATCTCTTTGAAGCGAACTAAGTACCTACATTGTTATTATTGAATTCCGAGTTTGTAATTTAGTCATTTAGGTAGTAAAGCTTTATGGCCGTATTTATAGATAGATTGATAGAGATAGACAGAGAACTTTATTGCACAGCCAGAAAAAAAATAATTACGATAAATAAAACACGATTCCACTAAAATATTCATACAAGTTACTTTTGCGATACTTTTCTTAAGACCACGGCTATTCCTTGTGGAATCTCTAACGTAGACTCTTTTATTGAGGGTTTTTGGAATTACTATCTTCAGACTCAGAAACTTAGACTATCAAGGAAAAAAACAAAGGATGACGGATGTGTTTCAGATGTGGTACTGGCGCTGCCTGCTACGGTTGCTATGAGCTATGATAATCAAAACTGAAGGAGCTCACAATCCGAACTGCCTTATCCGATATATACGTATTTTGTTGTAGCAAACGTTAATTCACGGGTTTATGCATAACCCCCTGCAGTATAAGACTTTCGTAATAATTTTACCCATACGATCATTTAATAAGCACCAAATCGGCTTGAACTCACCTACAACCGTCAGTCGGAAGGACAGGCTGATCTTAGGCTCGGTCGAGACTTGACACTCGTACGCGCCGGAGTCACGCGGCTGCGCCGGACTCACGCGCAGCGTCCACTCGTCGGAGCCGTCCGCGTGGAGCGCGGCAAAGCGTGCGTCGCTGCTGTATGTGTGGACCCCCACTGTCAGTATGTGGAGGTCGCGTTTCCGGATCCAGGACACCTGAGAAAGAATAGATCGAGTTTAATCTTGGCCCTATTTTAGGGTACTACAATTCATGGCTTACTATGACTATTTGGTGTACGTTGCAAAGTAGTATTTCTTAAAGTCTCGCGATGCTCATACATAGAAGGAATTACACCGGGAATTAAGATAATTACGTTTTGCCACAATAACAACCCTTGTCCCCACTGCTGGGGCACGGGTCTCTTCCTGCATCGCAAGAAGGTTAGGCCATACTCCACCACGGGCGCCAAATTTTTTTGCCTAATAATCGCGATTGGACCTGTTTAATATGTAAGTATTGTAAAGTCGATGTACTAGTATATTAATATTAAGATAAGAATATTCTTATTAGTTCTTTATTGCGCAAAAAATTGTACGAAATTTGGACTTGATGCTAATTCTACCAGTCAACCCCCAAGATGTACAAGAGATGCAAATTGTAGAGGCGTCCAAAAAACGAAGTGATAGTACCTCAACGGGATTGCATGGATTGTAGTTGTATGAAACGCGGTTCAGAAGCAGCTACTAGGCTTGGTTTACTACTGTGAGATCTTGACGAATCAGATAAAGTGACGAATTAGGGATATTGAAGAGTTAAAGATTCTTTAGAAAATGACGAATCGGGAAAGTGACGAATTAACGAAAGCGACGAATTAGCGAAAGTGACAAGTAATGCACTAACTCCATAGAATGGTGGTTAACTTAATTATGATGCACTTAGATCGTAATTAAATAAATGTCGAGAAAAATATATTTGTCAAAAAATATATCCTTGAACTACAGGTAGCCAACACAATGCAAAAATATTATATTCATTATAAAAACAAACGGTCTTGTTTATTATTATTATTAAAATTCTTTATTGCATAAAAATTTTGCACATAGGCGAGCTTAATGCTACTTAGCATTATCTACCAGCTAAGCTAAGTTTTGGAGACAAGATTAGCAGGTAGTGCAATATTAATAATATAAAATTTACTGGTAATCTATTTTATATATTAACTGAAAAATTGTAGGGGAACATTATATAACATAACAATAAAAAATATGAAATACAATAAATACATAAACAGCGGGTATAGTGTGACAAATTTATCTGACCCGGCGACAGCATCACTTTTCTCATAGTAAACTTGACGTTTCCACACAAAATTTGACACCTCTACCGGGTCAGATAACTTTGTAGCACTATACCTACGCTTGGTAATTAAGTCCATACTCTCAGTCTGACACAAAGCCTGTGACCTGCAGAGGGACGTAGATAGGCTTCATAAAAATGCATCATTTCTAGGTTTTATAGTAATATGCAGTCTGTTGAATAAGGACCAAAATACTTTAGACGGCCTCGGTGGCGCAGCGGTTTGGCACGCTGACTGTAAAACCGAAGGTCTCAGGTTCGATCCCCGGCCGGGTCAAACTAGGAAACGAACTTTTCTAGTTTGTTTCGGGCCTTGGATGTTTTTTTTTTTTTTTTAATAAGGTGATACTGCCACCGTTGATTTCGTGGCAACCTTTATTCAGTGGATTTATAAAAAAAGAGCTTTGCATATTAAAATTGTCATGTACGATTTGTCTGCCGTTTGTCTCTTATATTCTAATGCTATTTTATTATCCTACTTAATGTTAATAATTAGGTTTAACCTAATGGGTCAAGTTTAACTTTTTTTTTTCTTTTCTTTTGTTTTTTTTTTCCTTTTTTCTTTATTGGTATTTTGTGTTTGTTTCTTGCTGTTATCATTATTACTATATTTTTCTTTTTTTTTTTCTCCATATCTTTAACCCATTTACATCTTTATTTGGAATACATTATTAAGTAATAAAAATAAAATGTGGACAAAAAAAAATTAATATTAAAATAGATAATTCCGGATTTTTCCCCCGGCGCCTTATCTCTGTCTACTCCGACGAGTAGTCACAAGCAAGGCGCCGGGGCTTACAAAAAATAGGATATCAACATTAGAACATAAAAAATTAATACAATAACAATTATAACAATACATTAATCAAATTAAATAAAATGTCAAGTAACAATAAATTAAAAATAAAATTTTCTTCTTATAATATATTTAAAATTAGGTGTGTTCCCCGGCGCCTTATCTCTGTCTACTCCATCGAGTAGTCACAAGCAAGGCGCCGGGGTCCTGTAATAATTGTCAAATAAGAATCCTACCCTCTTCCTCGGCTTAAAAATGGGCATCTGGGTCGCCCGGGCTAAGACCGGCCCCCGTTCGCCCTCGCGGCTCGACTCTTGGAGTCGGCCATAAAGGCGGCGAACGCCTCGCACCTCACCGCCCTTCCCAGGCGTATCTCGCAATCGGCCCTAGCAGCTCCAAAACGGGGACACTCCTCCAGCAGGTGCTCTAGCGTTTCAGGAGTCTCGTCATCACAGATGCAGGACGGACTCCCCGCGAGCTTGAACCTGTGGAGGTACGCTCGAAAGCCGCCGTGCCCCGTGAGGAGCTGCGCCTTGGCATGACTCGCTGTAGCGGGTCTGCCACTTTGCCACTGTCTCCCGTCTCACCTGCAGTTTTGCGTGTGAGACGGGATACAGGTCGTAGGCTGCCGCGTCTTTGCGAGACAACGCCGCCCTCTTGGCCAACTCATCCGCGCGTTCGTTACCGGGGATCCCGACGTGGGCCTTGATCCAGTAGAACTGGATCAGGCCCCCGTTTCGTTGGATGTCCGCCAGCTGGCCGTGAATCTTCACGGCCAGCGGGTGTGTGGGCGAGGTACTCCTGAGCAACTCCAGAGCGGATCTGGAGTCGCTCAGGACACTCGCCCTGATGGGAGCGAGACCCCCGGCAACGAGGTCGAGAGCCTTAGAGATCGCCACCATCTCCGTTTGGAAGACGGAGGCGAATCCCTCCAGCCTGAACCCCCTGGTGCGGACCTCAGCGCCGCCCTTCCACAGTGTGACCGCTCCCCCGACCTTGCCCTCGATCTTGCTGCCGTCCGTGTAGGCCCTGGGCCAGTCGTCGGGCACCTTATCGAGCTCCTCCACGCTGGCCACCTCCTCGAACTCCACCGGAGTCCTCAGAGCGGGGTGTGCCAGCGTGAACGGGCTGCATCGGTGCTCGACTTCCCGGCCCGGGAGCGGGGCGAAGGGCCTCCCCCTCTTCAGCTCGTAAAGTTGAAGGGCCTCCTCGGCCCTTAGGTCGAGGGGGAGGATCCTCGCCAGGAGGACGGCAGATGTGAGGGAGGTGGTGCGATGGGCCCTCGCAATGCGGATCGCGAAGGCCCTGGTCACCCTGTCGAGCACGGCCCTGGGGCCCGCACGTTGCGCGACAGGCGCCCAGACGTTGGCCGCATAGAGGATAGTAGGCTCGATGACGGTAGTGTAGAGCAGCCGGCCGATATCGGCATTTAAGCCCCAAGTCGCCCTGGCCGCTCTAGACACCATCTGGAACCTAGCCATAGCTTTGCCGCAGACCCAGAAAAAAACATTGGAGTTGCAACAAATTCGTCTGTCGCAGCCAAACATCCGAAGACTCCCGAGGTCGACTCAACACCCATCCACACCGAACACCGTACAGCTAAGGATGCAGCCACGAAAACGGCGGGCGTTCTGAAACCGCCCTAAGTGCAAGAAGATAGTCTTATCTATCACGTCTCATGGCTTAACTTTGGTGTCTACCAAAGTTAAGCCATGAGACGATACAATCAGAACAACATAGTGACGAGTGGCAACAAATAACTCGAAAACGGTCCCGGAAGCCACGACTGGTCACAATAGGTACAGGTAAGGAGGACAATGAACTGCAAACAGTGGAGATGCTAAAATATATACAAGCGTGGTCCTTCAAACCTGAGACTACTGTAGAGAACGTGCGCAGTTTTCTCAACAAGATAGTCAAATCTGAGGATTATTTTGTTGAGAAACGGAATATTATGTCACAGAGACACGCCGCATTTATAATAGGAGTGCCGGAATCACTATTAGAGCGTGTAAAACAGCCCATTTCGTGGCCACCGCGAGTGATGCTATCAGACTGGTTTCTCGCCCGTCCCCGCAGCCGGCGGGGAAAGGAGCCACTGCAACTCAGTGCGAACGCGAGCGCCCGCACGGGCGCCGCCACACCTCACACCAAGTAATAGTATTTCAGTTGCGCATGTTTCTAGGAGCCAAAGTGAAGCCATCGTTAAGAATAATTATGACTTGAGGATATGCCTTCAAAATGTGCAATCCCTTAACAATAAAACGCGGCGATTGGAAGTTTTACTTAAGTGTGACTTGGACTGTGATATTTTAGCGTTAACAGAGCACTGGCTTAAAACTCAGGAACTTAAACGTATTAATGTTGAAAACTACAGCCTTGCGTCAAGCTACTGTAGGGACACTATTGCTCATGGTGGATCATGTATCTACGTGAAAAATCAATTAAAATGTATCGAATGTACAGATTATACCTTTCTGTCAGTCCAACAAGTATGCGAAATATCAGCCATAGAACTGATTGACTATGAACTCATTATTGTTTGTATTTACAGATCTAATCTAGTAAGCTTGGACGAATTTCTACCCCCTTTTGAGCATTTGCTTGACAAGCTAACTGAAGATAAGAGGGAAGCCGTTATCGTTGGTGACTTTAATGTTGACATCATCTGCCCAATTAATAGCTACCAAAAAAAACTGAAAGACACTCTTTCGTCCCATGGCTATAATATTTTGGTTAATTATCCCACTCGAGTCGCGGGCTCGTCTGCAACGTGCTTAGATCACATCTACACAAACCTTTCAAATGGCGATATAAACACGGAGCCGGTAGACACCCACCTAAGCGACCACCTTGCCATAAGCTGTACACTTGTGAGGGAACCACGGCAATCATTACCTGAAATACGCCGTGTTAGGCAATATAGTAGGTATATTAATCGTTGCAATTTTGTGGCGTCCATCGAGAGTGTTGACTGGCATAATTTGATCGGGCGAAAGGATAATTTAAATGAACTTGCGCTTTCGATTGTTAGAGTGATTTCCAATTCTATTGAAGTCTGTTTTCCTCTCAGAAAAGTTACAAGTAAAAATAGCAAAAATGCTTCTTGGGTAACAGAGGACATTCTGAACATGAAGAGGCTTATATTCGATATTGATAGTCTGTTGGCTTTATTTCCAAGCTATCCCGGCTTAAACAAGATGTTGGAGAATTGTACCACAAGTAACGATCGTATGCTGCGAGATAGGCGATCGGAGTTCTACATCAATAAAATCAACCGTTCAAGTAATCGGATAAGAACAATGTGGGCAGTTGTAAATGCGGAATCGGGAAAAAGAGTTAGTGGCAGCACGGATTATACTGATGTAATTAAAATTGTTGATGGAAGTACAGTAAAATCTAAGCAAATGGTCGTAGACGCCGTTAATACCAGATTTGTGGGGGCCGCCGGTGCGTGCGGCGCCCCGCTGGCCGACGTCCGTGGCGCGTGCTGCGCGCTCGCTGCGGTTCGTGATGCCTGCGACCGCTCGCTGCACCTGCGCCAGTTTACGCCATACGAAGTCTACATACTCATTACTAAGCGTATCGCACGTAAACCAACAAAAGACCTTTACGATATATCTATCGATCTGTTATACTTGGCTGCGACGTCTCTGTCCGAAGTGTTATGCCATTTATATAACGAATGTCTCAGGTCGGGCTGTTACCCGGCTGCGTTAAAAAAAGTCAAAGTAACACCTCTGTATAAAGGGAAGGGTAAAAAGGATGACGTGAATAGCTACCGGCCCGTGTCCATTATTCCCAGTGTTGCAAAAGTCTTCGAAGCAGGATTGAGCGATAGATTGACAACATTTCTTATAGCAAGTGAATCACTATCGGATAGACAGTACGCCTACCGGAGCGGGCGGTCTACGACATCTGCAGCTCGTGAGGTGGTGCGTCGCGTACTTGAGGCTAGGGAGGAAAACCAGCAAGTGGCTGTCCTCTTCTGCGACCTGTCCAAGGCCTTTGATGTGGCGAATCACAGACTTCTTGGAGAGAAACTTAGGCATTATGGAATCGAAGGGCCGCCCCTAAATCTATTCATAGATTTTTTAAAGGAGCGATCGCAAGTTGTTGTAGGAGAAGCAGGCAAGGTTAGATCTTCTCCATTGGACGTACTGCTGGGTGTGCTTCAAGATTCCTCTGTTTCTAACATACTCTTCTCCATCCTAATGAATGACCTACCGGAAGCCATAATGGAGGGTCATGTACTGATGTATGCTGATGACGTTGCAGCTGTAGTGTGCGACCAGTCTATCAATCAGCTTGAAAAGAAAATAAACAGAGTAGTTGCCGATTTATCTCAATGGTTCAAAACTAATGGTTTGATACTTAACTAGAATAAAACCAAATATCTACATTTCAATATGTCAGGTAGAGCTTACAGACCCCTCCATGTAAGTGTTGGAGACACAGTCTTGGAGCAAGTCCCGAGTTGTGTTTTTCTGGGTTTCCATATAGACAGAGCTCTGACGTGGAAAATTCATATAGAGAACCTATGCGGTAGACTCGGTAGCGCGTGCTTTGCTCTGAGCAGGCTGAGCTGGACCTTACCTCCTGAAACGGTGAGGTCATGTTACTTTGCAACGGTACACTCACTACTGCAATATGGGGTTGAGTTCTGGGGATGCGTGGCAGACTGGATGCGAGCCTTCCGAATGCAGAAGCGAGCTGTGCGAGCGATAGCACGAGTTCCAAAGGACGAATCCGCCAAACCGTACTTCGAAAGGTATAGTATACTGACGGTGCCTGCAATGGTTACTATGCAGGCAGCTGTGTACACTCGGGAGCATATGCTAGACTACACAAGACGTAGCGACCGCCATAGGTACAACACTCGTAACATGGACAAACTGTCATCTGTGTCCCACAAACTTACCAAATCAGGTAAGTTAATTCACGTTAGGGGACCGAGAGTGTACAACCGTCTGCCAGTCGATATAGTTAATTCAAAATCCCTTCAGTGCTTTAAAATTAAATTAAAAAAGTGGCTTGTCAAGCAAACAATTTATAATTTTGATGGCTGGCTCAATTAGCTGTTCTGAGTATTTAAGATAATTAATTATACTTACATAAAATAAGTATGTATAAGAACCTGTGAGGAAGCGCTATACTAATATTCATTTCACAATTAAACAATAGTGTTGATTGTTAATTGTACATGTTGCGTTATAATTATTATGTTATTTTTGAATTGTAGTATTGAATCCGAATTGTTGTAAATGACGTGTAAATTATAATTACGAATAAAGATGTCTATGTCTATGTCTATGACCCTGTTGAGGTGGCTAAGAAAATTGAGGTTCTTGTCGATCGTCAGACCCAGTACGGTGATCTCATCCGAGAACGCGATGTCATCCCCCCCAAGACTCAGTTTGGGCGGGATTACATCGCGCTTCTTGGTGACCACCATAGCTTGGGTCTTTCGAGCGGCGAACCTCATCTTAGCCGCCTCTCCCCACTCAGACACGGCTTCCAGCGCGGCATTGAGGATCCCCTCAAGCTCACCCGCAGTCTGCGCCGCGGCGATAATCAAAATATCGTCAGCGAACGCCTGCAGGTGAGCTCTCAGGTCCTCGCCGCGCCGGAGCAAAGGGTCGAGTAGCAGGTTCCACAGCAGGGGACCGCACGTCGAGCCTTGGATGCAACCCTTCGAAGTAGGTCTGTCTACTTGTGCTCCAGCGTACCTGACTGTGACCTGTCTTTCGCTCAGGTAGCTGCACAGGAGTTGGTAGACAGATGGTCGCATCCAGTGGCCAGAATCTGGTGTTTTATTCCGGGCCACCACGCATTGTCGAAGGCCCCCTCGATATCGAGGGAGACTACTCCGACAATGCGTTTCTGCCCGACGTGATCTCTTATGAGCTGGACAGCATCATACAAAGCGTCCTCCGTGCTGCGCTGCAGCATGAAGCCATATTGGCGCGGGCTCAGTCCTCCGCCCAACCCGAGCTGCCAGAGCAGCCTCCCGGCCATCATCTTTTCCAAGATCTTCCCCAGGACGGACAGGAGCCCAATTGGCCTGTATGACTTAGGCCACGTGTAGTCATCTCTGCTGGGCTTAGGCAGGATTTTGACTACAGCGGCCTTCCAATCCTTGGGGAAGTATCCCAGAGAAAGGCAGGCGTTCATCAGGGCAACAAATACATCATTTCTTGCCCTGATGGCCGCACTGCAGATGTCGGCCGTGAGGCCGTCTCCCCCGGGCGCCTTTTTAGGGTGGATGCCCTTCAAGACGCCCGAGAGCTCGTGCTGGGAGAAGGGAATAAACTTCCGCGGCTTGGCACTGGCTTCATCCTCCATGCGGGCAACTGCCTGCCTGACGCGGGCATGAGTATCTAACTCGGACTGTAGATCGTCAGCTGGGTAGAATGTATCAGTTATGAGAGCTGTGGAGCCCTCGGCATCCAGGGTGCGTCCATCCGTGCCGCTGAGGAGGGTGTCCTCCTTCCGACGAGCGGCGCATCTTAGCACCCTATAGATGCCGTCCCACACGCTCTCATGCTCCTGCTTTGTGCAGAATTCCACCCAGCTGGTGGTCTTGGCCGCCTCTATGGCGGCCTTGTAGTCCTCCTTGGCCACCAGATACTCCTCAACTACCCTATCCCTTCTGCGGCGATTCGCGTGCCGGATTCGACCCCTCAACGTGATGAGGTTGCGCTTCTCCGCCTGCAACTCAGGGCCCCACCAAATCACCCGTCTGGGTGCCTTTGGTGGAGCCAGAAGAGGGATCGAATCCTCGCACGCACCGTGAATCGCCCCAGTGTACCTTCCAATGGCCTCCTCAAGACCGCGGGGCGTCTCGATAGCCTCGATTTCGTCGACCGTCCAGTCTCCTAGACGGTCGACGAACGAGGCCCGAAAAAGGTCCCAGTCGGCCTTCGCGGCGTGGTAACGCCTGGTGGATCCGCTGGGTCTGGCTGGCTCCATCTCGGGCCCCACCCCCACCTCGAACGTGATCGCCCGATGGTCCGGGGCGGAGGGGATGAGGTCCGGACGGACCCTCCAGTCGCTCACTCGGTGGAAGAGCGCCGACGTGGCGAGGGTTACGTCAACTATGCTGGTAAACAGCTTGTCCCCCCGCCAGATGTAAAACGTCGGCGCCCCTCCCTCGTTGAGGACCTGCAGGTCCGCCTGGGCTGCGAACTCGGAGAACCTTTGGTCCTCGCGCTCGCAGCCCCACCAAAGGCTTTTGGCGTTAATGTCCCCGCCGAGAAGGACCGCGCTGGTGCCCATGCGGTTCATAAAGGCCTGGATGTCGCGGAGATAGGGGCTGAGGTCTTGGTCTCCCTCAAGGTACACCGAGATCAGGCCGATCTTCTGCCGCTCCCATTCCACCACCACCGCCACGACATTCTCCGTGATGGTGGTGGCGTCCTGGACGACAGAGAGGGCCGGGTTGATGACTAGGATAGCCGACTTGACCGATTTAGCCCCGGTGGCCATCTTTTGTATACAAGTATATCGGGTGTCCACTCGGCCCACCGACCCAGTGTAAGGTTCCTGGATCAGTACGGCCGAGTAGCCACCCTCGATGGCCACCTGGACGACCTCGTGGAACGCGGCGCGGCAACGGCCTATGTTGACTTGCAACAGCCGTATAGTGCCCCGCCGCGCTCCCCGCGGCCGCCCCGCGGCGTCCCGGCCACCGTCGGCCACCCCATCACCCGGTGCACCCCGAGGCCGTGGAGGGGCCAAGGTGCCCGCATCAACAGTACTTAATGGCCTGCCGCGCTATACTGTCCCAACGCATGCGCTCGGGACAGTCGGCGGCGTATGCAGGGTGCGAGGACTCTGCCCCTGGCACTTTCGCGCAGTGGCAGCAGCGCGGCCCCTCAGCCCGCGCCGACGGGGGGCAGTCCCTGGTTTGGTGCTCACCGCTGCACTGGCCACACCTGGCTTCGGCGCGACAAATTCGCGCCGTATGCCCGTAGCCCATGCAGCGGTAGCACTGCACCAGTGGGGACTGGTCCACCGCCAGCACGACCTGATAGCCCAGCCTTATCCTCGCTCCTTCCATACGCCGCCAGATTTCGGGGGTCACCTCTAAGATGACGTTGCAGAGTGCCCTGTTTCTGCCATTGGTGCGCCTAAGGACCCGGGCCTCCTCTTTATTGAGGGCGATGCCCGCCATCAAGTCCCTATTCTGGGACTCGATGGCGGCCATCACCTGCTCGTCTGGGGTGTCTCTCGCGACCCCAGCGAGGCGAATCAGGGGGCGCTTGTCGGTGGGCTCGGTGACTGTAAAGAGGCCACCGGCCCCCTCCAGCTCCTTCTTGAAAGCCTCCCTGCCCTCGCTGGTGTCGCAAGAGAGCAACACTTTCTGGTTCCGCAGCCTCCTCCTCCTCCTGACCGCGTTGACTCCAATCCCGAGGGTGATGACGTCGACCTTCGCCTTGATCTCTGCAATTGTTGCTTCGGCGGTCTTGTTGGGGTCGGTCGACTCCACCACCATCGGGTGGCGCGGTGAGGAAGCTGCCTCGGCATAGGTTTTTGGCGAGACCCGACCTCGCTGGGAGGGCCGCGAGCCTGCGGCTGTGGCGGGGCAGTTGTTTTGGCGGATCGGGCCGACAGGGGGAGCCGGGGCGGGCCCCGCGAGCGGCGCAGGCTGCTGCCTGTCGAGCCGCTCGCGAAGCCCGCGGAGCTCCCCTTTCACCTCCTCCGCCCAGTCCACGCCCGCTTTGGTGTTGGCCGCCCCGGCCACGCCGCTCAGCTCCTTGCTGAGGCTTTCGCACCGCTCCGTGATCGCCTGCATCCCCTTGGTAAGGGATGAAACCGCCCCCGGAGCCGGTGGTGCCTCCTTGTCCCGCAGCTCTCCCAAGACGTCAAACGAGATCAGGTCCCGTGCCGCCAAAACCTCTCTCTTTATCTCCAATCAGCCTTGGATGTTATCTATGTATTTATTGTATTAAATCTATCGTCGAGTTAGCACTTAGAACACAAGTTCTTTAGTTGTTGTACTTAGTATAGGGCTAACGAGATCTGGGTAATATGTCCATGAATATTTATTTATTATTATTTATTTACGTTGAAGCGACCATAGTTTACAAAAACACGATTCCACTTTTATTTAATCTGTGGTTACGTATTTTCCTTGTAAAATCTCCGCCACAAACTATTTAAATAAGCGTATTTGGAGTGTTTTAAGGCAATTTTGTGTCCAAATTTATGTATATTCTGAAACGGACAATTAGACTTTAACTGGTAACTCAGGCTCACACGTGCAAAGTGTACTTGTACGTGAAAAAGTGTTAGGGAGAGCGGTGCATTAACTAACCGCATGGTGCTTGTAGGATTTTTGGCGTGATTTAGCAAAGTTATTTTCACATTTTAATGTTATTATTGATTTCCGCTAGGTAACGCCTGATTCCATACAATAATAAAACATTCAGCTCGAAATATTGTACAGATAGAAGAATAACACAATAAATTCCCAGAGCTATGAATAGCCTCAATTGAAATTGAGGCACAAAATAGCTATTATTGTAATTACATAGATACTACCCGATTTTACTACGCTGCAGATTTGGTAAACAAGGACATTATTAGTTTTGATATTCCCTTTTAATAGGGTTGTTTAATATAGTACCATCGTTAATTCTTATGTGGCGAATGATTTGGTATACTGGTAAATATAATGTGTTTATACATTATTTCGTGGACTTATTCATTGTTTTGTACACATTTTTTTATTGTATGATTCCAGTAAAGCGTTACGGTAAAAATTTGATAAATCGTTGAAATTTAGTTAACTATGTGTTTATATTTTTCGATTACATTACCATGAATTTAAGGGTAAATGAGTTTATTGTGTTTTTTTTTCAAATCTAAATTAAATTTTAAAAATATTAGTGAAGGATATCAATGTGAAATCGTTGCCCGTAGTTAGCCTTAAGAGAAACCACTCAGTATAACTAACATAGTTATGAACAATGTATTATAAATAAAGCGGTGGTAGCTCAGTGGGTAGAACCATGGACTGGCAAGCGAGAGCCCCAGGTTCGATCCCGAGTACGGGCATGTACCAATGACTTTGTTTAATTTCAAAGTTACGTACATTTGCGAATTTGTAGTCGCAATACCACACGCTAACGGTGAAGGAAAACATCGTGAGGAAACCCGCGGCTTGGTTGGCTCCGCACGTATTGACTAGTCTTTCCTGTGGGCTAGGCTGACTAAGCTGTCAGGATGGTATAGGTGCTGGGCAAGCCTACACCATCTATAAAAAAAAAACATGTCCCAGGCACTACAGCGTCGGAGTGGTCCCTTCACCCATCTAGTGTGAGTGAAGATATCACTGGACGCTGTATAAATCATCTCATTAAGTAGTTGCAAAAAAGGCCAATATTATTATTATTATTATTATTATTATTATTATTATTATTATAAATATACAATCTAGTATTTTTTTTCATTTATTTATCGACATCTTCACTGAATTTCCGTGCCATTCTCTGTCCTTTATATCTTGTATTCCGATCCACACCGACACAGTTACTGCTGACGTTTATTTGCCAGCCTCTTATTAAAGAGAATGACCTAGAAAGCCGGGCAGTAGGTATTTACATTGTCTATATTTTTCGCATCACGCCATAGGTTCCAGGACGCTCCCAGTGATAAAGGTGAGGTAAGCCACCACAAACAACTTCCATCGTAATTAGATTATAACCACCGATGACATGTTATTCAACAGTTTCTGAATTGAAAATTTTACAAAGAACACTTCAGCACGTTTCTTTATATTTCACAAAAAGAACGAGATAGGACGATGCTTTAATATACTTAGTGAAAGTTTCAACCAAAAACAAAAAAACTTCGGCACGTCTCTTCAGATTTCACAAAAAGAACGAGATAAGAAGATGCTTCAATATTTACTCAGTGAAATTCTTAACCAAAACCATAAACAAAAACGCTTTTCACTTCTTCAGATTTCACAAAGAAAACGAGATAAGAAGATGCTTCAATATTTACTCAGTAAAATTCTCAACCAAAACCTTAAAAAAACACTTTTTACGTCTCTTCAAATTTCACAAAAAGAACGAGATAAGAAGATGCTACAATATTTACTCAGTAAAATTCTCAACCAAAACCATAAACAATAACGCTTTTCACGTCTCTTCAGATTTCACAAAAAGAACGAGATAGGACGATGCTACAATATTTACTCAGTAAAATTCTCAACCCGTAAACGTATTTTAGTAACGCCCTGGAGAATTTTAAGACCCGTATTAATAAAGCGTTCTTTGAAACATACGCATTATGTGAAAGCCAGTTTTTTTTATTTTTTTGTTTCTGCGAAGGAAGAAGGAAGAGAGATTGACAAAACAGATATATATTGCGATTGTGAGTGCAAGGGCGGGTAAGGGACGTTACATATGTTGACCAAATATAGGAGTTTATTAGCAAAGGGGAAGATAAAAAGTACCTGGAACCGGCGTGCGTGAACATATGAACGTTGAGGAAGCCAAAGTGATCTGTCAGGATCGTGGTAAGTGGCTTTATTCATTTTGTTTTATTCAGTTTTATTCATATTTATGATGATGAGTGAGATTGTAAATAAACACCTATGTAAATAGTACTCAACTGAATAAACTACATACAGTCTATTTCTTCTTACTTGTCCAATTTAGTAAACAAGATTCTAACCTAAAATTGAGATTAGATGCCTAAACTAGACATTTTCTCGCAAATTCATGAACTATGTTTATAAAATTGGTAGCGTGTTATCTAAAAGAGTGTTCCAGGTTACTTCATTTATGGAAATATGGCAGTTTTGGACTAAAAAGTCACAGTTTGAGGGTAGAATCGTGTTACTAAATTGGACAAGTAAGAATAAATAGACTGTAACAGTTCTATTTTAGTCAAGCTCATAAACAAAGGTAGGTTGTAATGCAATGTTGGAATGTTTTTATTTCAAGTGCAAAGAAAGTAATTGTAAGTAATACAGAGAGCATTGTAAAGAGGTTCGAAAATGTCACCGGTGCCGGTAGTCGCCCATTAGCTCAGTTGGGAGAGCGCTGGCACGGTTAGCCAGAGGTCGCGGGTTCGAGTCCTGGGTGGAATTTTTAGCCTCTAAATAGGTTTTTAAGAATGTTAGTGTTATGTTAGAGTATTGCGCCGGTAAACAAATGTATTTGTATATCTATCATTATGTCAGTGTGCAGGGTGAATCTACCGGTCTGAGAGATACGCCAAGGAAATTGCCGAATTTTTCGGCCGGTCGATTCATTCGGTCCGGCCGATTCATTTGGCGCGGTCGATTAGTTGCGGTTGGTCGATGTTTTCGGCGCGTAGGACTTGAAAGCCCTATTAAGGCGCTATGTGGTGCTAACTAGCGCCACCAATAATAGTAGATTATGCATTAAGGGAATAAAACCATGTATTACGTCATGGGCGGTATATTGAACCCTGAGCGGAACGAAGGACTCCGAGTTAACTCCCGAGCGCAGCGAGGGAGTTAAATTTTAACTCCTGAGCGAAGCGAGGGAGTTATGTAGAGTCCTGAGTGAAGCCAGGGGTTCATACCGCCCGAGACTAAGACATGTTTTATTCCAGAGGTGAATACTCTACTTTTCACACCATCTGGGAGACAATAAAAAGACAGGGCTGCATAAGTTGAAAAATATTTATTAATATAAAGTCCACACTCTTTTACGGCTTAGCAACTTAAATTGAATATAACTTTGAAATTCGTATTTGCAATTCGCGCCTTTTTTTCTTTTTTTTATTGGTGTTTCGCGCGGTCACACGACACAGTAGTTCAGAAAAAAAAGAAAAAAGGGGTGAGTTTCGAACAACAATTCGAATTTCGAATTGCAATGCGGGGCTTCTTCATAGTTTTCATGCGAATTTTGACATTCTAAATTCAAATCACTTTATTCCCTAGGGAAATTCTTCATTATTATTGCCCTCGAGAGACAAGGCTTTACGATGATATTTGACGGTACGTAATAAGGCATTGTCGAGCAGGAGGTGTGAAAAATAAATATCATAAGTTGCTGAGTCTAGAACCTTTTCTGGTACCATGACTCACAGCGCCTCCACCAGCTAAGCTCGCCTTGCCACGGCTGTATGAATTTAACTATTACTTTAATTATTTAATTATGGTATTTCTTACCTTAAGTGTGTTCTTTAACTGGCCATGTTTATTATTTTCAAGATTTTATGTGTGTTGTTGTATTTGAATAAATGTTTTTCTATTCTTTTATAACTTGTCGATATCAACCCTTGTATGTCCCAACTGTTAGGGCACGGGTCTCCTCTTGCATCGCAGGAAGGTTAGGCCATACTCCACCACGGGAGCCAAGACCGGGTTGGTAGGGGACAGTGGCGGTCCTTACTGTCAGAAGTTATCAAGCCGCCCATAAGGCCTCTGAGATGGCTAAACGACTGCCATTACATGACAGCCGGCACCAATAGCTTACGTGTCTTGCGAAGCACGGAAGCGCTCGAAACAAATGCCACTAGCGGCAGTCACGGGACAATCACCTATCCTGCACCAGACCGCGCCTGTTGTTGCTTAACTCAAGTAATTAATTCCAATCACTGTGTTCGATTAGGCCACGAGTGCTTCATAACTTATTATTCCACTACTTTTTTTTTCTAAATACAGTCTAGAACCTGGGATCAACAACCTAGGACTTAGATCAATTTCCGCAACTTTTGGCAAATACGCTTTAAATTATTCTTGGACCTAGGTTCTTGTCAACAGGTTCTTAAATGAGCGCCACGCGGTGTTAACAAACGTCAAAAGTGGAAAAAATCATATCTCCTTTTATAACGCGTCTTTGGAAAACATTAACATCATAGATCGCTACAACTGTGACAACTGCGGTAAGGCGCGTGATTTGATTCTAATTAGCACTGGATTCCACGTACTTGAAAGCTTAAAAAAAAACACAAATATCTCGACAGAGAGGATGGTTTCAAGCTTTCAAGTACGTGGATTCCTTATCACCGGACCTGTCTGTGGGCGTAGTGAGTGTTGTGTGTTGGCCAACTGCGAAAAATTAAAAGTTTACCCGAGACCACGACAACTGTAACGCTGCCGAAGGCCGAAAATAATAATTAGTCAGTGTTGCCGCGACTACACGTTTTATTCCAAACAACCTTTATTCCACAACAAGCTTTCGTATTCGCCACACCAGACTTTAGGAGCGCACCGATGCACTGCACCTCTCTAACTTGATAACGCCGGTATTTTCTTTCGCTTGCAACTTTTTTAGGTCAAGTCGAGATGAGAGGCGTGATGAGGAATAGGGTATCTCTTCAGAGGCGGCGGCTAAGAGTGAACTTAGCAGGATTAGTAGGTAAATTTTCCACACTATGTCGACCTGGAAACTTAACGTAACACGACTGTTTACGGCCGACATTTTTTCAACTTTGTTGAGATACGTGTAGCTTTTAGAGCTTAGGGACCTAAAGATGTTTTATGTAGTAGAGGAATCCCTCTACTTTTCACACATAAATAGGTGATGATGTGGGAAACACATCAAGGATACCGTAAAAGTGATCCAGCTCGCGCTTCTGACCTACTTACGAGCACGCCGCGATACGTCGTCGCAGTGGTGCCAACCTAACGACCGGTTACTTTTGAATAGCACACGACACTTGCTAAACTTAGTTTTTTCATTCCGTGGAATTCTGACAGCTATCAGTTCAAAAACCTATTTAGAGGCTAAAAATTCCACCCATGCCGGGATTCAAACCCGCGACCTCTGGCCATCCGTGCCAGCGCTCTTTCCAACTGAGCTAATGGGCGACTCACCGGCATCAGTGAAATTTCGAACCTCTTTACAATATTCTCTGTATTACGTACAGCTATCATTTCTTGACTTTTGTAAAACATAAAATAATATCAAGCATTTTATTTCTTATTGCCCTCAAATGGGGTTGTTCCACTGGACCAAATATTGCCCATTTTCGGTGGAGAGCTTGTTTAATGATAATAATAATAACTATAAAGTTCATACAACACAATCACTTAGTAGCAACACTTATGAAATGTCAGAATTCTACGGAATAAAAAAACAGTGGTAGTTAGCCAGTGTCGGCTAGGTCTACCTCACGATGGGCTGGTTGAGAGAGCGGAATGGGAGGTGAAGTGAATGGACTTACTTGGTGATGGTGGATGATGGCTCGCTTTAGCTGTTGAGCAGATGATGAGCGGTGATGGATGAGCTGATGCGTCCAGCGTACGGAGAATACTCCAGCACTGTTCACTTATAGTCTAATATTGTCAATATATTGTTCTTTGAGCTGATAAAGTTTCTTGGTCACCAAATGTCTATCACTTCACGAGAATTCGAGCACTTATCACGCGCGTATGTCACCGTGCGAATGTGTATGCAGATGGCTGGATAAAATAGTAGCGAGCGAGCGGCACGAGCGACGGCACCGGAACGACTAGAATAATGAACAATAAGTGACCACAGATTCATGATTACGTCGCGCGATCGATTCTCGCGCGAACAAACAGTTTTTTTTTAAGTGGCCTATATAGTCTCTCTCTCTCTCTCTGTGTGAGAAGGACTGTGCCCTACTGCAGTGGGAAGAATATAGCCTTCTATTGTTTCTCGATACAGATTAATATGATGACCTCTTTATTGCACAGAGAAAAATGTGCAAATACGGTTCGTTTTCTACCAATCGGGTGATTGGTAGAAAACGAACCGGCAGGAGATATAATGAAGGAAAAGCTTGCAAAAAGAGATACCAACAAGACTATACCAAGACAGAAGGCCTCTGTGGCGTAGCGGTAGCGCATCTGCCTACCGAGGTGCCGGGTTCAATCCCCGGCTGGGGTGAAAAAAAAACCCCAGGTCTTGGATCTTTACATGTTTGAGATGCCGTTGTTTTTTAGTACCGACGACACAGGGTATCCTAGTGAGGGGCCAGAAGCAATGTATGTGCCTGTATGTAAATGTTACGTTAAATAGTTAAATTACAGCTATTAATTAACAGTTCCATGGAAACTGATAGCGGGGGTGTGAATACTCAACTATATAGAACAGCGACCTATAGAACTTTACTACATACTAATAGGGTAACATATAATAACCGTTCCATATAGTAAACCCTGCTGAGTCAAATGCTGAGTCAGCTGTCAATTGCAGCATCAAAGATCAAATACCACCACAAAGTACGTAATGTTTTTTTTCTATCAATATTTTCTTTTGTGTTGTCTTAAGTTTTAATTAATGTAAAGAAAGAAAGTGAACTACATTTATTGCCAAAACACAAATTATACACAAACATATTTATATATATGTATATACACAAAAAAAAAAACAAAAAATTCACATAAAAACAGACCGATCATAAGATCAGACTAAAACCATAGAAATTGAAATTGAAACATATGAACATATGCGTGTGTAACTGTTGTTTTTTCACTTTTTTCTTTCACTCTCTTTCTTTGCTAATTTATTGTTGTATAATATGAACTACACCTATACCACGATTACAAACAAATAAATCTGCAGCAGTACAAGCGTCTGAAAAAAATATTACTTTACCAACAAAATTTATTCAAGAGTCGAAACCACACCGAACATAGAGCATTCTGTTCTGTATCTAGGCAAATGATAAAATTCGTCTACGTTAGCTTGTTCAATTCCTATGATTTGTGGGAGGTGAGGCGGCGCTTAAAGTGAATCGACGCAATCTCTCTCAAAGAGCGAATGACTCGGGGTCCTTCACTAGCAATTTGGCTCCAACTCAATGGCAATCGGAAACCACATAAAAGATTTGCCCGCTCTTCTGAAATAGTGCTTTGCTAGTAAAAAGCATTGGCACTTTACTTTGTGCCGGGAAAAGTCCTTGCTCCCCTTGCAACTGTTCCGAAAACGTTTCATTTGTATTATTACGAATGTTGACAGTTTTTTACATTAGTTTCTTTATGCAGTAAATAGTTACCTAAATGTTAATTACTTCTATCAATAAAAATATTGATATCAACAAAAACACTCCACAGAGCAACATAGAATTGATTATGTCCTTAAAGACTCACCGTATTAATTTGCTAATCTACTAGAAATAGCTATCAGTTAAACAGGCACAAAAAAGACAATTTACAGCTGTTAGATTAAAAGGGGCGCTAATATGTATGTCGTCCACTGTAGGTACGGAGTTATCCGATATTACCTACTCCAAACTGCTAAATAAATACATATTTTGACACTTTAGAATGGTCAAATAACCGATAGAGTAGAGACATAGTTAAATATGTACAGAAACCTTTATTGAACAACCAGAGAAAAAATAATTATAATTACAAATTCTTAAATCTGAATGCCTAATATTATACAATTGGCGTCTGACCGCTTAGAGCGATGTCTTCGAGACAATCTTTGGATGGTGTAGAGTGGACTGCGGGAAAAATATAGTCGGTACGATTTACATAATATGTGTATAAGTATAAGTTACAAAATATTGCACGGATTTAAGTACTTACAATTACAGATTGTAGGTGTATAATATACATAAATATTTACAAACTAAATACATATAAACAACAGCTTTACAGTCTAAGCAGTGAGGTGTTTTGATTTCACCAAAGCCTTAAAATAATTCAAAAACCTATTTAGAGGCTAAAAATTTCACCCATGCCGGGATTCGAACCCGCAACCTCTGGCTATCCGTGCCAGCGCTCTACCAATTGAGCCAATGGGCGACTCACCCGCATCAGTGAAATTTCGAACCTCTCTTCGTTTTTGAATTTGTCCTTAGCACGGGTTAGTGCATTAAAAATAAAAATAGTATAGCCTTAAAATAATTCAAGGATTTTGCTTTTCTCACTTCTATGGGCAGGTCCTTCCATAAATGGACTGCCTGAACCGTGAAGGACGAGTTCTAAAATTACTTTACAATCACGAAAATTACCTATTATAGAAGGGCAAATGCTAGTATACCAGAAACTGGAGATGTTATAGTTTTAGTATCCTACAAGATTGTGCTGTATGAATATCATTACTATACTGTAGCTTATACACGTAGGTACGTGTATATAGCCACTCGTTACGTAGTGCTGTAGTACCACTGTAGCGCACAGGCCTTCTCTCAGAGTGTGGGCTTAATCACCTCGCGTGACAACCGCTATTGCACATGGTTTCAACTGACGTATGTGAACACCTCAGACACACACACAGATCTCCTCACGACGTGTTACATATATATAAAAGAACATATATATAAACATCTATAAAATATGGGTAAAGTAATCTTGACGTTGGAGTTATATTACGGATTCAGGCTCAATATAACTCCAACGTCAAGATAACCCATAATAAGGCCAACGATTGTCAATGCAATGGGATTTGGTATGTACGTAAAATGTAAGTATAGATCGATCGATATCAACCCTTGTATGTCCCCACTGCCGAGGCACGGGTCTCTTCCTGCAACGCAGAAAGGTTAGGCCATACTCCACCACGGGGGCCATGCTGTCAGAAGTTATGAAGCCGCCCATAAGGCCTCTGACATGGCTTAACGACTGCCAATACATGACAGCCGGCACCAACGGCTTGACGTGCCTTATGAAGCACGAAAGCGCTCGGAAAAATGCCACTAGCGGTAGTCACGGTCACGGGACGGTCACCCATCCTGCAACTGACCGCGCCTGTTGTTGCTTAACTCAAGTGATTGATTCTAATCACTTGGTTCAGCTAGGCCACGAGCGCTTCAAAATGTAAGTATTTTAATATAATTACTACCTATACCTCACAAATATTACATGCTGCTTTCAATTGTTTACAGCTCCATAAAAAGATAACAAACTGATAATTAGCGAATCGTTTATGAAACAACCATGCGTGGCTGAGCAGGGCATTACGCAAACAAATCGCCTCGGCTTTTTAAGGGCAGTTTTAATCAAAAGATAAATACCTAACTACGAGAGGCGCTGTTTATCGGACTGAACAAAACGGCATGCCCGTATAACCAGACATAAATTATTAACATAATTTTATTCTGTATCCTAACCATAATAAACGATACGGCATTTTTACATCTAAAGTATCTTCCCTAAAAGTACTAATTTGGCCTCTAGATTCCTTGCAAAAAAAATCGATAAGCACTCTTAATAATTTTTTGTTACGTACTTATGCCTATCTGCTAAAGCTCTTCTTAAAACACGATTTATGTATAAAAGTTCACAGTAACGCTCACAAGTCATCTAAAAGTTTGCTATTGTAGATTTTTCACAATTTTTGTCGTAAAACACAAGTTGTAAACTCGTAAATATCCTCGAAACCGTTCGGCAAACAGTCTGGCAAAGTTTTCGCAGCTTCCCAGATAAAGCGGCTAATACCGGCTGAACATTTTTCAAAGTTCCGATACCGGTATTAACTGGTTTAGTCTAAATTAATGCGGCTACGGACACCAGTGTCTTGGTGACAACTTTACGAGAAATACTCCTTGGTATCTTGTTCGTTTCCGTTAGCGCTCAGGGATTGTGATGAATGATCGCGGTTTCACCGTCCGCCTTTCCATCTTTATTAATATTTATTTCTTCTGGGAGACCTTTTCGACGTATCGACGTCTCCCAGGTACTTAGTTACATCAGAGCGGCATATCAGCGGGAAAAGAATTTCCGTTTTCCAACGTGTCCATGAAAATGAAGTGGAACTTCCAATTCATTAAAAAAAGGCGCCGAAGATCTGGCCTACTGGAAACTTTTTAGACACAAGAAACAATCGACGAACTTTTGACCACTGCCGCTGAAACCAATGTAAAGACATGATACTACTTGGTAAAGAGTAGATAAATAGATGGCTGGTATTCACAACACAGGTTTTTTGCCTACTGTGAATACCATTCTACACCAAATATGCCATAATAATAAATATGTACCTACCTATTACTGTACCGTGTATCTTGTAACATTGATTCAATAAAAAAATACCTTATCTTATAGATAGATAGAAAACACTTTATTGTACATAAAAATAGAAATTACACATATATTTCTTAAACTAAGAGTACAGACGGCGCCGTTATCACTAAAAGTGATCTCTTTCAGACAACCTTTGGATGAACTGGACTAAAGGACATAAGAGAAGGAAGTAGATGTACAAAAAAAACATAGAAAACGATAATTCCAGAGGTACCCATATAAATACATGCCTAATTAACAGTTTGAATAAATAAAATTATCAACAGGTACATACAAATAATTTACTTTTAACCCTTAATAAGGCATGAGTTGTGATTTTTTATTTGTTCCCCTTGCCCACTTACCATAATCGAACTGCCTGCACGGTGAAGGAACAACCATACTCGTAGATAGTGGAGTGATGGGATGGGATCTTTAAGAGCAGGTTTTGGGAAGAGCGAAGAGAAAGGATATGAGAGGAGTAAAGAAACTCGAAGCGCTCTTTAAGATAGGAAGGAGTAGCTGGATTAAACAGTACGCAATATAGAAGAGAGAGTTTATGCGTATTCCGGCGGAGAATTAATATGACGTAGTATCAAATAGTAATATGTAGTATCAAAGAGGCAGTCGATCTCAATAAAGAAGCTGAACAGCGACCGATACCGACCGAGTGCGGGGCCAGAAGCAATGCACATGCCTGTAGCAAATGTTATATTATGTCACCGACAATCTATTGCACACCGACTCCTTAAAAATTATGAATCTTTTAAACGGTGCAGCCCATCTTTTAAACGGTGCAGCCCATTAAACTAATGCGCCTATTGAGCATGAAATGTATTTGTGGGCTAAAGTCTTGCCGGAAAACATACTTACTCTGAAGATCAAGACGAAATGCCAACAAAACAATAACAAAGACTAAACCACGAAGTTCGGGCCCTTGGCTGAAAACTGGCTCTTTAACACAATCAACCTGCATTGAACAGTTCACCATCCGAAAGGCTTTGCGAAAGTCCCACACTTATCAAAGTAGACAGAGAAGCGGCGGATTCCCAAAATTTGCAGACCCATTTCCCTCTCCTTCATTGTAAACATTTCGAGCACATCATTGCCGTCCTCGAAGCGGTGTTCGTGGAACAATTGGCAACAGATCCTAGACGTAGAAGATGAATACCTACGAGAGAGACCTCGTTACTAGATCAATTTCCGCCAATTTTGCCACGGCTTATGAAACCAGATTCATCTAATTATTTACCTTAGCACGAGACTTCCAGCTTACTCAAATGATTGCACAGATTCTTGCCAATTGCATATAATACAGGTCTATCCAGGCACTTAACCAAGGATGGTGCAAGCAGAAAAAAGCATTGAACTAGCTCTCGTACTGTTTTCAGTCGTATCTTTGAACGATTATTGAGCTGGCCATGACATCACAGGATTTTACATAAATTATAAACTGAAGAGCCAAACTTTTTCAGTTAGCATGGATAATTGTATCGTCTTCCTTCCAGGATAACACTAGCAAGAACACTAGTTTCTGAATTCCATTTAGTGATAAGGCCGCCGTCTATACTGTTAGGTTAAGAAATATCTGTGTAACCTTCTTTTTAAGTAAAAGAGAGCGTCCAGAAAACTGGCACCACGTTTACACCAAAATATCAATTTGAGTACCGCTTTTGTTTCACATAGCCCCGTAGAAACTTGGTCGTATTGACACCACCTATTTTACACCTATTGATTTTTCAACAATTGCTGTGGATTTTGGTAAAATAAAAACTCAAATATAATTAATTTTACCACGGCAGAGAAAATAACAACCACACGCAGCTTGATAAACAGGACTATACATCGAAAGTTAATTTGAATTAACTATCATTATGGAAAGTTCACACTGTTTAGACGTTTCAGATCATTTATGCACCGTATTTTTTGATTTTTGGTTAGTAAGACACTTTTAATGCAGTGACAATTTTAAAAACTTATTTGTAGGCTAAAAATTTCACCCATGTCGGGACTCGAACCCGCGACCTCTGGCTAACCGTTCCAACGCTAAATAGGTTTCTAAAAGAGTATTAACCAATATTTCCACTGTTTATTGCTAAGCTATAACTACTATGCATACTGACAAGCAAAAATGATAGATAGAGCGTAATAAATACTCTTTGCATACTCGATAATGATTGATCGTGACTACGTTTATTTGATATCCATCCATTTATCATGCACAAAACATAGAATTAAATTAACATTTCATGCCTAATACGTCATTGTCGACACAACAATATGATTGAATGGTTTTAGGTGAACTACCAATGCTCCCTCTATTGTCATCATATATAATGTTGACCAAAAAAGCCATGGTAGCGTAGTGCGCTGAACAATGAACTTATAAGTGAGAGACCCAGGTTTGATTCCCAATGCGGGCATGTCCCTATGACTTTGTCAATTTTCAAAGTTACGAACAGCTGTGAATTTGTAGCAGTAATACCACACGTTAACTTAAAAGTCATGTGAGGAACCCCAGGTTTGGTTGGCTTCACACGTATTGATTTGTCTTTCCTGTGGGATAGGCCGACTGAGCTGTCAGGAGAGTGTGGGTGCTGGGCATATCTTCGCCATCTCAAAAAAATGTCTCAGGCACTGTAGCGCCGAGTAGTCTTTTCATTCTTCTAATGTTCGTAAAGGCGCTACTGGACGCTGTATAAATCATCTCATTGCGTGGATGCAAAAGCCAAAGTCGAGTAAGTAAAGAATGTATAATTGCAAATAGCCAGTAAAACTGGGCGAGCGTTTGTAACGATTGTTACAAGTGTCAAATCCTGATCTATACACCTTCGATATACAGGTTTACAAATTCTTTTATATGCATTATTGCAATAAAAACATGTACATACGATTAATCTAGTCCTTAGGTCTATTTTCTCCTTAAAAACAGAATGACAAACAGAAACGAGTTGGTTAGGCCGGATTTTCACAATTTTTATGCTCTAACAGAGTGGTTATCTAAGAAATTAAAACAGTCCGGCTGTTTCATTTTAAAACAGAGCAAGAGCCACTGGACAAATTTTAGCGGTGACATATAAAACGGTTTTGTCATTTTGTTTCAATACCGTGGTAAAACGATTCACAGAGCTGTGGTCGCTTTTCTTGAGCTCACTCTCATTCAGAGCTGAATGAGAGTGAGCTCAATAAAAGCGGCCAAACCTTGCCATACAATATAATGACATTTCTCTGTAGTCAATATTATAGTCCGCTCGGACGGTGATGTACATACATACACCTTAGTGAATTCAGATTTCTGTTTTAGTTTCAAACGGTGTTCTGCTTGTGCCAAAAAGAGTACAAATTACTGCTGCAACACAGTCTGTTCTGAGACCCGATTTTCGGACGTGCATATTTTTATTGCATAAACCGTAGGACTTTATCATTTCAAATAGTAGACGAGAACAATCGAGTGCCAAATAGGTTTACGAGTTCTTAAAAACAGACATGCTCTACCTGACTAAAAATCATTCCTTGGTCAAAGTTAACCCTTTATAGGGCAAAAGCGAAATTAGTATGGCGGCTGTATCAATTCTAACTTAAAAACCGGTTTCTACTACCTGTTCAGCACAAACCATTATTGTACCTACTTCATAAATAGAGATTTAGATTATGATTTATATACCAAATTCAAGGAAAATAAATAAATAATCTATTAACTTACCTTGAAACACGTAAATATCACATTTTACCACTAAATTGTTTAATTATATATATCAAACATAATCACCTCTCCTGGTCGTAAACACTTATTGAGACGGAAGACACAAACGTAACCACCACTTTGTCACACCCTACCAAGATCATGTGACTAACTTCACTTTGGTGGTTTCACTTGTTGCTTGCGTCCGTTCAGGGAAGACTCATTTAAACAATAAAGTCGACTACCAATGCAAGCTCACATGAATTATGAGCCTTATAATCAACCTTGACAGGTGATTACAGCTGCCATACTAATTTCGCTTTTGCCCTATAAAGTTTTAAATACGTTAGTTGAAAAATATGTTTTTGTTATTAAAGAACATACAATAATTGGTGATTTCGAGAAAGAAAGATTTAAGCCCGATAATCACAGTGTCAGGAACTAACTTGAAGAGAGAGTCAACAAGTACAAATATCTACTTAGGAACATAAATGTCTACGAGACATTCCCTCGATTTCATCGCGGGTTAACATAATATTCGTTTACGCGTTTGTACCACACACTTGTATTATAAAATTAAACAAACCGCAAACCGCGTGTGGAAGTGGCATAGCACAATGTACAATAGGGAAAACATACAAATGTAAAAATGTGTTTAAAAGTATGGTAAAATAATCTATGTCGCGAGCATATTAGTAAATATCAACTCACCGTCCTACGAGTAGTATCACATTATAAAGGTGAAAGTTTGTGATTGTGTATGTTTGTTACTTTTTCACGTCTAAACGGCTGGAACGTAATAAAATTTGCCATGGAGTTAGCTGACACCCTGGATTAATAAATGGGCTACGTTTTCAAGCGGTGGTAATGGAGCGGTGTAGAACGCCGGCTTCTCAATCGGCAGGTCGTGGGTAAGAACCCCGGCATGTACTAATGACTTTGTTTTCTAATTTATGTACATTAGTGAAATTATAATAGCAATGCCACCGCTGACGATGAAGGAAAACATCGTAAGGAAACCCTAGTGTCTGAAGTGTTAACGTACCTCAGCGCTTGCTCCGTACAATGGCCCAACTATGAGGCTAAGTGCGGAAATTGCAAGTCTAACTAACTAGACTATGTTTTACTGCGGGAAATTTTTTTTTACTGTAAGTGATGCAAATTACTTCAGCCAGATGTCGCTGCCTGTACGTAATACAGAGAATATTGTAAAGAGTTTCAAAATTTCACTGATGCCGGTGAGTCGCCCATTAGCTCAGTTGAAAAGAGCGCTGGCGCGGATAGCCAGAGGTCGCGGTTTCGAATCCCGGCATGGGTGGAATTTTTAGCCTCTAAATAGGTTTTTAAAATATCTTTTACTGTTAATACACAATTTATTTTCCCTAAAAACCGCGGTTAACACCGCGGGTCACAGCTAGTTATACTTAAATAAAAGTAGTGAAATTTACCGCTCTATCGGCGAGGTTCCTCACTCGGCAATGCAGGTACGCCGGCTGGCCGACGGCGGCGGTAGCCTCGCGCTTCGTACTGTTGTCGAAGTACGGCTGCCCGAGCGGCTCCCAGCCCCCGCCGCCGGCTGTCACGCCTGCAAGAGAGGGCGGATTTAAGTACATAAATAGGTAGATAAAAGATAGATAATAATAGATAGGTAAAAGGCAACTAAGGGACACAAACCGGGGGGTTGGCAGCAGGGCCTCCTGCAGTACAATTCCACCAAACTGCGATCCCCAACCCGCATGCGTAGCGTGGGTATTATGCGCATTACCCCCAATGATGGCACAACCTTGCACTATGGCGCTCATTAGGGGAGGGCTATGTCCAGCAGTGGACTATATAGCCTGTAGAAGTAGAAGTAGTAGAACATAGATAAAGAACACTTTATTGCACCACCAGTAAAAATGAATTATAGCTATGATAAGAAATCATGGTTGAATTCATTTTCTGGTTGTGCAACAAAGTGTTTGTTGTGCCTCATTTCGTTTGAAGACTTATAAATAGTTTCTATTCTATTCTACATCTACCTATCTACGATTGGCGGTCTTATCGCGTAATAGGTGTCGTAAAAAAGATGTTTTAGTAAAAAATATAATGTATTTGCAAAGTTTTCTCGTTGTATCTATTGCGTTTATCTGAATTACACACAGCTTGTAAAACAATAGTATTTCTTAATCATTCGTGATACTCATACATAGTTATATATTAAACGGGTCTTATCACTATTACTTATTAGGTAAAACGTAATTACCTAATTTATACTTATTTAATTACTTACAGTCTAGCCGAGACCGCGGCAACTGTAACGCTGCCTAAACGTAGGGAAATAAGGTAATTACGCTTTACCTACTAAATAACCTCGATTAGACCCGTTCGAAGAAATTGCTATCATCAATAAGGCCGCCAATGGTACCTCTTCATTTACATACATTACATTTACATACAGTCACATACATTGCTTCTGACCCCACACTAGGACACCCTGTGTCATAGGAACCAGAAACAACGACGTCACAAACATGTAAACATCCAAGACCTGGGGGTTTTTTTGTAACTGTTGTCTCTGTAATTATTTTCTGGTGTGTAAAATAAAGAATATTCTTATCTTATCTAATGGCTAGAATAGTAGAGCTTTGTTAATCCGCGGCGGGCATGCGTGACATTAAGCCTGTATTATCTCTCTCTGTCTCTGAGTGAAGACCTGTGCCCTGCAGTGAGACATATAAAGCCTAAGAAATCTTTTCAGTCCTGATCTTGAAAATAATAACGGTTTTCTGTCCAAATATTATGTACGTCAGAAAAAATACCAGTAACTTTAAAACGGTAGGTAGCTAACACAATGTAAATAGGTACTAGAAATCAATATAAACTTTCTTTCTCAAGATTTAGGTTGGCAAAGGTTGATACATCCTTCATGTTGTATTGTGTAAGTTTCTACAATAATACAGACCCTTCATATATTAAGCTTGCCTGAAACGCGGTTCAATAAATGTGTAAAATACGTACATACATAACCTCACGCCTGTATCCCAGAGGGGTAGGCAGAGACCAGGGACTGCCACTTGCCACGATCCTGACAGATCACCTTCGCTTCATCAACAAAATAAATACATACATACATACATACATACATACATACATACATACATACATACATACATACATACATACATACATACATACATACATACATACATACATACATACATACATACATACATACATACATACATACATACATACATACATACATACATACATACATACATACATACATACATACATACATACATACATACATACATACATACATACATAACCTCACGCCTATATCCCAGAGGGGTAGGCAGAGACCAGCGACTGCCACTTGCCACGATCCTGACAGATCACCTTCGCTTCATCAACGTTCATAAGTCGTTGCATGCACGCACGCCGGTTCCGGGTACTTTTTATATTTCCCTTTGCTAATACCTCCCCTATTTGGTCGATGTAAGTCCGTCTGGGACGTCCCTTACCAGCCCTTCTACTCACATTCGCAATATATATTTGTTTCGTCAATCTTTCTTCCTTCATCCTCTCCACATGTCCAAACCAACGCAACATTCCTTTCTCAACTCTAGTCACTACATCCTCTTCCAGTCCACAACGTTCTCTAATCAGACTATTGCGTATCCTGTCATTCAAAGTAACACTACACATACTTCTCAAGGACCTCATTTCAACTGCATTAATTCTATTTCTTGCTTCTTTTGCCACACCCAAGTCTCGCTACTATACATAAGTGTTAGGACCAGCACGCCACTGTGAATAGCCAATCTAGCTCTTTTGGAGATGTTTCGGCTGCACACAATGGAGTGCAAGGCACCGTTTACACAATTTCCCGCTTTTACTCTTCTTTCTATATCACCTTCACAATTTCCATCCCTCGTAAACAGGCTCCCCAAATAGACAAATTCTTTTACTTGTTCTACTCTTTCGCCTCTAATCGTTATCTTGCACTCAGTCATTTCATCATCTTTTTCAAAGACCAGTACTTTCGTCTTACTAACATTCATGTTCATACCTTTCCTTTTAAAAGCCTCATCCATTACCGTGACTTGTGTCTGCAATTCTTCGACCGACGATGCGAACAACACTTGATCATCGGCGTACAACAAGCATTTCACAAGTAGCTCACCCATCCTTATCCCACATTCATTCTCTTTCAGATCAGTCAGGCAACTATCCATGAATAAATTGAACAACCACGGGGATGCGACACAACCCTGTCTCACACCCTTGCGGATGCTAAACCAGTCAGTATACGCCCTTTCCTTTTAAAAGCCTCATCCATTACCGTGACTTGTGTCTGCAATTCTTCGACCGACGATGCGAACAACACTTGATCATCGGCGTACAACAAGCATTTCACAAGTAGCTCACCCATCCTTATCCCACATTCATTCTCTTTCAGATCAGTCAGGCAACTATCCATGAATAAATTGAACAACCACGGGGATGCGACACAACCCTGTCTCACACCCTTGCGGATGCTAAACCAGTCAGTATACGCCCCATTTATTGTAACGCAAGCCCTGGAGTCTTGATAGAGAGACTTCAGAGCTCGCAGCAAGATGCTGTTGACCCCATACACAGACAGTGCCGACCATAAGTCATTCCTCACAACTCTATCATAAGCCTTCTCCAGGTCTACGAACGCATAGAAAATCCTTTGACTTTTGGCCAAGAACTTTTCCACCACACGTCTCAAGGAGAAGATTTGATCCAAGCATCCCATTCCCTTTCTAAAACCCGCTTGAACATCCCATATCTTTTCTTCAGTCACATCCAGTACTCTTTCAATCAACACCTTTGCATAAAGTTTGCCGACAATGCTGAGAAGGCTGATGACGCGGTAGTTTTCGCACACCTGCTGAGACCCTTTGCCTTTATAAAGCGGCACTATGACGGCCGTACCCCAGTCTTTAGGTACTGTGCCACTCCTCCAGCACCTGTTGAAGAGCAGGTATAACTTGCTAGCTACAATGCCTTCACCAGCCCTCAGCATTTCTAACGAAACCCTATCATATCCCGCAGCCTTACCTAGTCTCATGCTTTTCATTGCCTTGACAATCTCTTCCATACTCATAACGCTATCAACACTAGGTTCTGCCTCATGGTCGGGATATCCTTCCATTGGCTGATCCTCACATTCAAACAGACTTTCAAAACATTCTTTACAACGATTATACTATTTTTATTTTTAATGCACTAACCCGTGCTAAGGAACAAATTTAAAAACCTATTTAGAGGCTAAAAATTTCACCCATGCCGGGATTCGAACCCGCAACCTCTGGCTATCCGTGCCAGCGCTCTACCAATTGAGCTCAATTGGTAGAGCGCTGGCACGGATAGCCAGAGGTTGCGGGTTCGAATCCCGGCATGGGTGAAATTTTTAGCCTCTAAATAGGTTTTTATATTCTTTACAACGTTCTATCACCTTATGTTCCTCTTTCAGCATGGAGCCATCCTCAACAAAATACACTTTGCACCAAAAGGGCTACTATAACATACAACAGTGTTTAGATAACATTGAAGTCTGGAATTGAAGCATTGAAGCGTTGGGATAATGGATATTACCCCATATGATAGCCCAACGTGGCGCTCGTTAGGGGAGGGCTATGTCCAGCAGTGGACTATAGTGTAGCCCGACGACGACGACAAAGTCTGGAATTAAAACTAGTAAAATGCATGAGTTCTATATGTTTAATAATAATTATGTAAGCTCTGTCAAATAAGGACTTAGAACAGACTAAGCTTGGAATTTATTTCACCATTTTTTCTTTGAAATGGACATTTTGAATTTGAAATGGACATCTAGTTTAACTTGTAACGTGAATTAAGTCGTACTTTCTGTGTTACTTCGAATAAAACCTTTTTAATTGATTGATTGGTTTTCCAAGGTCTGAGGAGGTTAAAAACAAAGAATATTAGCTACATCGTTAGTACCCAGTATGTAACGAAATGCTCGTAGTTTCACAGCAAGTCAATCTTTACATTTTCATTGCAAAGTCGACTTTAACGGTTTTATGGGGATGATTAGCACCACAAATAAATTAAAAAAAAATGCATATTCCCCTTTAAGTAACTAATTACAGTTGATCTGTTACCATTCATCGGCTTTGGGCCAGTTTTTGAATTGAGAATTACGCTACGTAAATACTTGACAGTAGTGCTGTCGCTACGAATTTCTCAGCAAGAAGCGTGACAGAACGCTACTTAACTATTTACTCCGTGAATTTCTCTCTTTTGATTGCGCAGTTTTTATAATAATTTAAGTCAATAATTTGTAGAGCTAATTGATACATCAATTAACTGTGTCAGTTTCAATTTGCATGAGTTGATATCAATTTACATTTCAAAATATATCAACTGAGGTGCACTCTGGTAGCTTTAGAATACCAGTATATCTCGGCTACTATCGGATAAAATCAGATATATTCATGTAATAGAAATATCGGAACTAATATGACACTTAATTTACATAACTTTTCAAAGTAGTGAAGAAAAGTTTCATACAGAGAAGGAAGGGAGGGAAAACCGAAGCCTACTCTAGAGCCCGAGGTATATTCTAAAAGCTAACAGACTGTACTAACGTTGTTTGAAAGCATCAACAATTTTCAGGGTACCTATTATTCTGTTATAATATTTTTACCGAAAACAAGAATCTGTTGCGGAAAATTCGACGTTTTAGATGAACGGATTTGTGTAAAGAAAATACAACAAATATCAAATTCTAGTCAGCACAGCGTGGGCTTGAGAGAAAGAAAAACACTGGCATCGTTTTTCTAAAGGAAAAAAAACAATTGAAAGGATTTAGCAAATCATCCGCTATCCCCAGAAGCTCCCCCGACTGTCCACGAACTTTCCCGAAAATTTCCGAACGTAGGTCAGCCATTAGCCCGATCGCGCCCAGCGATAAAAACGTACTTTGTTTTCCGTCACGTGCCGTTATTTTTTACACACCGAATTTTTAAACATTACACAGGGCTGTTCCGTAAATATTTTCTCAGCCCTCCTATGGAAATAGAAATGCTGCTTTTTGAGATAGACCATTTTTAAGGCACCATATTTGTTTTGTAATATAAACGGGCAAAATTCGCCCTGTTTCGTTCGTATTAACAAAAGGCTTTCTAAATGCATTTCAATGAAAAGATATTAACAGGAAAAGAACAAGAATTCAATAAGAAAAATCAAGATTTTTTTTCGTCAAAGTGCTGTTAATTGGCTACAAATCTAACTTTATGAACTGGTGTAAAAAAATTAAAGGATTTAGAGAGGTATAAATGCATACCGCTAATAATGCATTCATGAGATTTTCCTAAATTCTATCTTTTGTCCCCCAAAATTCTCAATTGAATTTTTATTTTTCTAGAATGATGCATTTATATGAAAGAAAAAAAAAAGTGTGTTGCATGTATAAAATGGTTTTTTACTGTGCTGAAGAACAAAATTCAGGTACGTAAATGTAACATGAAATAAGTGACATTTAGAAATAACTTAATAATCTTTTGATTTTTGTAATGCGGATAACTGATTTGTATACTTGTTTTTATTCAACCTTTTAGACTTAATATGGTCTCATAAAATACTTATAACCTGCCTTGTTGGTCTATCGATATCACATTTGATCACCTACATCACCTTAATAGTTTCTGAATTAGTGTATTTTGATTAATTAACTTGCCAATTTATTTCTATTTCCGAGTGCTGCACGTCGGTGCACTACCGGGTGCTGAAGAACGACCAGCGCTGGAGTGGTCTGCCTCTTCAGCATATGCTGAGTCAGAGCCCGTTCGCATTCGCTACGTCCCCAAACTGCTCTTTTCTATTGTCTGTTCAGGTAGTGCTGTACAACTTTGCTTTGTGTTACTTGTGCGTTTTTTTATCTGTTTCTCTATCTGTAAATATTTTTATCTATCTATCTTTAGTAATTCCTTTGCCTCAATCACATACAATGTTTGTACTGTGACTAATGATTTTCAGGCAAATTCTTTCAGCAAATGGTACACATCTATTACCCTATATTCTTCACAGTAGAGTATGTAGTCAGTGCGTCAAGAATACAGACGTATGAAGTGGCTCATATCCCAAGGGAAGCTGAGCTGTTAAAGATATTTGTGCTGACATGTGATAGACGGATATAGGATGAAGCTCAATGGTATTTCCAGAAAAATTCCCTGACTTTTCCAGTTATTACTTTTTCTGGGACGATTCACAAACTTTCTGTCAGGGTGGCAGAGAATGGTCGAAGACTGAGAGATTCAGAATGCTAAAGGAGAGGGCTTTGCCCAGCAATGGAACACTGAACAAGTTAATTAAAAAAAAATGTATTGAATAGATATATTTTGAACGTCAAAACTCATTTTAACAATATCAACATTGTCTAATATTGTGAGCTAATCCTGTAGATACAGTGACCAAACGGCTGATATTCAAAAAGTTCGGGCTCACGCTTTTGCAGAAATGTGAAATATGCCGGAAATGTAAAATAATCAGTTTTGGTTTTATTACGCGTGCTGAGCGTGCTGATTATTTTCACTGTTCATGAGCTCAAAAATTAATTGGGTCATTTGTTCATGCAAATTTATCAAAACAAGGTTTATCAGAATTCGCTTGCCCCATACAAATGCGATTGACTGATCGTGAGACAAAAGAGCGATGCTCTACAGGGCCCTATTTCATAGACTTACTGTTTGTTATATAATTATAAAACTTCAATGAACCATGTTATGTTATGTTCCTAAATGTAAGTCATATTATACAATTACATACTTACGAGTATATATTAAACGGTTCAAATCTCAATTAGGTCTAGTTGCGATTTAGTTTTTGCGTTTAATTTACATCCCTTTTCAAAATAGTGAAGAAAAGTTTTATACAGAGCAGTAAGTAGTATTAAAGTAGTATTTTTGTAATAAATAAATTAAACTCGAAGTAGTATTATCTAACTTAATCTACAATTATCACTAATTTCCGCCCAACTGACCAATTGCGAGGCCAGGTTGGATATAAATGACTGAGGATTGTAAGGGCCTGTTTCTGAATTGAGAATTTCACTAAGTAAATACTTAAGTAACTTTCTGTCACGCTCAATGCTGAGAAATTCGAAGTGACAGGACTACAGTAGTACATTACATTTTGTACATTATAATAATATTGGCCTTTTTGCATCTACTCAATGAGATGATTTATACAGCGTCCAGTGGTATCTTCACTCACACTAGATGGGTGAAGGGACCACTCCGACGCTGTAGTGCCTGGGACATGGTTTTATAGATGGTGTAGGCTTGCCCAGCACCTATACATCCCTGACAGCTTAGTCGGTCTAGCCCACAGGAAAGACTAGTGAATACGTGCGGAGCCAACCAAGCCGCGGGTTTCCTCACGATGTTTTCCTTCACCGTTAGCGTGTGGTATTGCGACTACAAATTAGCAAATGTACGTAACTTTGAAATTAAACAAAGTCATTGGTACATGCCCGCACTCGGGATCGAACCTGGGGCTCTAGCTTGCCAGTCTATGGTTCTACCCACTGAGCTACCACCGCTTATGTATATTATATCGTAGGTAATTATAAGTAATTATATTCTCGCACTCCCTTGCTGTTTGTTATCAATATATTTTCGATTTAATTATTTATGTACATGCACCACATACCGACTATATTCTTCATGCAATCCACTCCATCCAAAGGTTGTCTGGAAGAGATCACTCTTAGCGATAAGACCGCCAATTGTATAACATTACTAAGATTTAAGAATCATGGTTGTAATATTTTTCTGGTTGTGCAATAAAGTGTTCTCTATCTATCTACAGTTTAGTATTTACTTAGCGAGATCTTCTGTTCAGAATCTGGCCTTCAGTTTATTACAAAACAGCTGGCCCAGCGAACTTAGTAACGCCACATGAATCAATATTTTTTTCTCATTTGTTACCTACTAGTCGTTCTGCTATTCGGGGCAGAATCAAACTAATTAAAGATCGATCTCGCCATTTTAGATTTAAAAATGGTTTAACCAACGCGACATGGTTAGATATCTCAGCCGGATGAAACAATGCCCTGTGTTGACGTCAAAAAATATATGGCTTCCTACAAAAACGCACCATAGACTAGTCCACGTCTCCGCCGTCGAATCTCCTTGCTTATGCAAACGTGTGCGTGAACACGCTGCTTGAGTAGTAGGATTGGGATGGTGATTAGTGGAATAACCTAGGGCGACAGTCGCGCGTTTTGAATGCCAAAAGTCGCGACTTGCCAGTACATTAATTGACGTATTCTGACAATTAAATAAGGAGCCACAAAACGCGTGACGAGTGCCATCGTACTACTCGCGCAGGCTGATATTTTAAATACAAAGAACACTTACCAAACAATATAAATATACAGCTGAGCTCCGCCGTCCACATATTGGTGAGTGTCTTTCACATCATGCGTCCAAAGACCATCACTTTACTAAAACCAACACAACATCCGCTCAATATTCAAATAGTCCATCAGCGAGCGCACAAACACTGCGGTTTATTTTTAAACCCATTTTGATCACTGTCCGGATATTTACATCTGAAATATTTAAGCACATACATGTACAGGATAGTACAGGCTAAAATAATGTTAAATTCAACGTTTGGAGGTTAGCTTTTGATCATTTACTTATGTATATTGTGACTAAGTTGATTAGTAAATTGTGAGTAACAGTTTTTATCGCATAAGGACCAGTTTCTAAATTGAGAATCAATATCGATCCGTCAACCCTTTTTATGTCTCTACTGTAGGTGCAAGTGTCTCTTCCTCTATCGCAGGAAGGTTAGGCCATACTCCACCACGGGGGCCAGGCTCGTTAAGTCGTTGGTGCCGGCTGTCATATAATGGCAGTCGTTAAGCCTTGTCAGAGGCCTTATGGGCGGCTTGATAACTTCTGACAGTAAGGCCCGCCATTGTCTTACAATCCTCCACCAACCCGGAATTGAGAATGTCACTAAGTAAATACTTAAATAACGTTCCGTCGTGCTCTTTTCTGAGATATTCAAAGAATCAGTACCACAGTTAACTATTTACTTAGCGAAGTCCTCAATTCAGAAATTCGAAATTGCCTATTAGAACACTTATGCTGCTCTAACAATCAAAAAAGATCGTAGTGTCTATATTATTATAGCTGTGATTATTCCTAGCGATATATTGTAAGAACTCACTGCCTACTGATCAGCCTACTGATTTTTAGTACTTGTTATTGGGGATATTACGGAGGCGGTTCAAATCGTTATTGGTAATTTCGGCCGTCGCCCTGGAAAGTCGCCCTTTTAAAAGCGGCCTAGATGATAATAACCCATTTTATCGAGTCGAACTTAGAATTGGAGTTTGTACATTTGTCAGAACCGGAACCATAATCGGAACCGGAATGCGAATTGTAGGCAAATGCAGAAGAGAGATGTGCTGAGGGCAGGCCTAGTAAAAAGAACCGACCAAGTGCGTATCGGGCCACGCCCAGTAGTTCTGTATAAGAAGAGGTATTTTATCTTCTTAAAAAAAAACAAAGTCCTTGAAATAATAATTTGTATTTTAATTACAATGAAACTTGTACGAAGTTTTCTTTTTAAAAGTTGGTCGCCTATTACTGGTTAACTTGTATAGGGATAGTTTCTGAATTGAGAATTTTACTAAGCTAATAGTTAGCTGTAATTCTTTCTCTTCAAATTACTCAGCAAAGAGCGTGACAGAACGTTACTTACTTACTTAGTGAAATTCCCAATTCAGAAACCGGTCCATAGCCTACTTAGCCATGACAATTTTCTTTTTAAATTCATTATTTGGCTTTTTGGCGTTTACGGACGTCCTATTCTAACAAACTTTTGCGCTGTAAAGCTTAATATTTTGCAAACGGATCCCGAAATCAAAATATGATTTTTCTGCTCTCACAATAACTATTTCAACGCCTTGTATAACGACAACTTACACTAAAGTGCAAGTGAGAAAAAAATGCATCTTTAATTTAGGTGTTTTTTTAAATTTAATTTAGGTATAAGCTTTTTTGTACGCACTGACCGAGGCCACCGCCACAGTTGCTGTACTTCAATTTCCGATTATACCCTCCGATTCAAATTTATCGGAACCGAAATTGGAAGTTTGACAATAATTTACCTGGAGTATTTCAGGAATTGCGTATTTTAGAAGTCACCTTGTATTTAGGGAGTGTGGATGGAAGGGCCGGTAACGGACACCCTAGGTTAGATGTGCATAAGTCTCTACCGGCGAAAATGCATGCGACTTAAGTGTTTTGTGGATGTCATTCTTTGATGTTATTAATTACTTAATTAGTAGCGTTTTATTGCACACGAAACATAAGGCAGCAGAACATTACATGAAAAATAACAAATGACGAACTTATCTCTGTTAGTTATTCTTTTGCTATTTGTCTCCAGATAATTTTCTGTAACCAAATTTGCATAATTAACTGAACGCTGAACGCGACGCGTCGCCTTTTATAAAGGCAGTTTACCAATTAAAAGCAGTTTAAATTAATTACGCGTAATATCGCAAAATTTACGACGTTAATAACGGGCCACTATCACATGACCTATTTTAAAAATAGAGGTTACATGACAAATCTCTATTAAAGTTTTTTTATAAATTTTGGTGTTCCGTACTAGAAGCGTGCAAAACGAGACCGTATTACATTGCCTCCGCTGTCTGTCCGTTCGTCTGTTCGTAAGACAATTGAAATTTAAAGGGGTCAATCTTTGAAACCGTAACAGGTAACGAGTTGAATTTTCTCAGAATATGTGTTATTGCAGCAGATTCGTCGTCGTCGTCGTCAGGCTATACTAGTCCACTGCTGGACATAGCCCTCCCCTAAAGAGCGCCACGTTGTGCTATGATAATTATGGGGATTATTACCCACGCTGAGCATGCGGGTTGGGGATCGCAGCTCGGTGGCGCTGCTGCCCACCCCCCGGTTTAAATTATATTTTTTTATAAGAAATGTGCTTACTCTTGACATCTATCCAGCTCGAGGATGGACCCAGAAAAAACCTGTTCACACGCATCTTAGAGAGGTTCAGGTTATAACCGGCGAGTGCTATACCAGCACTCGCCGGTCGCGCGTGCGCTGCGGTTACTCTGTGCCCTGCTCGCTGAAGCACTAGAGTGTGATGTGTTTGCGAATGGGATTGAAAGTGTGGTGAAGGTATGTAAGAGAATGCTAGAAGATGTTTGACAGGTAGTGTTCTAATATAATTATTATAACGCATTAGTGTAACTTTACTGTTTTGTTACAATATTCGTGTAAAAAAATAAAGAAAGAAATAAGTGTTCGGAAAAACGAACGACGGTAAGGTGTTCCACACTTTGGCTGTGCGCTTATGAAGGATGACAAAAAGCGAATCGGACGAAGGCTCGGAAGGTCATACAAATATTAAAATTTTAATACCAATAAAAATAAAAAGGGGTCTCCATACAACAAACTGTATTTTCCATTGTTTTTGCAGTATCGTAAAAACGGCATCAACACATAGAGGCATCAAACTTGGCGTGATTGTAGGACTTATCATATGATCTAATGAAAAATAATAAAAAAATACGACCAAGCGCGACTCATTCGACCAAGTTAGACTCAGTTCGAGTTACTTTACTGTTAGTAAAGTAACTTGAAAGTAATTAAATTGATAGTGCAGTTGCACTATCAATTTAATTCTTTCTTTGTTTAGAGCTAATTTGCACTTATCAATAACAGTTAGTTAAGGGAAAAAACTTGCTCCTGACGCACAGGTTATCCTAGTTCGAGTGCAAGGGCTGCATAATTCACTGTAGCAAATTGTATTTCTCAGTAACTATAATGTAATTTCATTTTATTTCAAATTAGTTCTACCACCGGTGTTTTGAATAGAAGTGTGATTTTGGAACGCACCCATGATGGGCGTAACTACTTGTCAGCTGTCAGATGAGTTGAGAATTGCCCTCTTGTTTTGTTGCTTGTGAAACGTGTCATTTGTGTGGCAATTAGATTGCCGGGCTTATATCTTCGTGTGAAGTGAGAAATAAGTTCAGGAACGGATCCCAGTATTGACAGTTTGGTTGTTGGGCGACGGATCGCCCAAAATAGTAGACATATATTTTGTTGAAAACTGGTGCGGTGAAAGTGCACTGAAGGTAGGTAGCTTTCTGGGGAAAGAGCTCTTGGGATAGACGGGGAAATCTAGGGAGCCTCAGATCTTCCAGTGTAACGATTCCTAACGGCGCCGGCTGCCAAGTTGAGAGGCGTCGCCGCAGACAGACTTTGTAAGTGTCTTGTTTTCTCATTAGTTTTCAAGTATTAGTATTTAAGTGGGTCCTTTACCCAACAACCGGTACTGAGATGGCGTTACTGGTAAGGAACCCACCGCGTGCGAGTATGACTTGCACTTGCCCGGTTTATTTAGCGTGGTTTCATTTCCTGAGCTGATTAAAAAGAGTTACAGACCACGAGACGTGGATTTACCGTGGATAACCGTGGACTCTACTCGTTTTCGTTACGAGGGACGGCAACCAAAATATAAAGATTGTGCCGTCAACTGTACCGTAATGAGGTGATCCTTCTCTTGTTTCACGCGATAGAGAACTTATTAAAATGTTAAAATAATCTGGTCGCTTCTAGGGAGGATGAAACTTTGATTTGAGTTTAAGAATCATCAATTGTCTTGACAGGGTGACTTTGAATTTCTTTACAGTTTTAAATTGCGGGTTCGAATCCCGGCATGGGTGAAATTTTTAGCCTCTAAATAGGTTTTTAAATTTGTCCTTAGCACGGGTTAGTGCATTAAAAATAAAAATAGTATAGTTTTAAATTACATTCTAAATTATCGGGAGGTCAAAATTAAGTTTCATTTTGTTACCCAAAAATAGTCCAGTCTTTTTTATCGCGCCTTGTTTTCAAAACCATTGCCGATTTCTTCTTAATCGGTTTGAATGCCCCCTATAAACTATGAATGAACTCGAATGTCACCCTGCAGATCTATTGATATATTTTTACCAAGCATAGCTCATTAGAGCATAATTACATTGTTTCTCCTAGTCTAGAATTCTTAAGGTATATAAAGAAGAAGAAGAAGAAGGAAAACATTTATTATAGAGACAGTGCACACGCCACAGTAACAAAACAAACTTAAAACATATTACTAAACATGACATTCACAAAAAACAAAAACAAAGAAGAAAAACGAAAGGTCACGGCGTGTCCCTGCTGCTATAAATGGCAACTGACTCAGTATGCTGATGGACTAGCCTTCAGCGCTGATTTTCAGTCAGTGCCAGATTCTACCACCATGAGCGTCACAGCGTCACTGCGGTGCGAACAAGCATGGGCAGTACCATATTGAATAAAATACTTATATGTTGTATAGAATAGAATAGAACAGGGAGTTACGTCTGCTGACTCTACCATTTTTGCTGGACCAAGCAATCTCTCTGTTTTCAAGTAGAGACAATGTAACTACTTTGTAAGGTCCAGACACTTGACTCAGCAAACGGATGTTGACGCGCCTGGCCTCTGCGAAGCCTCAGGCATAAGTAGTTTTAGTTAGTCTTAGTCCTGGCCTTCAGCCGAATACACGTGTCCCAAATTAAAAATTGTATTTTTAAAACGCCCTACCACTCGCACGCAACTTAACTGGCGCAGCCGGTAGGATTTCCACGTCACATATTTTACTGAAAATCGTAAAAGTGACGGGCGTTTTTAAGCGTTTAATTGGAAATCTACGAACCAAATAAATAAGTTAAGGCGGCGAAAAACTTGTGACCATCTTCAACAAGGCGGACAGCGAAGGCAACAGGACTGGATTCACCGGAGGGACCATGGGTAGCCTGTGAGTAGATCCAATTCACTATTCCTGTCTATCCACTCCTATTCCATCTAGTTAGGTTAGTTATAAGTGTCTGAAAGTGTCGGCGAGGTATTTCCAAAAATTGAAATTTCCAAACCTTAGACCTTTTATAGACTTTAGTTAAGAAAATCAATTTAATTTTAAGGTAAACTTTATCTGCATCGTGCTTGTAATTTTATTAGTGTAAGAACTTTACCTGCATCGTGATTGTAATTTTATTAGTGTAAGAACTTTACCTGCATCGCGCTTGTAATTTTATTATTTTAGGAACTTTGTATGCATCGAGCTTACAATTTTAGTAGAATTAAGTATTTGAATTTTCGTATGTTATAAGCATAATTAAACTTAGTTCTAAGTAAATTCACAACTTTAGTTATTTTCCGCTAAAAGCGACATTAAACTTAACTTTAAGTAGAGTCACATAATCTAAGTAAAACCAAGAATTGACAAAATGGCACAATTAGTAGCTATTCCACCGGAAATGATAAAACTAGTACCCCTTTTCGACGGCGACAAACGTCACCTAAATTTGTTTATCCGAAAGGTAGAATATATAGTAGGAAAATATGGCGGAGATGAAAATCAGAACGAGTACGTGTTCCACACACTCACAAGCAGGCTTACTGGTGATGCTGCTGCACTCATTTCAGAGAGAGAGGACATTACCAGCTGGGCAGCCCTTAAGGCATTGTTTCTTCAGCATTTTGGAGACCCTCGTAGCGAAGAATGTATTGCTATTGAGCTAGAGTCATTAAGAATTAAAAACGGCGAAGATTACACATCATTCTGTAACCGTATACAATCGATTCGATCAGTGCTCTTTTCAAAAGTCAATCAAATTGCAGACCCAAATATTAGACAAAGTAAAATCGCTATATACAACAACACTGCACAAAATGTTTTCCTACATAATTTAAATGAGAATATGATGAGACTCGTACGACTGAAGGGCCCCACCACTCTTGAGGATGCCCTTAGCATCGTGCTCGAGGAAGTAAATTTCTTGGACCAATACCATGCCAAAAATAGGCTTTATAATAGGCATAGCCCTGGCACCCAAAGTCAGGCTCAGGCAGCCTTGGCTCCGAAGCCACCTCAGCAGTTCGGCTTCAAGCCTCTACCAATTCCGAACGCCACTCCAACTGGCTTTCGTCCACAATTAGGCTTTCAGCCCACGGGCTTCCGCCCAAATCTTCAACCGACGGGCTTCCGCCCAAACTTTCAACAGACGGGTTTCCGCCCAAACCTGCAACCAACGGGCTTCAGACCAAATCTTCAGCCTCAAGGCTTTCGACCCCAATTCGGATATAAACCACCCCAATCTTTTGGCTATAAACCACCGCAGTTTGGATATAGACCACAACAAAATTCAGGCTTACAGCCCCTACAACCATTCAAGCCATTCCAAGGCCAACCCCAAACTTCGAATTACCGACCACCACAGGTCGAAAACGACGTATCTATGAGGACAGCAAGGCCAAAGCTTCCACTTAATGAACTAGACCTTGAATACTCGTATGATTGTGACCCTTACGAAAACTATGGCGCATACGACGAGCAGTATGCACAGGATTATTATTATGACCAAGAGACGTATGAATGTGAAGAACAGAAGGACCAACCCACAGAAACCGATAATACTGAAAATTTTCAGGCAGTTACCACACAACAACCCCCGAGATAATAAACTTACACTATAATGACAACCTTAAGTTGCCATATATTCATTTGCCCGAAATTAACGCGAACTTTATGATAGACACGGGAAGTACCAGGTCTTTTATAAGCCCTAATAAGGCGAACCAATACTACCGTGCTTATAGAGGGTTCGAACCCTTTGAAGTTATCAGTACTCATGCAACTAGTAAGCATAACGAGGTAATAGAAATCCCTTTGCCGAGCACCTTCTGTGCCCACGGACATCACAAATTTTACATCTACAATGTAGACACCAAATACGACGGTCTTATAGGACTCGATCTCTTACGAGAACTCGAAGCGTCGATTGATATTAAAGCTCAAGTACTGTACACAAATTTCACTTCAATTCCAATACATTGTAACACGCCCAATAGCGCTTACAAAGTACTTATTTCACCGCGGACTGAACAAAGAGTTCAACTGCCGACAGATTTGTATACAGGCCAAGCAATTATAAATTATACACAATTCGCTGATGGAGTGCGTATGCCCAGTGCGATTGTCCAATGCGACAATGGTTACGCAACCACTGTTATTCAAAATTTAACAAACCTAGAGTATGCTATTACTGTAACTAGACCCTTTAAAGTAACTCCGTATGAAAGTGACAAATGTGTCAGTTTCAGCATAAATGATGTGGAAATGAAGGACTTAGAAGTTGACGACTGGTTAACCGAAAATTTAAACACCAAGCTTAGGTTAGACCACATGAATGAGGAAGAAAGAAAGTGCATTCACCACCTTTGTACCGAATACAAAGACATCTTATACTGTGAAAAACTACCATTATCTTTCACAAATGACGTAAAACACCAAATCCGTACTCGAAACGAAGACCCAATTTTTATTAGGCCATACAGGCAACCACAAGCTATTAACCAGGAAATAAATAGACAAGTTGAGAAAATGCTAAAAGACAATATCATCCAGGAGTCACACTCCCCTTGGAGTGCCCCCGTGCACTTAGTACCGAAAAAAACTGATGCATCTAACGAAAAGAAATATAGGCTAGTAATAGACTATAGGAAACTGAACGAGTTAACGGTAAACGACAAATATCCGTTACCTAATATCACGGATCTTTTCGATAAACTAGGACGAAGTACTTACTTCAGCACCCTTGACCTGGCCAGTGGCTACCACCAGATAGAGGTTGCTGAGGAAGACCGACAAAAGACAGCTTTCTCTACCCAAGCGGGACATTATGAGTTCTCTCGAATGCCCTTTGGCCTGAAAACAGCGCCAGCGACATTCCAGAGAACAATTGATAGCGTTTTGCGAGGTTTGCAGGGACTGCACTGCCTCGTTTACTTAGACGACATAATCGTCTTTTCGTCAAGTCTCCAGGAACATCTCTTAAAACTTCGCACAGTGTTCGACAGATTACGTGCAACCAACCTTAAAGTACAGTTGGACAAATCAGAATTTTTAAGAAAAGAAGTGTTATACCTAGGTCACCAAATAACTAGCGAAGGCTTAGAACCTAATAATGACAAAATAAAGGCAATCCTTGATTTTCCGATTCCAAAGACCACTACCGAGATTAAAAGCTTCCTAGGCTTAGTAGGTTACTACCGAAAATTCATCAAGGACTTTGCTAAAGTTACTAGACCACTAACAGCGTGTCTAAAAAAGAAAAACAAAATTGTCATTGACCAGCAGTACACTGATGCTTTCAATATGTGCAAAGAACTATTAGTTAATGCCCCAATTTTGCAATACCCCGATCCAGATAGACCTTATGTCCTTACAACGGACGCTTCAAACTTTGCAATAGGTGCAATTCTATCACAAGGACCTATTAACAAAAACTTACCTGTAGCGTATGCTAGTCGCACACTCAATGATGCCGAATCACGCTATAGTGTAACTGAAAATGAACTGCTAGCTGTAGTATGGGCTATCAAACACTTTCGCCCGTACCTTTATGGTAAAAAGTTTACAGTAGTGACAGATCACAAGCCTCTCCAATGGCTAAAATCGCTATCAGATACAAATAGTAGACTGACGCGATGGCGCTTACGTCTATCTGAATATGACTTCGACATAGCTTACAAGAAAGGCACACTCAATAGCAACGCCGACGCGTTGTCACGAATAAAGCTAAATGCTCTGGGTAAAGACGAAAACGCATCAATGGATGTTAATGTTGATGACGAGGAACGAACCATAAGCCAATTGACACAGGATCTAGCAGATTTAGGTAAACAACAGAAACGAACTCTTGCCCAAGGCAAATCACCTAGCCCTATGACCATCTCTAGTGACTCTGAACACCCAATCAGTATCCCTGACTCTGATTCTGATAGAACTATGTCAATAGGACGTAGGTCACCCTACTCTATACCTAGCCCATCTAGTGCTACACTTACAGCCTCAAAAGAGACTTCAGAAACTGCAACGGCTCATTCGGCAGAAGATACTGAATCTCAAGGAATTCCTATCTTACAGGAAGCCGTTGACACTAAACCCAACCAAATACTAGTTTTCACATGGCAAATTGACAAACTTTCAGTGAAAGATTTATCTAGGGAAAAACAGCGCATTTTAGAAGTACATCTACCTACCAACCGCCCTGACCTAGTTAAACAATTCCTGAAAGAATATGTAAAAAATAAAACAAAGTATTACATCTACTTCGAAGACGATGAACACCGACGACAGTTTACGCAATCAGTGATTTTCTTGTTCAAAAGAGAGCTTGTACAGTTTTACGAGTGTACAAAGCGAGTTATTTTCGTAGAAGATGAAACGGAACAACAAGATATAGTGAGAAAGTATCACATAGGTAAAACCTGCCACCGAGGTATACGGGAAACGTTAGCACACATAAAACGTACATACTTTTGGCACAATATGGAAACAATCATATCCAGTATTATCAACTCTTGCGAAACATGCCAAAAAATGAAATATGATTGGAACCCAATAAAACCGCAATTACAGTTGACCCAAACTCAAACTAAACCACTTGAAGAAATTTTCATTGATCTGTTCTCAATTGAAGGACGCTACTACCTGACTATCATAGACGCCTTTAGCAAACTTGGACAAGCGTTTGAGATCGCTAACCGCTCTACTCCTGAAGTAGTACGTGCCCTCATTAAGTATTTCAGTTTTTACGGAGTACCTCTAAAAATAAGCTCAGACCCAGGATCAGAATTTAACAATGCGTTACTGAAAGAGCTTCTCTCACTATATAAAGTAGAACTACATATAGGTACGCCTAACAATCCGAACTCTATGGGACTCATCGAGAGATTTCACTCTACCATAATAGAGATATACAGAATAGCTAAGTATGAACAAAAGTACACAGACGCTGCTTCTGTAATGACATGCGCTGTGATGGCTTATAACCACAGCATACACTCTAGCACTGGAATGACACCTTTAGAAGTCTTGTTAGGACACACTGATTCGAGACATGTCTTCGACGCCGATTTTGAAAAACAATACACGCAGCAACTAGTAAAAGAACATGCAAAACGAACCAAATACCTATATGCCCATCTTTCAGAACAAGCAATGAGGAAAAAGAGTAAAATAATTCATAAGCGGGGAGGTGAAACAAACATTCAACTTGACCCCGGTACTACAGTTTTTGCTAAATATACAAATAAAAGGAGTAGTAAAGACAAAGCCCGCTATTCAAGCGCTAAAGTTATAGGCAAAACATATAGGAATATAGTACCAATTCGTGTTCGTAATAGAGACACTAAAGTCCCATTAAAGAACGTAAAACGTCTGCCCTTACAGGCACCTGCTCGTCATGACAGTAACCATGACTATGGTGATGCAACTCCAGGCCCTTCAACGTCAGGACCTAAATAATAATCCAGGAGTTCTGCCCGTCAAGCAAGGCGTTGCTGTTATTAGCAAAGATAAGTGGATTTTAGTAAAGACGCTCGACTTCACACCAGTCGCAGACGATCTGAAAACGAACCTGTTATGTGTCCACGAATTGAATGAATTAGTTAAGGTATTTGATAAGAATCTTACTTTTAATTTTGTAGATATAAGAATCCAAACGGAATATGTAAAAAACAATGCCTTGGAAAAATTTCAACAGGTTGCACCCTCTATTCGTGTAAAACGAGGTATGCTAAATCCTCTTGGTTCAACAATCAAAATCATAACCGGAAATCTTGATAATGAAGATGCTATTAAATACGACAAAATTATTAATGAAGTAAAATCCAATCAAAAGGAAAGCAATCGGAAAATGACTTTGATTACTGAAATGGTGCAAACTCTTGCAAATTTTACTTTTAAGTTAAATGACAATCTCATTCAAATTAACAAGGAAATCAAGAAAATTTCGGAAAATCTTAATGAACTCTCAAAATCTAACTATTTAAATCACATTGAAACTCAAATTCTGAGTACTTACAATCTGTTAATTCATAACTTTCAGTCTATCCATATTAAGTTGAACGAGATTGAAACAAGTATAGCCTTAAGTAGATTAGGTACATTACATACATCTATAATAGAGACAACGAAAATGTTAAGTCTTCTTGAAAAGATAAATAAGGTAGAGACTTTGGTATATCCACCTACTTTGGAAAACCTAGTTAAAATAGAGCAAACCATGACGTTAAAAGCATACTTTAAAGGAAATCAAATTAACTATCTATTGGAAATACCACTTGTAAGCAAGGACACTTATATCTATTACAAAATGATTCCTTTACCTATTTTATCCCAAAAACAAACCCTTGTCATTGTTCCCAAATTTCCCTATATCCTAGTGAAGGGATCGAATATCAGGCTACTAACCGCCCCATGCCAGGAGATCGACGAGTTCAGCTTTCTCTGCATCAACGATGACAAGTCCAGCTACATTCAAGACACCTGCATCACTCAATTGATGACGTACGTTGAAAACACCACGTCCTGCAAACAAGTCCCAGTCTCTATCGAAGCAGTAAAGGTACAGATGATTCAACCCAACAGATGGATACTCTACAGTAAGGAGCAGAAGATACTTTCCAGAACCTGCACTAACGAAATATACCGCCAAAAGATCCTTGGCACATATGTACTTACTTTAGATGATCCCTGTGAAGTACAGATTGGTGATGTCCATCTGAGAATGCATATCAGCGACACCGAGAACGTTTCATACCCTAAACTGCCCATCGTACATCTGCCTAGCGTGAAACCACCTGTAGCAGAAATGACAGCGAAACCAGTGGACCTGGAAGGCATCGACCTCATGGACGTCAAGTTCCTGTCTTATCTGCTGAAGAAAAGTGAAAGTGATAATGAAAAGTCAATTATTACAGTGAAATCTATTAGCGTCTGGACCATTGTGCTTTACATTATAACCATTGTATTCATTTGTGTTTTAGCTTATAAGCATCACCTAAAAATAAGATTATTGTGTCATCGAAGTTCTGCTTCTTGTTCCAAAAGTCCCAAGAAAGAGAACTTCGAACTTAAGGAGGGAGGAGTTACGTCTGCTGACTCTACCATTTTTGCTGGACCAAGCAATCTCTCTGTTTTCAAGTAGAGACAATGTAACTACTTTGTAAGGTCCAGACACTTGACTCAGCAAACGGATGTTGACGCGCCTGGCCTCTGCGAAGCCTCAGGCATAAGTAGTTTTAGTTAGTCTTAGTCCTGGCCTTCAGCCGAATACACGTGTCCCAAATTAAAAATTGTATTTTTAAAACGCCCTACCACTCGCACGCAACTTAACTAGGGTGCATAACCACTATTTTTCCTTAATGTAAGTTTTTTATTTGTTTTGTGAAATCCCTTTCTAGTATTATGTAGGTATATTTTTCGCTCATGTCCTATGTTTTTTTTTGTGTTTGTTATTTTATTTATTTCATATTTATGTACCGTTTATGTATGTGTATCAATTTCATATTTATGTATCGTTTATGTATCAACTATAAAATAATATGTTATCTAATATTGTTAAGTTGCGCCGACTACCCGTATTTCAGTTTCCGTTTGTTCTTTTCCGTCAATTCCGTCAATGGTTGTCTGAAAGAAATTACTTTTAGTAATAAGGCCACCACTTGTACTGTACTGTTATTTTATAAGTCTCTTATGTAATCCTTGGTGTACATGCAATAAAGAATATTCTATGTATCTATCTATTGTATACTTTTAGTCCGGATCTACTTACGGTTGTTGTTATATCGGAAGAGCCCGACCAGGTTTCGCTCCGATTCGCAGAGCTTAATCATGGTGAGCAGAGACGGAGCTCGCGCCGACGGTTGCTCGTCTCACACTCACAACCGTAAGTAGATCCGGACTAAAAGTCTACAATGTGTTGTGCTTACGAAAGTTTTAGAATACATATTATCTATACAGAATGAAAAAGATACTTAAATAGTTTTAATTAAATGACAGAGTAAGCTACAATACTATACAAATAAAGTTATACGCAAATGAATAATTAGCTGTAATTATATTGATAAAAAGATAAATGTAATTACATATAAAATTCGCACACATGTATATACTTAAATAGGAAAAGAATACAAGATATATAGACATATACAATGTTGCACAACCCTACTATGCGATTACAGACCCGTGTCTGTTTTTACGGCGAGAGGTTGGAAGGGAGTGGAACAGCGGTCTCTGAAGCTCCAGCAGATATGTCCTGAGCTTGCGCCCAAAAGTGTATCCACTGGACGCTTCAAGGATTGGGGGAGGAATGTCGTTCCAACACTTGGACGCCGCAAACCTGAAACTGCCGCGAAACGCCATAGTCCGATGCGCCGGTGTCAGGATTCTTTCCTTATGTACGTACCGCTGTCTGGTGGACCATTTAAGTTTTGCGAACAAATAATTTGGCGTTTTTGTGCGTATTACACCAAAAAGTAGTTTGGCATACAGCAATGTAACGTTCAGTTTCATAGTTTCAAAGCTCCACAATGCCAATGAGCCTCGGTTTACTATTTCTTTAACATTTTGTTAACTAGCTGTTAACAGATGGCAGTTGGTGCATTGGCTTACCAGCAAGAATTAAAACGTCCTTGCTTACCAGACATACATAATTAGCCAACACACAGTATCATCTCTAAAATAGATCCCAGACAAATCTGCGCGATTCCTTAAACAGGTTATTTATAGAAAGAAAGTTTATGTGGCGCAGTGGTAGCGCGTCTGCCTACCATGCAAGAGGTCCCGGGTTCGAACCCCGGCTGGAGACAAGAAAAAAAAAACCCCAAGTCTTGGATGTTTACATGTTTGTGATGTCGTAGTTTCTGGTTCTAACGACACAGGGTATCCTGCTGTGGGGCCAGAAGCATTGTATGTGCCTGTACGTAAATGTTATTGTTAAAGTATACATTCATAATAACATAACAATAAGGAAAATGAGAACAAATAAAATAAATACGTAAATGTACAAATGGGGATATTGTGCCTCCGTGAGAACAAAAGATAATAGCACCAACCCAAATTCTTCCCGCGGGTGTCGTAAAAGGCGACTAAGGGACGCAAACCGGGGGGTGGGCCGCAGCGCCCCCTGCAGTACAATTCCACCAAACTGCGATCCCCAACCCGCATGCCCAGCGTGGGAATTATGGGCATTACCCCCCAATGATGGCACAACCTTGCGCTATGGCGCTCATTAGGGGAGGACTTTGTCCAGCAGTGGACTAATATAGCCTGAAGAAGAAGAAGAAGAGAGCAAAAAGAGTCACCCAGCCTGCATTGCTGGTAATATGTTATGTTACTAGCAAAACAGGTTTTCAGTTATGGCCGTTTAAATATTTATTCTTGGCACCCGGAACAATACATAGTCATTACAGTACAGTTATTATATATTTTAAATGTGTTCCATATTTAAAATAATAAATCAATTATAAATGTAAAATCTAATAATAGAAACGAACGCACGGCCATCTATCGGAAACATGAATGCTACAATACGTATACTTAATAATAATGAAATTTAGAAATATAATAATAAAATATCGGTTTCATGTGACACTAAAATGAACTATTTATTTGTACTTTTATTTCAATTAAAGTAATGTACAACAATGTGTAATTGGGTAATATAGAGTTTGTCATTTACAACCACTTTTGTTCTGCGATATTTTATTTTATTATTTTACTTTCTCGTCAAATATTTATCAATGCTTTCGTACAGTTTTTCTAACTTGTAGTGGGGCTTTTTGATAAATAATGCTTATGATATAACGTGAGCCCCCCAAAGACTGGCGCTTACAAACTAACAACTGATAACCGTTCTCAGCTTGTCAACACATTGTGTTTTATTATAATAAATGTCAAAGAACAATTGAGTTAGCCGACACTGACCGTGAGACGTTCGAACTTTATTTTAATCGTTTCACACTTTTTTTTAACATTGTTAATTTATTCCTAAGTGAAGTGTATAGTTTTGTGTTACACTAGCAACGCGCAGTGCTAACTTTATTCATAAAGTGAACATCATAAAATAATCTTAACAACTGTTATAGCTATTTTTAGAACGTAGGTTCAACCACCAAAGATTTTTATCAATTTCCACTAGAAACGGCCAACCTAGAATGTATGTGGGGTGCTGCAAGAGCGAAGGAAGGTTGACAATGTTCTTTCAGGGGTCACCGCTATAGGGAAGCGCGGGTGATCGTGCTCTTCTACTATAAAGGGACGGCCGATCCAACTGTTGTTCGTCGGTCGTTAAATTTATGGTATGTCATGTGAAACACTTTGATTGCGCGATGCAGGATAGTTGGAGTTTGTAGTGCGCGCGCATAGTTGACATGTACTCGCCACAAGCATAAATGCTATCTAGTCCCAAGTCCAGGTCCCCTAAGTTTTCGGCCATGACTCCTAAAAATTACTATTGAAATGATTGAGAGATTGTACTAACGCTCGTTGCAATAACGATCTGTGAAATAAAAAAATATTTGTTTTTCATTGGTGGCGCTAGTGTTTCTGTATGGATGTCCTTAAGGTTGATTTTTCCCAACACTTTTGTAGTTTCATGTTTCTGTGTACCACAAAGTGTTCTCTATTCTTTAAATTTTGTGTTAGCCTTGATTTTTTTCGTTTTTATGCACGCCTACCTAATACCCGCGACCTCGTGTCTTAATTATGTCTCATCGTGTCTTAATTACTAAGGTCCGGCGATGAACACTCGAAATAAAGACTTATTTTTATAATATCAGGCATATTACTTGACCTAATGACTTTGGCTGCGTTTTGACGTATTTCAAGACTCATTGGCGTGAAATGTGGGGAACGTGGAAACGTGGACTCAGAATTGGCCATGCTACTTATTTTTTATAATTCATTTCGAAAATATGGACCATTTCAAGAAACTAATTTCTTTAATTTTGAATTTTATTATTTATTTCTATTTTTAATATTTTTCTAAAATTTTGTGGTGTGTGACGTCATCAGAACATGTTTGAAGAAAATGTCTTTGCCTAATATAAAAAAATACAAATGTCATTAAGGTCAGTTGATTTCACAGAACAATTAAACGTTCATTTGGTGAGCTCAAAGAGCAATGGTCGGCTAACCGTGTATTCTGTGGTCACGGATGTAAATACATCCGTGTCTGTGGTCTAACAAACAACATTTATAAAAAAAAATCCACAGACTACAAAAATAATCACACGTTGACATTTCGTTTTTCTTTTGTAAGGCAAAGGATTAATACTCAAACTGCCTCTGCTGACGTCATACAAAAGTCATGTTCAAAGCTTTTTATTGAACAAAGCTTTCTATCTTAAAAAATATAGTACAAATCTGATAAATAGAAATTGTATAGAAAGCAAAATTCTCGAAATGGTTTCGAGATTTCCGTTCATATCAAAAAATGTAGCATGGCCAATTGGCTGGCTATGTTGGCTTACCTATTAAATAAAAAGTAAAATAAATATTCTAAGGGCTTTAGGGCCCGTTTCTGAATTGAGAATTTCACAAAGTAAATACTTAAATAACGTTCTGTCACGCTCTTTTCTGAGAAATTGGAAGAGACAGCGCTACAGTGAACTATTTACTTAGCAAAATTCTCAATTCAGAATCCAGCCTTAAAGCTGTCTTTTTATTCTTACTTGACCAATAGTAAACAAGATTCTACCCTTAAACTGTGACTTTTTAGTCCAAAACTGCCATATTTCCATAAATGTGGCAGTTTTAAGCCTGGAACACTCTTCTAGATAACACACTGCCAATGGTATAAACATAGTTCATGAATTTGCGAGAAAATGTCTAGTTTAGGCATCTAATCTCAATTTTAAGATTAGAATCTTGTTTACTAAATTGGACAAGTAAGAATAAATAGACTGTTGAATTCTGAGTCTTGAAATTCGTCGAAGCGCAGCCAAAGTCACTAGGTCAAGTTATATGCCTGAAATTATATAGATAGAACGTTGCGGTAAGCCGCATTGAGAAAATAGGACAATAATGAAAATTACTCCAAATGAACAAAGACATTTTCATCAACAGATCGTAAAATCGATCGTAAGCGAACGGTGAGCGTGCGGAAACTCTAGTATCCTGGTTAACCTCAAGTTGAGTGGCAATTCTGCTTGAAACCACCGACGGATCGGCGGTTTAACCCTCGGTTTGAAGGTAAATCTGGTGAGACCGGACCTTGCAGGCAGAATCGTCAGAAGTAAGTACTATTAAATTGGATATCACTACTTTGATTTCAGGTTATTTGCTAGAATTCTTTATTGTGCAAAGAGTTAGGTCCATTTGAAGAAATTATGAAATATTATTATCTTAAAAGGTATTTCATTATTAATGGTATTTGAAACTGTAGGTTTTTGATTGACAGTAGTTATAGATTCACTAAAACAAAATATTATACTATATTTCCCTCTTGCTGTGCCTCTCAACTAATGAAAGTGGTCCGTGCTATATTTAAAATAATAAAATTTACGAATAACGCTGGCTATTTTGCGAACTGCCCAAAGCGTATTGTTACAAAAAAGGAATATTAAAATGCGAAAATAACTTTGCTAAATTCCGCCAAAAAATGTTGGCGGAATTTTAATGCTTTTATGGATTTCCGCAAAGTAACGCCTGATTCCGTACAATATAAAAAAAATAGTTATTTATGAAAGCACACGCCCTTTTTTTGTCGTTTTTCCCTAACTTCTTTAAATGACGCTATACTACGACAATACTTTGGTTACTCTCAAGTTATTCGAAACAGCCTTGAACTTATATACTACCAACTTCTTACAGATCAGTTAGCCCCGGATTAATCCTGTTATTTTAACACGTTTAAAACCTGGCCTAACACTGGCTGGCACTATACTGTCACTTTTTTTTTCATAGTTTGCAGCACTGATTTTTTTCTTTTTTTTCGATTGTGTTTACAGCGGTTCGGCGCGCGGGGTTGCGCGGAGTCGACGCGTCGCGCGCGGCCGAATTCGTGTGCTGACTGGAATATCCTCATACTAGGGGCCTTTTGCGCGGCGGCCCGTCGTACATGCGCACTTAGAGTTGCCTCTTTTAGTCATTGTGGATTGTGCTCCGTAAACTCTCCTGTCGTGAAATAGTTTTTTTTTATTTACGTTTAAGCCTGTACATTTGCAAATGTTTTGTAGTTTACGCAGTGGGCGCTCTTGTAATACACTCCATTCTCTGAGAAAAGGCCTTTATTTGTATAGCAACCCCAAAAACTTTCCTGGCCCTTAAGGGTGTACTTTCGACACCTCCTTTCTATTCTACCTCTATGTAGAGCATGCTTAAAAATCGTGAAAATAAAGCAAATGTAAATCAGGCTTTACACATTATAGGATAAGATTAAGTTGATTCCGACCTCCTGAAACCTCAAAGAGAGAGAGAGTATATACTGAGGTATTTGAACCCCTCCGACACTCAGGTTTCCTCACAATGTTCTCCTTCACAATTAGCAAGTGGCCCTGTTACTGTAACCTGACAAATGTACGTAACTTAGAAAAAAGAGTCGTTTGGTACATGCCCGTACTGGGAATTGAACCTGAGTCTCTCGCTACCGAGTCAATTGATATAGGTAATAGACTACCGCCGCTAATCCCCCGGTAATATTATTTAAAATTACATCTATTTACAGTATGACTTCTAAGTACAGACGTAAATATAAAATAATTGAATGAAAGAATATTCTTTTTTTTTAATGCACTAACCCATGCTAAGGACAATTTTAAAAACCTATTTAGAAGCTAAAAATTCCACCCATGCCGGCTCTCAAACCCGCGACCTCTGAGGCAAGTGATGCAAATTACTTCAGCCACATGTCGCTGCCTGTACGTAATACCAGAGGTCACGGGTTCGAGTCCCGGCATGGATTGAATTTTTAGCATCTAAATAGGTTTTTTGAAAGAATATTGTTTCGAGTTAAGAATTCTTGTTAAATTCTTTTACGCGAATAATTCCTACTCTCCGTCTAACAGAACAATGACCCATGTATCCGCGGCACGCACGCACTGCTCTGTCTGACTACTAATGGTTCTAATAGATCGAATTTGTGTCTTTTGAAACAGCCTTTACAAAAAATCAAAATAACTTATTCCATAGCTAGTCTAGTAGTAAGACCTGAGATTTCCGCACTTAGCCTCATAGTTGGGCCCTCGCAGCGAGCGTAGCAAGCGCTGAGGTATGTTAACACTTCAATATAAGCCTTTACAGTTAGCGGGTAATAGTGGTATTGCCTCTATAACTTCACAAAGGTACATACTTAGGAAACAAAGTCGTTAGTACATGCCGAGATTCAAACCCACGACCTCCCAATTCAGAAACCAGCGCTTTAACGTTCCGCTACCACCGCTTCTAACGTTCGATAGGTATTATTAAAGCATGTTAATTTTTCTATTGCTTTTAAAATACCCAAAATACATGATGTTCAACCTTTGAATCTACGTATATAAATTATAAAAGAGTGACGAAAAATGTTACAGCGCAATTGTGCCGAAGGAAAGGGCCAGAAAGGACTCGCCGGGTCAATCAAATTGGATACTTATTTAACTGCATTTTATTTTACGCTTAAAAAACATAATATAACAAACATAGCCTCACGCCTGTATCCCGTATATTTTACGCTTAAGTTTATACCATCCACAACAGCCATCCCTTTCAGCACCACAAGCGTCTAGCATCCACGAAGCGTGAAATCTACTCAATGTCGATGAAGCGAAAGAGTCTGAAATGTCTGAGTTATGTGAACACTTCAGCTCGTATATTACGCGCACCAATTTCAAAACTATAAATGCAATCGTCTACCCATGAAATTTCACTCTAATTGTCATCATAAACGTCAGGACTCCGTCAGGATTTTATTTATTTTTTTATTTTTTTATTTTAAGTTTATTTGGGAAACCAACAGCTTAAATAACAGTGAGTTCTTAAACTAGTGCAGTAACAGTTTTTTAAAGCCAATAATAGGCTTCCACATATTTACAAAGTAGGTTAAATTATTACAAAATTCTAAATTCAAACTTATTTAACAATGTACGTAATAAAGCGTTATTCGGTTTGTAAATACATAATACTTAAGGTGTGCTACAGTTTTGTTTAGCTTTTTCATCTTAGTCTTTTTTCTTTTTTTACATCAATATCATACTTATCTAAGCACTCATACCAGAGTGATATTTTTGTTACACAAAAACAGTGTAATATATAATGTAAATAAGGGTTTGGGTAAGTAGTTATGTGAGATTGTATTTACGTATAGTGTTCGAGTATATACTTAGTATATAGTAAGTACTACTGGTAAGTAAGAGTAATGGAATCATTTTTTTTTTCATTACACTATAAAATTAGTTTCCATCTACTAGTATATCAACTATTTCATTTTTAAACGACCATTTAGATCCTGTGAATATGTCAACATCGCAAAAATGTTTATTATAAGTTTTAGGAATGCGGGTAAGGACCGCATTCTGAACATAGTTGGTTGAGTGCTGGGGAATACTGATTTGGGCAGAGTTAAGTCTCTGATCGCCAATCTCCGGTGCATGGTGATTAAAAGCGTGTGTTCTTTGCGAGATTGTTTGAATCATTACATAGAAAACACAAAATGATTCCATACACAAACCGTCTAATGCTACAGGAAAATGTTTGTGTTTAAAACAAAATATGTTGTGTCGACATCATGAGTTGCCCTACGATTTAGCGGTAGCAATTGTTGTATCAGGGGGCCGATTCCCGCCCATGCAAATTGAAATCATAGACGCAAAATATTCGAAGGCTTAGATATTGTCGCATAAAAATAACATAACTCTACAGAATCATTACACATTTATTTTCTCATTCGATCAATCTAGAAGACAGATTTTACTTGTCGCTCGCCTTTTTACGCAGAATTTTAAGCCATAAGCCTAATAGTCGTATACGACTTATTTTCTAATGAAGTGAGAATTAGCTCTCAGGAAAAAAAGAAGAAAAATTTCGAGTTACGCCTAGTTTACTAGTTAGTAATTTTGAAATTAAAAGATAGATTTGGAATTAACAATTTTTTCCGTATCTCATACATAAAGCGATTTAAAAGAATCTCTTTTACTAATACGGCCTCATGTAACCTGAAAAACCCGTGTGCGAGCTAGTCCAGAAACTGTCCAATAATGTGCGCACTTCAAATGAAATAAATCCTTCCCCTCTCCACACTGCGAGGGAAATGTATTCGTCGGCCTCGGAAAACAAAAACATTGTGGCTGAATACACAACTGTGTACTAATTGTGCCACGCCCCTATGCTTCAACGGTTTTGTGAAATGTTTCGAAAAAAAGCTCGCAGGAGAAATGCCTTATTTTCTCTCAAAGAGAAGGCCTGTGTGAGATGTATTCAGCCTCCAGTACTCCAGTGGATCGTATATACCTACTAATTACTTATGTTGGGTGCTTTTGAAACAAAACGGGGATCCGAGTCAGGATGGCAGGTGGCAAACCTTGGTTTCTGGAGAAAATACCTGACTTTATGTACTTATGTAAATTTGTAGCTATGTATGTAATATGCAAGTATGTAGTATGTATGACCCAGTATCGATATCAACCCTTGCATATCCCCACCATACTCCACCACGGGGGCCAAGTCCGAGTTGGTGGAGTATTGTAAGACAGTGGCGGGCCTTACTGTCAAAACTTATCAAGCCGCCCATAAGGCCCCTGACATGGCTGAACCACTACCATTACAAGACAACCGGCATGAACAGCTAAACGTGCGTCGCGAAGCACGGAAACGCTCGGAAAAATGCCACTAGCGGTAGTCAAGTGACGGTCAACCATCCTGTACCTGACCGCGCCTTTTGTCCCGTAACTCAAGTGATTGATTCCAATCACTCGGTTCGACTGGGCCACGGAGCTCCTCCACCCAATATGAATGCACATAATAGTATTTATAATTCAGCGTCTCAGTATTCCATTAGTTAGACGTCAAATACCTTTCGGTGAAATAATACAAACACATACCGAGGGACTGATGAATTATTCAATGCCAGCTAGAATCGATACTGTTCAAGTTAATAATATTATTTGTAGTATTAGGTAGGTACTTTAAATTTTAAAGGGCAACGACATGTAGACCGGCAAGTTTATTAATTAGAAATCGAGCTCAGTCGACAATTAACATTTCCACACGTGCATTTAAGCTTCGTAATATTAAGAGAAAATTGGCATGGTAAGCAATGACAGTTCAATCAGGTCAGCCATCGGTTTTCTTGTGAAGTACCTCATAAATATGATATGAGCCACTTGTATGATCATTACAGAAATATAATTATGCATGCCATGTAGTGTTCTGTATTGCCTAGTCATTAAGTTTCACATGATTTGTGAAAGAGAAAAGAAAATACAGACTGTTAGCTTTTAGAATATACCTCGGGCTCTAGAGTAGGCTTCGGTTTTCGCCGAAAGCACACGAGTGTAATACTACTTCCTGCTCTGCATAAAATTTTTCTTCAATATTTTCGTTACAATTTCAAAATTAAATTATTAGTTCCGATATTTCTATTACACGAATATATTCAATTCTATCTAGAAGCCCTCATGGCCAAGGCGAACCGAGTGACTGGAATCAATCACTTGGTTAAGCATCAACAGGCGCGGTCAAGGGTGAGCGTCCCATGACTACCGCTAGTGGCATTTTTCAGAGCGCTTCCGTGATTCGCAAGGCACGTTAAGCCGTTGGTACCGGCTGTCAAATAATGGCAGTCGTTAAGCCATGCCAGAGGCCTTATGGGCGGCTTGATAACTTCTGACAGTAAGGCCCGCCACTGTCTTACAATCTTCCACCAACCCAGACTTGGCCCCCGTGGTGGAGTATGGCCAAACCTTCCTGCGATGCAGGAAGAGACCCGTGCCCCAGCAGTGGGGACATACAAGGGTTGATAACGATTTAATTCTATCTGATAGTAGCCGAGGTATATTCTAAAAGCTAACAGACTGTAAATATTACAATATTTTTATTTCTAATGCACTAACCCGTGCTAAGGAACAAATTTAAAAACCTATTTAGAGGCTAAAAATTTCACCCATGCCAGGATTCGAACCCGCAACCTCTGGCTATCCGTACCAGCGCTCTACCAATTGAGCCAATGGGCGACTCACGGGTAAGTAATGCAATTTGCTTAAGTCAGATGTCGCTGCCTGTACGTAATACAGAGAATATTGTAAAGAGGTTCGAAATTTCACTGATGCCGTAATAAAAACTAATAAAAGCCCTTATAAAAACAAGATACCTTAAAGCACTGTTTAATTGCAGTTTAATTTGATATTTCCCTTAGCGACAGACTAGATGGCAATTGAGACGTGTTTTAAAGGAATCTTCTTCGTTTAAATAACTCCGTAGATTTTAAGATACGATACATTTTCTTCGAATAACTGTTGTTTTAATAATTCTAAATCAGTCACAAAAATCAAGGTTTTTACACTTGTACTAATTAAGTGTAAAAATGTTGATTAGTATTTAGTTTTAGGATTAGAATCAATTAATAAATAGTTGAGAAAAAATAATATGAATCATCACAAAACGAAAAAATAATATGAATTAATATTATTAAGTCAGTAAAAGCAAAGTAAGTATCTTCTTCTTCTTCAGGCTATATTAGTCCACTGCTAGACATAGCCCTCCCCTAATGAGCGAAAGGTTGTGCCATCATTAGGGGGTAATGCCCATAATTCCCACGCTGGGCATGCGGGTTGGGGATCGCAGTTTGGTAGAATTGTACTGCAAGGGGGCGCTACTGCCCACCCTCTGGTTTGAGTAAGTATAGTACTTTTATAACTAATCACATATAAAATCACACGTCGTAGGTCACGTAATCACAATTAGATTATTGTCGTAACATTGTTACCCTCCTTAACAATTAATTAACATTTTTGGCAATAAAAAAAAAATTAAAGATCTAATTTAAAATGTAGTCTACAATATTTTGCTTGGTTTGACCAATCCGAGTAGACGAACTCGTTACAGACACAGTGTTTCTTTGACAGGAGAAAAACATTCAGAACATTCAACGACGCTTCTTAAAAAAAGAAGTTACACAAAAAGGCCTACGAAAAATCCCCCGAGCCGGCAAAGCACACAAAGTAGCCTGTAAGTAGATTGTTAAATAAATTTCACAGCGCCGAAGCAATAAAGTTGGCGACTCGGCGTAAACTTTACAAAGGTGCTTAGAAGACGCCACCGGACGGTTCCGAATTTATATGCTCCTAGCACCCTCGGCTTTTGTCTATGTCTCATGTCCTTAGAAAGACATATAGGACACTGCGAGCGTAGAAAAAAACCGAGATTTCCATGTTACCTTCAATAACTCGATCAATAACTTTGATAACATCTGTACGGTGCAACCGCACATCTTTTGTACAGTCAGTAATTCCATCAATTCACCTAACTAGCGCGGAAACAGACTTTAGTTCGCAACTGCCAATCAGCATTTCATTAAATCATTTCTATCGTTATTAAATAGAAGTTTAACAATTGATTGCTTCCATTTCTAGCACATAGCACCCCAGCTAGCTACCCTATTTAGCTACCCGGTTAGAACACTCGTATAGCTATATCTCGTAACCAACCGTAAGAGCCGTACCTGATCATAGCGTGACTAGTACGGTCAATTTATTCTTACTTGTCCAATTTAGTAAACAAGATTCTACCCTTAAACTGTGACTTTTAGTCCAAAACTGCCATATTTCCATAAATGAAGTAACCTGGAACACTCTTTTAGATAACACGCTGACAATTTTAGAAAACATAGATCACGATAGTCCATGAATTTGCGAGAAAATGTCTAGTTTAGGCATCTTATCTCAATTTTAAGGTTAGAATATTGTTTACTAAATTGGACAAGTAAGAATAAATAGACTGTAGGTGCTCTTACGATATCGATCGCCCTTCCTCGTCACTTCCTTCTGTTTTCGGCCATCCACATCTAGCTACTGCCAGATATTTGCGTCAGCTGGTGGACGATTCGGTCGGTCGATTCGAGAATCTTTGCATCGTCTATTAGCCTGTCCGCTGCTTAGCTTAGAGAGGATTAAAACTAGAATGCTGAATTTTGGCACTGTTATAGTAATCACGCCGAAAATATGGTAGAATAGATATTTAGGGTACGTCTCGACCTCTTAGGGTACCAGCCGTATATTAGGGATGATTGTTTTTTGTACCCGTTCCATGGGTATTATCAAATTGGTAATTTAATATGTGTGTCGAAGCGCTCGTGACAAAGTCAAACCAAGTGATTGGAATATATCACTTGAGTTAAGCAACCACAGGCATGGTGAGGTGCGGGTCAGGTGACCGTCCCGTGACTACCACTAGTCATTAGGCTTTTTTTCCGAGCGCTTCCGTGGTTCGCAAGGCACGCTAAGGCGTTGGTGCCGGCTGTCATGTAATGGCAGTCGTTAAGCCTTGCCAGTGACCTTATGGACGGCTTGATAACTTCTGACAGTAAGGCTCGCCACTGTCTTTCAATCCTCCACCAACCCGGACTTGGCCCTCGTGGTGGAGTATGGCCTTGTGGGGACATACAAGGTTCGGCGTAATATGGTAGAATAAATCTTTAAGGTACCTGTCGAACTCTTGGGGTACCAGCCCTACCTTAATTAGGGATGATTTTTTTCTCTTTTATCCCGTATCGTTTAAAAAAACCATGTGTGTACGATAAGCATTTTTAGATTTGGGGATCCATTTGCGAAATATATATAGAAATAAGCTTTAAAGTGCAAATTTTATTTAGAGTAGCCCCCCGCCCTCCTGGTCAAACTGTTAATTCCAGAAAGTAGCAAATATAATGAGGTCAAAAGAAAAACTATGAAGGCTAAAGAGGCTTTGTACAAGTTAACAAGTAATAACAGACCAACTACTGCTATGAAAACGGTATAAATCAGTCGATTCCATTTCAATGCTGCAGCAGCTTCTGCTACGAGTAGCAAGCCTTCTAGGCATCAATGGAACGAAAAACACCTATGTGACTTTGCCGTGAATCAACTATTGTACTTTAATACACTTACAGAAGTATATTGTGTTATTTAACGAGTGCAAAAATTACTCGGAAAAGAAGGAAAACATTTCAAAATAATTCTTAAGTCGCATGCGAAAACTTATAGTAAATGACACATATTAACGCCTGCATTTATCGGATTGCAACGGATCCATAGATAAGTATATGGATCTATCAGTGCGCTCGACAGTGAAGTGCCTTGCAAAGCACGGAAGCGCTCTGAAAAATGCCACTAGCGGTACTCACAAGACGGTCCCCCATCCTGCACTTGACCGCGCCTGATATTGCTTAACTAAAGTGATTGATTCCAATCAATCGGTTCAACTAGGTCACGAGCGCTTCAACTGAGCTCTAACTGCCTGGGACATAGTTTTTTTTTAGATGGAGTAGGCTTGCCCGGACCTATACCATACTGACAGCTTGGCCCAGCCCACATAAAAGATTAGTTTTTTTTCATAGTTAGCGTGTGGTAGCAATAACAATACTACAAATTTGCAGTCTTTGAAAATAAACAAAGTGTGTGTAAAGAAACATAGGTACATGCCTGAACTGGGAATCGAACCCTCGCTTCCGAGTCCATTATTCTTTGCATTGGGCTACTATCGCTTGTATTGATCCAAATAATAATTACCTATAAGGAATTCAAAACATTTAAAGAATTCCATCAAAGAGAGCATGATATGTGGTTCAAGTATATACATACATAACCTCACGCCTGTACCCAGAGGGGTAGGCAGAGACCAGGGACTGCCACTTGCCACGATCCTGACAGATCACCTTCGCTTCATCAACGTCCATAAGTCGTTGCATGCACGCACGCCTGTTCCTGGCACTTTTAATCTTCCCCTTTGCTAATACATCCCCTGTTTGGTCGATGTATGTCCGCTTGGGACGTCTTTTATCAGCCCTTCCACTCACATTCGCAATATATATTTATTACGTCAACCTTTCTTCCTTCATCCTCTCCAAATGTCCAAACCAACGCAACATTCCTTTCTCAATCCTAGTCACTACATCCTCTTTTAGTTTACGTGGTTCATGTTGTTCAAGTATGTATCCAATTCTATAATAAGGGCTTGTAATAATATTTCTAATAACTGTAATGTTTCTAATAACTAGATACTTAAGGATTCTTAATTATACTTAAGTACCTACTAATTAACTTGATTGCCGATACCGGGACCTACTTATTAAAAAAGACAATTCTTTATTTTAATAGGTTTAAGGTTAACAACCACTATCGAGGTGACATACAATATTTAGAGGTGACTGTAAACAAGGCCTGGTTCAAAGGCAAATACCTAATTTTGTGCAAATACTTATTGTGTATTATCAACTTGTTTTCTATAACCAAAGTGCAGCTTTGCTGATGGAGCTCTTTTTGGGTTTTTACCCGACTGCAGCGAAGCCCAAAAGGAGGGTAATGTGTTTAGTGCGTATGTATGTATGTATGTATGTAAGTATGTCCGATTCTATGTTCCCTCATAACTCCTTAACCAATAGTCAGATTTTGTTAAACAAGGTGTCATTCGATTCGGCATCCTTGCGCGGGTGTCATAGGCTATATAAAATCATAATTATGCGATCAGAACTAAGACGAAAAATAAAATTTGTTAAAAAGATTCGTTAAAGTACAGCTAGGAGCCACTAGATGGCGCTGTTATATTTAGTTTATTGAATTCGAATACTAATTTTATTGAACTACCCCTAACAGGTGTGAAATATTTAAAACAGAATTTTGCGGATGACGTAGGTTACATAAAATCATCATTAATAGAGAACCAACGGAACAAAAAATAACATTTACTTCTAAGCAATTAAAGTACCACTTTTAGCCACTTGATGGCGCTGTTATATTTTATTTATTCTAATACATGTGTATACATAATTTCGGCTTTGGTCTACATGTAAACAAACCATTTATAGAATCGGTACAAATGCGGAAAGAAATAATTCCTATAAAGTGGTTTGATCCTTCTAGATCATTCATTTAATTAAAAAATATAATTTTGTTTAACTACGCCTAACACGTGCATAGTATTTATAAGAGAATTTTGCGGGTGTCGTTGATTAACATAAAATCAGCATTAATAGAGAACAAACGCAACACAAATAATATTCACTTCTAAGTAATTAAAGTACTGTAGCATTAGTTCCTCTACCCAACCACAGATGGCGCTGTTTGTGTTCTAAATTGCGGTATGGTTTTGTCCGAAGGCCCTACATAATATTAAACAAAATTGGAGAGTATTGAGCACTCGACCAATCACTACGACCAATACTACTGTCCACTAATAATTGGCACGACTAGTGACGCAGGTAATATACCTCGCTTTGCGCTGTGGTGCGAGTAGTACAGTTACTAATCCGTAATCCTTAGTAAGTTTCATATTGCTTCAATAAATAGATCCCTAAGTACGTGCTGTCGTGCTGAAACAACGTTTCTCTTCTTGTCTGCTGAAACCCTGTCCTACAGTACCACTTTTAGCCACTAGACGTATTTCTTTCTACGCCATTCGTTTATCTCATTAATTTAAGAAATATCAACCTCATAGGGGGTAATAATACATTACTGCAGAGGCCGAGAAGTAAGGGATTGCTGGACGAGTTTGGGATAGACGGCCGAGTCGTAGACGAGGCCGTCTAGAACGAGTCCTGCAATCCCTGTTCCAGCCGAGGATTGTATAATGCTTTTCTCAAACAATGCGAGGAAATATTAATATTAAAGTAATCACTAGGTAATTAAGAAATAATAGTTTAGTTTGCCGCCTTTTTTATTTTTTAAATACACTAACATATTTGAGCACCATGTTTAACCGCACAAAAACCAAATACCATAAATTGTTTTTTTTTTTAATCTTGCAAGTATGCTTACATAACTTAGTAGGTGGTTGGCTGTATGTAATTTTTCCTTGGTCAGTTGAATTTTAGTTAGTAAATTTAAAAAGTTAGAGCAGCGGACGGTTATGGATTTTCATACTTACTTTACTGGCTTAGGCCAGTAAAGTGAGGCGGGAGCCATAAAAGAGAAACTTTGTGGCTTTATTTCATGGTAATAACACAAACATTTCCGAGCATGTTTGAGAAAAAATAATTGATTTCTTAACACTGATATTAATTTCCTACTGACACTTAGACCAAAACTAACTGAACAAAATATATAAAGTGTAGCATGTAACTCCTTTTCCCCTGTGCGGTCATAGTCAGACAAGCTGGGTTCAAAGAAGAAACAATAAATGATAAAAAAATATTTGAACGCTCTCACTGGTAACCGAAGACGGATCCTCCATGACCTCGTATCGTAGGACCCGTGAAATTTAAAAAAATTCTAGCTCTATTCATCTTAACGAATTTTATTTCGTTTCCTCCGAAAATAAGATTATGATTTTGTGTTAGGTTTCCTGTTTACTTGTGAGACCAAAGATTGCTTATCTACGAGTACACCTAAATATTCAGTAAAAATTTTCAATGCTTTAGGGGGCCACCTCAAGATGAATTTGTTATAGTTTCATTTTAATACCGGTAATATTTTGGCATTCAGAAAACCAAGATTTTGTATGTCTCCACGCCCATGCCACAACTCTAAATAACTACGCCAGGCCGAAGGCCGAGCCCCATCATGCGGGTGCGAGGAAACTTGCCGCGACGAGGTTGAAGGCCGAGCTCAATACAGGTCGCGGCACGGCCGAAGGCTGTGAAGCGGGCTAGAGGAATACTCCCACGGCGATTCCAAATGCTGAGCTCTATTTACGCTGATGCCAAATGGAGAGACTATTAGCGCGGTCGAAGGCCGCGACAGTTACTTAAAGTTGCAGTTAGGAGGAAACCTGTCGCGCCTTTGTACAGGCCGCGACAGAAGGCTCAGACCATTTATGTTCCCATTTACAAGTCCTAAGTCTAAGTAATTAGCGAGACCGAAGACTGGGCCCAGCAACGCAAGCACGAAGAATTCTACTCTGGAGATGTCGAAAGCTGAGTGCCGTTCAGGTCGAAGAGATAATTCGTGACTATTCCAGTCCCCACCTACAATCGTTAACATTAAATAACTAGGTGCAGTAGAGCGTTTTTAGGCTACATAAAAAACAGACAATTTATGTAAGGATAATAAAGAAAAAAATCTGTCATTTCCTTTGCAAATATTCTAGATAGTTTAACACCATTAGACCATATTCATTATACTAGCTAAAAATATCGTACGACATAAATTTTTAATGCAGGCAGGTGGTACCTATGACTATATCAAACAAGTATATCAGTAAAAATATTTATGACTTGCCGAGACATGTGCATTGTCGAACAAAAGAAAATAAAGCAATAAACTAAAATTAATTTAGGAAATAAAATAATATAACGATTTAAAGCATGTAAACAGAACAGATGGACCTTTAAATTTTATCGTTTTACTGAGTCACTAAAAGGTCAAAAATAAAAAAAATATTTAAAAAAATAAAAGAACCCGACTGCAGTGATAAATCAACTGAAAGGAAAAAAATAAGATAATTTTATTTTCAAATGCTAATGTCGAATCAGAAGAGTTCATGCTGCTTTACTTGAGGGACCAAATAATATAACTTTATAAGCATTATTTGCTCAAACTGTTGCATTTATTATTTTATATAAAATTATGCAGTCGGGACCCATTAGAGGTCTTTAAACAAACAGTAATGGGTCCCGACTGCAACATTTTATAGAAAATAATAAATGCAACAGTTTGAGCAAATAATGCTTATAAAGTTATATTATTTGGTCCCTCAAGTAAAGCAGCATGAACTCTTCTGATTCGACATTAGCATTTGAAAATAAAATTATCTTATTTTTTCCCTTTCAGTTGATTTATCACTGCAGTCGGGTTCTTTTATTTTTTTAAATATTTTTTTGTTAATGTTGTATGTTGTAAATGCGGCTCAACCCGAACTTTCGGACGATTTGGTAATTTCCAGCTAAAACTTCCCTGATCTGGGATATAATTGCGCTCGCCAAAACCTGAATCCAAAACCGGAATCATGACATTTGCGATAGCAATTTGTATTTGGTTTTGACAGATTTGATAAATTGGATTCGCTCAGGATTTGTTACCCATGCGTAATATAGAAGTAGATTATTGTAATGGTAAAAATAGGTGTAGTTTTATTTGGAATTACGTATTTCTTTTAATTTTTAACTTGACTTAACGATTACCGAAGGGCAGCCTTAGAAACCATACAAGATCGGTATGGTTTCTAAGGCTGCCTAGTACAAGATCTACCTAGTTTAGTTTCTAACTGATAAAAAATTACGTTAATAAACATATCTGGTCAACGTAGGTATACGTGTTCTTGAGTAAAGACCGCGACTCGGCAAACGTAGTGTAGGACGCCCTCCGACCAGCTGGGATGACGATCTGCGAAAAACTGCAGACAGATGCTAAATGCGGCAAGCTGAAGACAGGGCGCTATGGCGCTCATTAGGGGAGGGCTATGTCCAGCAGTGGACTACATAATAGAACCTGAAGAAGAAGAACAAGGTGTATGAGTTGCCCCTTTAAAGAAACAGCCGAAAACAAATTATCGATTGAGGTAACACTGTCACCGGCGCACACAACACGATTCGAGAGAAGACAATTCAATTGCGAATTCCTTCCAGCGAGCGCGCACTTGTTAATTAAATCCTACGGGGGCACTAAAGCGATCCAACGACTTGCGATTACAAAGAGAACCCTCACACATAAACTAGAACACTTAAAAACGTGTAAACATCACGTTCCGCGAAAATTACACCAGCCAGGTTAGAATTTATGGCTCGATCGTGTGGTTTAATATTAGGGGTCCGTGTATCACAACACAGCCCAACCCCGCCTCGCCGTACGGAGCCTGTAATTTGCATTTTGAGTAAACGCCACGCAGTTAAAACTTTCCCCGCCGCTAAAAGCCGCCAGCTTTGCCTCTATCATAACCTAAATACTAGTAAAAGGTCGTTGGTTGTGCAGATGCGCAGTACTTCTTCAGACAGATGGACGGATAGACGAACGGAGGAAAAGACGGGCAGATGGCCAGACAAATAGACGTACAGATAGGCATCGGGCAAATAGACAGATGGACAGATGGGCATATGGACAGACAGGCATATGGACAGATGGGCATATGGACAGATGGACAGATGGACCGATGGACAGATGGACAGATGGACAGATGGACAGATGGACAGATGGACAGATGGACAGATGGACAGATGGACAGATGGACAGATGGACAGATGGACAGATGGACAGATGGACAGATGGACAGATGGACAGATGGACAGATGGACAGATGGACAGATGGACAGATGGACAGATGGACAGATGGACAGATGGACAGATGGACAGATGGACAGATGGACAGATGGACAGATGGACAGATGGACAGATGGACAGATGGACAGATGGACAGATGGACAGATGGACAGATGGACAGATGGACAGATGGACAGATGGACAGATGGACAGATGGACAGATGGACAGATGGACAGATGGACAGATGGACAGATGGACAGATGGACAGATGGACAGATGGACAGATGGACAGATGGACAGATGGACAGATGGACAGATGGACAGATGGACAGATGGACAGATGGACAGATGGACAGACGCGTGGAAGGGCGGACGTACGGACGGACGGAGCCTTGCCATAAAAATGAAAAAAATTAAATGAAATAATTTTAGTCGATTTCCACTAAAACGGCCGTTTTTGCTGGAAAGTAATTAAAGTGCTTATTTGTTTATTGTACGTTCTAGACTAGACTGTAGATTCGAAAAATAGTAGTTGTTAAGATTTCTCATGTTCATTTTTAGATAAAAACGTATTATAAAACAAGTTAGGATTTTCTTCCATTGGTGCTAGTTAGCAGCCCGAAGTTAGATAAGATAAAGATAAAACGTTTTATTTGCTAAAGCGTGGCACGAGTAAATATTAGGGGTTTTTGTTTAACCCCTAATATTTACTCGTGCAATTGAAAGTCGATATTCAAATGTTTCACATTTTTTAAAAAAGAACATCATAGAAACCATTTGAAAAAAGTTTCATTCGAAAACCTCAAACCATGAAGATTCTATGTCAATTCAAAGAAGCATAGGTTCTTTGAATAAAACGGCAATTTCATACTTTAACCCCTGTTACATTGAAGTAGCTGGTACGGTTTAGTAATAGAACACGCATGCTCTACCAGTTAAGGTGGGCAAATATTAGACTTAAATAAAGTATAACAAATTTACAATCTTACAATTAATATTAAAAACAAACTCTGAGTAAATAACACTTAAAAAGAAATTAAAATTTGTAATCTTTTTATTTTTTTATTATACTACTAGGTGACCCAGCGAACTTCTTACCGCTTAACAGTCGATTAGTTATTTTTTCTATTTTGCCCTTCGTAAGAATTTAGCGAAATCGGTTCAGCTGCTCTTGAGATTTGCGCTTACCAACACATTCAGCGATTCATTTTTATATTATAAAAAGATACGGAACATGTCGAAGAGAGATGGAGCGCCTTACAACCGGCCTATTAAGTCCCAAGGCCAGAAGCCAAAGGTCTGCTTGTCTAGTTTCGCTCGCTCGTTTCTGACTGAAGTGATAGAATGATAAATATAAAATCCAAACCAAAGCCGATCCGGCCGGAAGCAGTCAAATTTGTCCGGACAAGGGGTCAAAAATCTAACACACTACACAAAACTAGACAGATGGATAGGCATGCACAGAGATCTCATCAGAGATGAGAAAAGATAAGAATAGAGTTGTTCCTTATTCACTAATTTAAGTGACTAAAAAAATCAGAAATCACAAATCCAACACGCTTAAAAGTCAGCTTTCTGCAGCAAACCTTGTGGTTCCTCTGCCTTTACTGCTTTAATAACTTCTCCCGCTTCTTTATTAGGATAGTCGCGTTAACCGAATCGCTTAATCTGGCTTAAGCTGGTAAATTTCGTTTTTCGTTCGGCCGAAGTTGGCTAGCCAATTGATTGAATAAATACGTTCACTAAGTGCTTAAAATAATTTGGCCGCCAGTTGTACCTACAATTTGTCTGGTGCAACAAAGGCTTTAACCATTATAGTAGTAAAATAACTCCGAGAGGGCTTGCTTCTGGCTACGATGCAGAAGGCGGTGCTGCTTAATGCAGCCCGGATAATCTGATGTTTGCTCTCGTTGTCAGCCTGACCTCTGGCTGCTTGAACTTCTCAGACGGAAGCGTTTATCTGGCCATTTCGGTTAGATGAGGATCGATATCAACCCTTTATATGTCCCCACTGTTGGGGCACGGATGTATTGCATGAAGGTTAGGCCATACTCCAACACGGGGGCCAAGTCCGGGTTGATGGAGGATTGTAAGACAGTGGCGGGCCTTACTGTCAGAAGTAATCAAGCCGCCCAAAAGGCCTCCGACATGGCTTAACGGCTGCCGTTACATGACAGCCGGCACCAACGGCTTAACGTGCCTTGCGAAGCACGGAAGCGCTCGTAAAAAAATGTCAGCAGCGGTAGTCACGAGACGGTCACCCATCCAGTATCTGACCGCGCCTGTTGTTGCTTAACCCAAGTGATTGATTCCAATCACTCGGTTCCGCTAGGCCACGAGTGCTTAGATTAATATCTCTTTTTCTATCGAAATTTCTTGAAAAATGGCCGGTGAATCATTGTATCTGCGAAAAAACAGTCATAATGCATCCACTGCGCTGCACTGTAGGACACAGGCCTTCTTGAGCGACAGTCTTGGCTTAGTGACCTCGCTTAATTGCACACCGCGGATTGGCAATTTTGAAGCGCTGAGATATGTGAACTTATCTGACACTCAGGTTTCCTCACGAAGTTTTCTTTCACCGCTAGCGAGCGGTACCTACTGCTAAGTTCACAAATGTATTTAAAAAACAAAGTTATAGATAAAAACCAAAATCAGTCGTTAAAATCAGTCTATAAAAGGCAAAATGTTAGTGGCAGATAAATTCACTACATATTTCCATATTTTAATGTTAACATCATTACCTGTCATAGTATCCGTAGTATTATTAGAAAGAAACATTCCGAGGCACAATTTTGGACTAAGAGACAAAATAAACGAAATTGGTAGTTACGACGACGTTTTATTTAATTAATTCGCCACCCGCTTTTTACCGAAAGTACCAATTTCGATGGTACATATTCGATATTTAGAATTTTTAATATAGATTTAACGACATTTGATGAAATTATTAGTTAAATTATTCATTTTGGCGTGCCTGGGCTCCCCTATGTCCAGCAGTGGGTGAGTACGGGCTGATTGATTGATTGATTGATCGATCGATCGATCGATCGATCGATCGATTGATTGATTGATGGACTGCCTTCTTGACCTAGCTGTATCACGTCTGATTACCGTGCCGAAAGTTGCAAAAACATTGCATAGAGTTAGCTGACACCCTGGATTAACAAATAGGCTACGTTTTACTGCGGGAAAATATCTTATCCCCATGGGAAAAGCGCGAAACCGCGGATAAAACTGCGGGTCATACCTAGTAATACCATAATTCATTTCCAAGAAGATAATACCGCTGGACGTACGAGGGTCATGATTACTTATGAACTTCAGTGTCCATTGCTCAAATGGCCATGGCTACACAGTTCAAAGTTTTAAAAAGTTCAAAGTACAATAATAGCAATGTATCTCGCAAAACAAAAATCACCCATAAACCATTTTAAGAAGACGCTAACTTGCAAAACACGGTCCTTGAGAAACACAAATTTTATAACGGCGTAAGTTTGTGTGTATCTATTTTTGTTACTTCTTCACGTCAATCGGACCAATTTTAATAAATTTTTGGTATGAAGTTAGCTGACACCCAGCATTAACACATAGGCTACGTTTTACTGCGGGAAAATACCTTTTACTCATAGGAAAATCAATAAATCGCGGCTAAAACTGCGGGTCAAATCTAGTAATACCATATTTAATTTCCAAACTGGATGTATGAGTGTCATGGTTACTTACGAACGTTAGTTTCCATTGTTCAAATGACCACGGCCACACAGTTCAAACTATGAAAACGTTCAAAGTACAATAGTAGCAATCAATCTCGCAAGACAATCGTCCATAAACCATTTTAAGAAGACGCCAACTTGCAAGACACGGGCCTAGAGAATCTTTTCTAAACTCCGAAGTGTTCTCAAGTTTCCCAACGTGGCCGTGAAATATGCGGTGTCCCACTCCGGAGCAAAGTTTCTGTGGGCTTGCAAAATATAATAGAGATAGAAATACGGCCTGCGATGAAAGGCTAATATATCGCACAGTACTTTTCTAAAAAGAAATGTAAACAGCGAAAATGTCAGGACGAGCCGTTTTCTTTGATACCTATTTTTGATTCGTGAAAAAGGTAAGAAAACGAATGTGAAATGTTCTAATATATTTATTTTATTATTCTAACTGGACATGTATTCTTATAAGATATGTACAAATAAAGAATTAACGAAAAACAATTTTCCGAAGGACCCCAACTTTTTATGAACACCTATTTCCTTCACGAAACGAAAATCATCAATAATGACAGAATTGTCTCACCTACGAATTTCGGCCTATGTTTTTTGAAGACACTGTATTTTGTGATAAACTTGCGTTATTCTTTGAAACAAAAAAAAATATAATTTGTTTTAACTTAAATCGCAATAAGTTTTTGACAGTAAAATCAATTTAAAAACCTATTTAGAGGCTAAAAATTTCACCCATGCCGGGATTCGAACCCGCAACTTCTGGCTATCCATGCCAGGATACGTGTCTGGCACGGATAGCCCGAGGTTGCGGGTTCGAATCCCGGCATGGGTGAAATTTTTAGCCTCTAAATAGGTTTTTAAATTTGTCCTTAGCACGGGTTAGTGCATTAAAAAGAAAAATAGTATAGTAAAATCAATGTTATTACGTAAATGTTAGCACAAAACTAACAGCGATCGCTGAGTACTCTGCACATTGCTGACTAAACAAAACTAACAGCTATCGCTGGGCCATAATAGTCGAGAGTAGCATTCTATGAGGGTCACAAGCACCATTAAAGAGAACTGTCATCGTATTCATATATTCAATAACTAAATATTGTATCATATAGCTGTAATTTTTTCGAAAACAATTTATTTCGGCCACCAAAGCCTCCTTCTGTTACGGTACATTTTGCGGTGGAAGTTCCCTGAACGTCTGCGGCCGACACAGAGCCTCTCGAGTTTGAAAAGCTATTATTAAACCCTCAATAGGTTCGCCTCCATGTTTTGAAATATGTGCCATGCGCTGCGCTTTCAAACTTTTATTCTTATCGCGCGAAGACTCTATTCAGCTGACTAAACATATTATTCTGGTAGGGTTTTACAGCTAACAATTATCGGATTGCTTGAGTAAATAAATTACCTGGAAATTAAAGCATAATGCTTTGCGTAAATCCTGGTAAAAATCCGCATAGTCAGGGTGAGTTTACGATGAGCACTTAAACACATTTTTGTATGAAACCTATACACGTACCATCGCAGGGCATAGCGAGAAAGAGATTATGGGCGTAATTACCACGCATTCAAATCGCGGATAGGCGATCAGGAATTTCGAGCGCTGAGGTATGTGAACACAGACATTTATTCCGAGCGCATGCTGAGGCGCTGGCGACGCAGCACAGCGCAGCGTGTAAGCAGCAGATTTTGTAAAGCATATCGCATGCAGACACGTGCGACGCAGATATGTGTCAGCCCTGCTCTGCGTCTCGTTGTAAAGCCGGCACAGATTTCTGCGCAATGCGTGCACGTCGAGGCGTGTTTAGTAACAATTTCAATGCAATTTTGTTTTAGTTTGTATGATACAAATTATTCAGACTATTAAAAAAACACATTGAAAGAGTTATTATTGGTGGGAATCGCCAAGGAATGGAGTGAATAGTTGTGTCGCAGCATGCGGTGGGGGCCTATGTCTGCGTCAACTACCCTGCCCTCTACTGAACTGTGCAGCGTCGCCTGCGTCTCAGCATGCGCCCAGCCTTAGGTTTCCTCACGACGTTTTCATTCACAGTTAGTGAGCGGTATTTGCTACGACAAATTCACATACTTAACTTAGAAAACAAAGTGCGTGCCAGGATTAGAACCCCTGCCCTCCAGACCGCGGGGCCGGCATTTTACCGCTCCGCTACCACCGCACTTAAAGCACTTTTTATTGTTTGTTTATTTGCCTAAACTAAGGACCGAATAATTTAGGGTCACATCCCAAGACCTCGCCCACAAGGCCCGAAATACGTCAAATTCATTTGGCCAAGTTATGTGCCGCGTACAATGACAACTTATTAGTGGCTTGTGTGGGCATATCATATAACAAGAGGACGACTAATTAGTGTTTATAATCCCAAAAAGGTGTATAAGGTTTGTGGGAAGTGGAAAAAATTCTGATTTCTCCTTCTTCATCTGGGATACAGGCATGAGCTTATAATTATACTCGTATGTACCGTATTAATAAGGCCGCGCTTGAAGCGCTCGTGACCTAGTGGAACCGAATGATTGGAATCAATTACTTGGGTTAAGCAACAACAGGCGCGGACAGGTGCTGGATGGTTGACCATCCCATGACTACCGCTAGTGTCATTTTTTTCGAGCGCTTCTGTACTTCGTTAGGTACGCTAAGCCGTTGGTGCCGGTTGTCATGTAATGGCCGTCACGTAAACCACGTCAAAGGCCTTATGGGCGGGTTGATAACTTGTAACAATAAGGCCCGCCACTGGCTTACAATCCTCCACCAACCCGGACTTGGCCCCGTGGCCTAACTTTCTTGCGATGCAGGAAGAGGCCCGCGCCCCAGCAGTGAGGACTCACAAAGGGCAGATATCAGCCTATTGGGAAGAGCGGGTGATCGTGCTCTTCCAATATAAAGGGAAATTTCCCGCTAGGCAGATTGTATGCCTGGGGACGGCTGGGAACTAATGTTAGTTAGACATTGTATTTATGGTATGTAATTGAAACACTTTGATTGCGCGATGCAGGAATGTTGGAGTTTGTAGTGCGCGTGCAGACTTGACATGTGCTCGCCACAAACCTATACACAGTACCATTTTCCACGTAGCGTTTCTTTCATTGGTCAGACGAGAACCATGACGTGGACAGCTACTTAAAGCCATAGTTAAGCTCGTTAAGTAATTTCGGTTCACCCTCGTATTGTTAGCGAAGGTCGTTACCAGAATGTATCTAAGTCAGGCAGAGTGACAGGTTTAAACGTTGTGTAAGCACAAATAATACATAGAAGTACCAACATCTACGTTCCGATGTCACTTTGTTGTTTTGCGAGTTTGATATGGATATGACAGTTTGCTGAGATACTTTAGACCCGGACTTGAAATGTAAATTCAGGGCCTTCGCGGTGGTAGTAGATGATTTATTTAAATAGATACGCTTTGGTTAGTAGGCCTTGTTACTGCATAACTTGAGTAGAGCCACCTTCAAATGATTAAAATACTCATAAATGACGAGTAATTTAAATAGGATACCATTCTTCGTCCAAGAAACGCTATTATCATTAATTTACATGAACATAACAAAACCTCACGCCTGTATCCCAGAGGGGTAGGCAGAGACCAGGGACTGCCTCTTGCCTCTATCCTGACCTTCGCTTCATTAACGTCTATTAGTCGTATCATGCACGCACGCCGAGCTACTTTTTATCGTCCCTTTTGCTAATACATTCCCTATTCGTTCGGAGTATGTTCACCAAAGACTTCTCTCACCTTCAACCCCAATTGCTTTATTACCAAAAAAAGTTCTTGACTGGTAAAAAAAGTTCTTAACTATTGTTTCTCAGCTACCGCTTTTTGCGTTGTTGCCAACATAACAAGTGTTTTTGAACTAAAACTTCGTAAGCACAACACATTGTAGACTTTTTGTCCGGATCCACTTAAGGGTGTGTGAGACGAGCAACCGACGACGCGAGCTCCGTCTCTGCTCACCATGATTAAGCTCTGCGAATCAGAGCGAAACTTGGTCGGACTCTTCCGATATAACAACACCCGTAAGTAGATCCGGACAAAAATTCTATAACAAGTGTTCTCAAAGGTTGTGTGGAAGAGACTCTTATTTTAGTTATAAGGCCGCCGTCTTTACTCTAAGGTTAAGAAATCTGTGTAAATGCCAATTTTATGCACAATAAAAATAATGTTCTCTATCTATCTAACTTTTCAGTGTGTGATGAGTTGAAAACCAGAGGAGCTTTTGACAAACAATAGCACACAAAAATAAACTGTATTGTTAATATCTTTCAAGAAATAATAATAGCTTCGTCACAACACATTCACTTGTTCTAGTCCCAAAGTAGAATATTCCATATGTACAATGCACGGGAGTGGTGGTAGCGGAGCGGTGTAGAACGCCGGTTTCTCAATCGGGAGGTCGTGGGTTCGAACCCCGGCATGTACCAATGACTTTGTTTTCTAAGTTATGTACATTTGTGAAATTATAGTAGCAATACTACTCGCTGACGATAAAGGAAAACATCGTAAGGAAACCCTAGTGTCTGAGGTGTTAGCGTACCTCAGCGCTTGCTACGTATAATGGCCCAACTATGAGGCTAAGTGCGGAAATCTCAGGTCTAACTTACTAACTATGTACAATGCACTGTCTTTACGGTGCCTAGGCTGTGACATCACAACCATGAAAATACACTAGGACTGGGTTAATGTTATATTTTAAACTGGTCTAATCGCGATTATTCAACCTATTCGCGGTAGTAGTGAGTGTTGTATGTCAGCCCGCTGCAAAAAACTAAAAGTGACTACCAACAAAAATTTACTGTACTCGCCACGTCAGTCTACGCGTGACCGTGAAAGGTCGTGGATTAAGGTAATTACGTTTCACCTAATAAATGATCGCGATTAGACCCATTTAATATATAACTATGTATGGGGCCATGTATATTCTCATGGTCTCCACTGAGAATTGAACCCAGGACTTTTGTTTTGGTAGTCAAGCGTAGTGGTGTGATGTGTGGTGTCGGCCTAGACAATAGCACCAACCCAAATTCTTCCCGCGGGTGTCGTAAAAGGCGACTAAGGGACACAAACCGGGGGGTGGGCAGCAGCGCCCCCTGCAGTACAATTCCACCAAACTGCGATCCCCAACCCGCATGCCCAGCGTGGGGACTATGGGTATTACCCCCAATGAGGGCACAACCTTGCGCTATGGCGCTCATTAGGGGAGGGCTATGTCCAGCAGTGGACTAATATAGCCTGAAGAAGAGAAGAAGAGTCAAGCGTAGTAATTAGTGCAAACTTCTGGCGACCCCTGCTAGAAATCGAACTACAGCCGGTAATCAGACGTGATACCGCTAGACTGAAGGCCAGATTCTGAGTTGAGAATTTCGCTAAGTAAATAGTTAACTGTAGTGCTATCTCTTCGAATATCTCAGCAAAGAGCGTGACAGAACGTTACTTAATTCTTCTAATGTCTTTCTAATTTCCTTCAGCAACTTTCCATCTTAAGGTTGTCCGGAAAAATTGCTTTTAGGAATAAGGCCGCCAATTGTACTATATTCATAATTATTTTATTGTAATTGTTGTTTTTCCAGTGTACAATAAAGAATTACTTTTACTATCTTATCTTTTTTAAAAAACCTATTTAGAGGCTAAAAATTCCACCTATGCCGGAATTTGAACCCGCGAAATCTGGCTATCCGTGCCAGCGCTCTTTTCAACTGAGCTAATGAGCAACTCACCGGCATCAGTGAAATTTCGAACCTCTTTACAGTATTCTCTCTATTACGTACACTTTATTATCTTATGTTACTTAAGTTATTAACTTAGTGAAATTCTCTATTCAGAAACCAGCCATGAGGCAGTCAAATGTTATTGATTGGTCAAATTGGGAAATTTAAAGCAAGTGAAGTGAAAAGAATTATGACAGTAAAGTAATGCCCAATCTCAGCCGGGGATCACGAGTAAATTTTACGTCGAGTCCATTCCCGGTGTCCCGGACGATTTTTTATTATTGCTTGAACGAATTTAGTATCTGGGGAGATATAAAAGGAAATGAAGCTAAGCCCTTCGGAAATCTCAGAAATTGGTCTTTTTTCGTCGGAGTGCGTGTGAGGACAATTGTAGGACTCGGATCAAATGAAACAGAGCTACTTCCCCGCGCTGGGGGACAGTTTTTACGATCGACTCGGAGATTTACGATTTGATTGCGTATCCGAATTCTCGAATTATTTAATGAGTTACTACTTTGTTTTATTTGTTTCTTTCATGTTTCGTCTCGGATCATGGAAGGCTGTTCTTGACGGATCTGATAGGTACTAGATGTACCCCCTGTTTCTCGTACACTACGCGTAAATATTTTTTCTGAGTAAAACGCCAGAAACTGTTTACGAAACCAAACTTTTTTGGTGTATCCTATAATATATGGAAAAACGACTTGTTCGGTGTTGTTTGCTGAGCGACGATATGTAAAATAACAACAGTTTAAATTGTTTAAAGGTTTGATAGATTTGTTCATTACAAAAAAAATATGTTTACTTAAACGTTAAAGTTGTCAGTTTCACAATTAATAGATTATAAAACACATACATACAAAACCTTACGCCTGTATCCCAGAGGGGTGGGCAGAGACCATGGACTGCAACTTGCAACGATCCTGACAGATCACCTTCTCTTCATCAAAGTTCATAAGTCGTTCCATGCACGCACGCCAGTTCTGGGTAGTTTAAAACACATGATTATGAATTAATGTGGAGTTTCTTTCTTTCGCTTTTATTCATGTGAAACTCCACATTTATTATTTTCCAAATGTTTCCACTTAATAACATTAACCGAAACATCGAACTGAGTGATTGGAATCAATCATTCGAGTCAAGCAACAACAGGCACGGTCGGCTGCAGGATGGGTGACCGTTCCGTGACTACAGCTAGTGGCATTTTTCCGAGCGCTTCCATGCTTTACAAGGCACGTTAAGCCGTTGGTGCCGGCTGTCGTTCGGCTGTCGTTAAACCATGTCAGAGGCCTTAAGGGCAGCTGGATAACTTCTGACAGTAAGGCCCGCCACTGTCTTACAATCCTCCACCAACCCGGACTTGGCCCCCGTGGTTGAGTATGGCCTATCCTTTCTGCGATGTAGGAAGAGTTTCGTGCCCTAGCAGAGAGCACATATGAAGGGTTGATATCGAAAAACATTCTTTATTTCCTTCTAGTCCTTGGAATCCCAAAACTCGGAATCCAAAAGCCCGTTTTACTGCTTTCCTCTACACTGGGTATCCTAGCGAGGGTACCAGGCTTGCAACTACTATTACGGGTTGAACTTAGTAGGCCACTAAATCACGGAATCTCCTTTTTGTATTTCCAGTTTTTTTAGACTTAATTTGTAACCCTGTATGTACTAAAAGGCAAATAAATGAATAAAATAAATAAATAAACTATGTAACGCCGCGTCTTAGCAAAGAGACGTAAAAGCAATAACTAATAGTGTCTACTATCAGGTCATGTTATGGTGTTCAATCATAAAGATACTCGAAGGTGATTTTCATTATTCAGCCGGCATGTGACGTAGGCAGATCACCCCCGGGGGCGTTGTTGTTAGTTCCCCGCAACTTGCGTCGTTGAGGGGAGCCTCATATATTTTGCGGCTTATTAGAAACTAGGCGCTCACCTGCGCTAAAATATGAAGTTGCCCGTGAATTGTCGAAATCTTGAGTTGGACAACTTTTGCGTTTGTTTGAAGCGCCCGCCTAACCCAAGCCCTGAGATAAGATATGATAACAATATTCTTTATGGAACACTGAAAAAAAAAAACAACAAATACAAAATATTTACCAAGGTACATAGTATAATTGACGGCTAAAAGCAATTTCTTCCAGACAACCTGATGCACCAACAATGGAAAGTTGCTGAAGGAAATTATAAAGACGGATAGACAGCTCAAATTTGAATCGTTATCGTTCAGTATCGTTATCAACCCTTGTATTTCCCCACTGCGGTGGCACAGGTCTCTTCCTGCATCGCAGGAAGGTTAGGCCATACTCCACCACGGGGGCCAAGTCCGGGTTGGTGGAGGATTGTAAGACAGTGGCGGGCCTTACTGTCGAAAGTTATCAAGCCGCCCATAAGGCCTCTGACATGGCTCAACGACTGCCATTATATGAAATCCGGCACCAACGGCTTAACGTGCCTTGCAAAGCACGGAAGCGCTCAGAAAAATGCCACTAGCGGTAGTCACGGGATTCTCACCCATCCTGTACCTGACCGTTGTCGCTTAACTAAGTGATTGATTCCAATCACTCGGTTCGCCTAGGCCACGAGCGCTTCTTTGAATATTGATACGTATTTGTCGTCGTCATCGTTAGGCTATACTAGTCCACTGCTGGACGTAGCCCTCCCCTAATGAGCGCCATAGCACTCTGTCTTCAGCTATTTCACGTATTTGCTACTTAGTGATAAAACAGTCACATACCATTGCACTATTTTTATTTTTAATGCACTAACCCGTGCTAAGGAACAAATTAAAAAACCTATTTAGAGGCTAAAAATTTCACCCATGCCGGGATTCGAACCCGCAACCTCTGGCTATCCGTACCAGCGCTCTACCAATTGAGCCAATGGGCGACTCACGGCATCAGTGAAATTTCGAACCTCTTTACAATATTCTCTGTATTACGTACAGGCAGCGACATCTGACTTAAGCAAATTGCATTACTTACAGCCCCGACCACCTTCTTTGCAGTCAGGTTTAACATCGGCACGATATCACTGTACCCACATGATTACGCTATTTTTATTTTTAATGCACTAACCCGTGCTAAGGAACAAATTTAAAAACCTTTTTAGAGGCTAAAAATTTCACCCATGCCGGGATTCGAACCCGCAACCTCTGGCTATCCGTACCAGCGCTCTACCAATTGAGCCAATGGGCGACTCACGGCATCAGTGAAATTTCGAACCTCTTTACAATATTCTCTGTATGGGGCTGTAATGCAATTTGCTTAAGTCAGATGTCGCTGCCTGTACGTAATACAGAGAATATTGTAAAGAGGTTCGAAATTTCACTGATGCCGTGAGTCGCCCATTGGCTCAATTGGTAGAGCGCTGGTACGGATAGCCAGAGGTTGCAGGTTCGAATCCCGGCATGGGTGAAATTTTTAGCCTCTAAATAGGTTTTTAAAGTCACATACCATTACTTACCCTAGATACTCCATACTCCACCACAGGGGCCAAGTGCGGATTGGTGCCGGCTTGCAAGACAAGTGGCTGGTCTGACTGTCAGAAGTTTTCAAGCCGCCCTAAGGCCTCTGACTTGGCTTAACAACTGCCATCTATCGATGGCAGACGGCACCAACCAGTCTTGCAAAGCACAGAACGGCTCGGAAATATGCCACTAGCTTTAGTCATAGACGGTCACCAATCCATGCACTGAACGAGCCCTGTGTTGTTTAACCTCCGTTATCGCTTAAGATCACTCAGGCAACCGGGGCAGCCTGAGTGATTTTAAGCGGGGCACTCAGCCAGGCAGCTACGAGCGATTCAGGTATTTAAAATAAGTACGTGTAAGTACCTACACATTATTCCACCAAATTGTAATTAAAAACTTGATGCTATGACTACATGGAAATATAAATTTAAACGGTAAAAGTTAATATTGAAACTCAATTACACGAAAAATCGACCTCATGGTTAAAAAATGTGGTTATACCTTCCGGAAAATGTAAATCAGCTCCATTTTGACTGAAACCGTTTTCATTAATGGGCACCTGATACTGTACAGATAAATACAGTGTATTCCGTGAGGACTTACAATAGTTATTAAAGGTTTTATCTGTAATTAAATTATCCCTCTGACCACATTTATCAAAATTTCACTCGATTTATTACAATTAGTAGAAATGTGATTTAGTAAAATGAGTGAGTTAACACACGGCATTTGACAACTATATGAATCTCGCTCATACCTACTATATTGCTGTCTATAAATATGAAAGCGCAATTCAAACATGTATTCTGCCCCTTTCTGAAACTAACCGTGCTATAAAAACTATACGTACAACAATGTGCTCCAAAGTAGTTGGTATAGATAGAGAACACTTTATTGCGCAAACAGAAAAAAAATAAGCATCATTTAGATTTAAGAAACATTACTCTTACCGCAGATTCTACAAAGCACTTTCTGTTAATAAGTATAACTTGATTTTACATAACACTTCTGTATTGCAATTGTACACTAGCAATTTCTGTTAAAAAGGTTTTTTTTACATGCATATACATTGCTTCTGGCCCCACACTAGGATACCCTGTGTCGTGGGAACAAGAAACAGCGACATCACAAACATGTAAACATCCAAGACCTGGGGTTTTTTTTTTGTTTCCAGCCGGGATTCGAACCCGGGACCTCTTGCTAGGTAGGTAGATGCACTACCGCTACGCCACAGAGGTCGTCTTTACTTAATCACTTAAGGTGTACATAATTTTTCTGTCAAAAATTAATCTCACCCTAACAAAAAAATAAATTATTAAATACTAAGCGAGATAAACTAAACTGCGATCCCCAACCTGCAAGCCCAGCGTGGGGATTATGGGCATTACCCCGCAATGATGGCACAATCTTGCGCGATGACGCTCATTAGGGGAGGGCTATGTCCAGCAGTGAACTAATATAGCCTGAAGAAGAACCGAGATAATTTAGCTTACCTATTAAAGTTATTCGGCTCCGAACATTTGCAACAGATGTATTTGTGCATATATCAGATTATTGTCAGATTCTCGCGTGTACCCGCCCCACATAATCCCATTTGGATAGCAGCTGCCAAATTTGCAAACAATGCTATGCCGAACGTATAGCGATAGATGTCGCCGCAATCTGTCCCTCTAACGTATGGGTTATTGATTTGACTAATGAATACATACCCTAAACAATGCGTGCTATTCAAACTTACTTCGCCCAGTAAGTTTGCCCGTTACTTTCGCCCTTAAATAGGCTCACCTATTTTATTTAAGACCCAAGAAGTAATAATACAAAATAAACCTTCCGGCCGCCATCGCAACTGAGTATCGCAACCAGTCGCGATGGAATTTTTTTTCATTCTTTGTTGGCAACTGGTTGCGAAACTCAGTTGCGATGTCGGAAGGAAAAAAAACTTTCTGTAGAAACAAAACCCAGTTGCTAAAACAACTATATGGTAAGAGTATTCTTTATTATAAACCAGAGCACATGATATAAAACATATGACGAAACAGAGTGCAATTGACGGGTTATAGGTCATGGGCCGGACGTCAGTCGACGGACGTCAGTAACCTTACTTACCTTACTAAATAACCTTTTACTAAGCTAGGAGGTCAGAGCTTTTCTTCCATAAAGCATGATAACCGCTAGACTGATGAGACTGTGAAGGAGATAAAATTTTGAGTTTTATACTATTGTTAAGCAATAAAGTGTTCTAAATTTAGATACAATAAATGTATCTAAATGTTGACATAATGCTCTCTTATTAGCCGGCGTAATGTACAGGAAATACCGTATAAATACGCGCAAGCCGCCGCCTTTCTCACGTTGTTTCCCTTAACAGTAAGCGCGTGGGATTGTTATAACAAATTTACGTACCGTATAGTATCCACATCATGAGTATCAGAATTACATATTGGTTAGGAACTTTCCCGAAAGTTCTTAACCAATATGTAATTCTTCTTTCACTAATAACGTCCACTCTTGGTAACATATGACGTAAGGCTACTGACGGCAGACCCACGTTCCGTTGAATTTTCAACCTCAACAGGCGGGTATCCCTTGGTAAGGGCAGGTAAGTTGGTGTGAATAATTACCGTTTCGTGACGTCCATGGACACTTGCACCAATACTTAAACAATTTTAGTGGAAAATATTGATATATTTATTTGTTCTTTGGGTAAATGCACACAATAAAAATGTGAAAATTACTTTGCTTAATCTAATTAATTAATTTTAATGCTATTGCGGATATCCGCAAAGTAACGCCTGATACCATACAATATTTGAAAGCACAGAAGAAATTAAAAAAAGTTCTGTGTTGTTATTATTTAAAAACCTATTTAGAGGCTAAAAATTTCACCCATGCCGGGATTCGAACCCGCAACCTCTGGCTATCCGTACCAGCGCTCTACTAATTGAGCTCAATTGGTAGAGCGCGCCCGGCATGGGTGAAATTTTTAGCCTCTAAATAGGTTTAAAAACCTATTTAGAGGCTAAAAATTTCACCCATGCCGGGATTCGAACCCGCAACCTCTGGCTATCCGTACCAGGTTCTCTAAATAGGTTTTTAAATTTGTTCCTTAGCACGGGTTAGTGCATTAAAATAAAAATAGTATAATTGTTATTATTTGTTAAATATTAACCGTGGGCTACTTTTGTTAATTGTGTTACCGTAGACCAACTCCGTACCGTAGTATAGTATACTGCAGTGCAAAAATGTCATTGTGCAAGAATGTTATTCGCGTGTTCATTCTAAGACCAGATATGGTCGTTACTGAAATGATACCGATATTGAATTCTATTGAAATGCACCTATATACGTCCCACGTTCCACTCTGCTGTGCAGGGCACAGGTCTTCTCTCAGAGAGAGAGAGAGAGAGAATATGGATTAAATTACCAGGAGCGCCCACCGCGGATTAGCAATTTCAAGCGCCAAAGTATTTGAGCACCTGAGACACTCAGGTTTCCTCACGATGTTTTCCTTCACAGTAACCGCGTAGTATTGCTACTATAACTTTAAAAATGTAGATAACATTACCTATTACACAAATACCATTACCCCTATTAAATTTGCCTTCGCTGTCGAAAATAGAATGGAACAAAAGGCGGCGATATCTTGTCATCGCCCGACGTTCATTGTCTTCGAGCACTGACTGGGCATGTTTTTAACGTCGTCAAAGGGTTCATTCATATTGAAACCCCACACATACTACGAACTTTACTTTAGGTATGATTGAAGAGTAATAATACTTTTTACTAAGCCGCTAAGCCATGCCAGAGGCTTTAAGGGCGACTTGATAAATTCTGACAGTAAGGCCCACCATTGTCTTACAATGGATATTATTGCATAATAACATGATAAGTACAATGTATTTTACCTATTATTATTTTATTATAAATTCTATGTGTACCATTCATGTAATATTATGTTATTTGATATTATAGTCTACAGTGTATTCTCTAGCATATCAGTTTACATATTCGTTTGTCATTTATCTAACCTATATGGTATGCTGTTTGTTAATGTATTTTATATGATTCTGTAACATTGCTTACCTACACAGCAATCGATAATGGAATCTGATCACTTCAGAACGGGCTCGCTTAGTGAAGTCTTTATTCACTTACTGTACTCTAAAACGTATAGTTTGTGAATAAATAAATAAATAAATACTCCGCTAACCCTGACATCTCCTATGGTGGAGTATGGCCTAACATTTCTGCGATGCATGAAGAGACCCGTGCCCCAGCAGTGGGGGCATACAAAGGGTTGATATCATCACCAACAATACGTTTTACTTATAAAATAGGTACTTAATTGTGCATTTTACAGCGGTGCCTACGCTAACCAAATGACCTAGGTATAGTGGCGGCCGTTAGAATTATCTTGTGGTTTTACGATTTAGACAAAATACTTAGATTTAACAAAACAATATTTTAAATTTATAACTTAGGTTAGCGTATATTAGGGTTAAGTATGCACTATCTAGCGTATGGGCTAAGGTGTAGTGTAGTGCGTGATGCATGGAGTGTGATGCATGGAGTGTGATGCGTGGAGTGTGCTTTACATGTAGTGTCATTTTTGCGGGTTGAGTAAGGTGTGTAGTGTATGCTGCGTTGTATGGCGCTTGGTATAGTGACTATTGTGTGTGAGTGTGTGTGAATTTTATGATGAAGTTGTATGAAGTGAGTATGAAGCTTTCTTATGGATTACGAGTATCTTGTTTATTAATGACGCGCATAAGGGCGGCAAACTACCGAGTAACCGAGTAATATTCAAGTTCTGAGCTTTACGCAGCATGTGAACGTAAGTCTCTAAGGTCACAAGGTCATTAGTTCAAGAAAGTTGGGTTACAGCCGTAATTGTACTGTGGCCGTAATGTGATTTTGTTGTTTAAGAAAATAAGAGCGTTTGAGCGGTGTAAAAGCGATCTCTTCCAGACAACCTTGGGATGGATGAAGATGAAGAGAGTAGGTAGGTAGGTGTACATGAAATATATTGGAAGAATATGTACATAAACTGACACACAACTAATATTCATATGTTAGTATGAAGTTCGGTTTTGTACAAACCCCTTTTTTGTACAATATAGATTATATTAATCAATTATTCATTCAGCGACATATCGTTGTCCTTATTCACGTACGGGGTATCACATTCTCACTATTGCAGCCCAATCCGCTCTCTTTATAGCTCGTTTAGATTTGAGATTTGACCCCGGTTTTTTTAGGAAAGTTATTAGAATAAATCTACAGGTTTATTCGACAGTTTAAAAAAAATGTTTTGTGTCGTGTTCTTTTTATAACGTGGCCTGTGGTTAAGTGAAAATTCATATTATTTTTTTAGATAAAACCCTTATATTTAAAGTAAGACACGCTTTAAAAAATATCAAATTCGATTCATATTTTAGGACGATGTTTTGGACCTGCTTTCGTACCAAAATTATGATTTTGAGATACGTTATCTAGTTGGTTTGATATCAAATATCACAACATTTTTTTTTTGCAAAAATTTAAAAAAATAAACAATTCTTTTATAAAAATAATTATAAATACCGGTGCCAAAAATTGTAATCGATTCACATCACTAGCCAAAATCTCAATTAATGTATTTAATCGTTAACGAGTTCTGTTCGTGTGTCTGCCACAGGACTATCTTTTTCCTACTTTTGTATGACAATTAACTAATGTTTTGGCGTTATTGATGGCTATCATGGAATTTTATCATACGTATAGCAACTAATCACATCACAATAATAGTATAAAGGCGAAAGTTTACGAGTGTGTATGTTTGTTACCTCTTCACGTCTAAACGGCTGGAGTGATTTTAATAAAAGGACTTTGTCCATTTTGGGCCGTACGTGGACAGAATGTAAGAGAAAAATCGAAATAACCCTAATTATAATTAATTTCAAAACGAATATGTTTGCTTATCTCGTTGTATCAATCGACATTTTAAACAGTTACAAACTAATAAGAATTTTATCTGAAATCCAGTCTTTATTTTGTCAACCAGCCTTGTTTTTTTTTCGGTGTTGCAATTTAAGGAATACAAATTGCACAGAAAACAATTTGGAGTTTCTAATGCAACGCGTTATAGTATTATTTGGGTAAAAATTAATTCACACTAATGCAACGGCATTACAATACTTGCTAGATGTGTCGTATTCAATTATTGGTGTGATAACTATTTATTTATGGCAGCACTAGACAAAAAAAAATTGTTTGAATTGTCATTGTCACCGGCTAAAACAAACAAAACGATTCATTCATTCATTGTTTTTGCTGTTTCTTTGCTTCTCGTGAATATTGTTTGTTTTATTACTAGCTGGCTTGTTAAAATGAATCCCGATTCTTCGCTTATTGATGACCCCGGCTCAACTACGGATTTTGTACCGGACTTACTTTGTGGTAGGCAAATAAAGCAAGCAAATCATAGGACACCTTGTAGCAAAATACTCACAATGCAGGTATATTGATGCAAATTAATTACTGTAATAGAGTTCTTACTAACATATACTAAAAACCTACTACTTAGTTTTAGTGCAATTGACTTCACGTTTGGCCAAATCGCCCATACAAAGTGGACAAAGTCCTTTGGTATGAAGTTAGCTGACACCCTATATTAGCTACGATTAGCACAGGCTACGTTTCACTGCGGTAAAATATCTTATTCTCATGGGAAAATCAATAAACCAACAAAATAAATCAACAAAAGGTTGTCAGGAAGAGATCACATTTAGTGATAAGGCCGCCGTCTGTACTCTGAGGTTAAGAAATATCTATGTAATTTCCTTTTTTATGTACAATAACACTTTATCTCTATATATCTATCTATTTATCGCGGATATCATCCCGGGGCACAGCTATTTTATATTAAGGTTAAAGAGGACTTGAGAAAAGACCGCCAGATTGGAGTATTCTTTCCCGCTGCCTTTTCCTCCACGACACTACGACCGAAGCCAGCGACTTACATTTTACATTGTAGGACATGGACATTGTCCTACATGGACATTCATCAAACAGAATGTTTGTAATTAACGTTGAAATAAAAAAATAATTTGATTTATTTGCTGAATGGCCAACGAAAACTTTGAGTTTTCTGTGCGATTCTGTGTCTCTGAAGACCTCATTACTCGCTACCTAATGACGCAACAGTCTTGTTAGCAGATTCTTGACGCGGCACCTCGTAAAAAATGCTCCTCTACTTGCAGCGTAAATAGAAACATCGCGGTGGGGTGGATTCTCAGTAGTTTACATGCCATTTTTGAATCTCCATCAAGGAGCAATTACCATACAAACGCAGTTTAGTTTTTATTTACAAACGACATGACTGAAAACAATATTATACTCCCTGTTTTGTTTTTCCAATCTATTTAATCTGTGGTTAACGGTGCTGGTGGAACAATTATATAATACTTGAAATAATTAACTATTCATGTTAAAGTGTCATTGTACTACTGTTTGTTTTCCTTAATAAATAAAAAAATAAAAGCTTGTATTTTAAATGTATAATTGAGACAGATGAGATTGCGATGAAAAATTTTATACCTACGTATACATAGATTTTTCATTTCGTAGAATTCTGACAGCTATAATTTCTTGACTTTCACAAAGTTTAGTAACAACAGGCGCGGTCAGGTATTGGATGAGTAACCATCCCGTGGCTACCGCTAGTGGCATCTTTTTTCGAGCGCACCAATGTCATGTATTGGCAGTCGTTAATCCGTGTCAGAGGCTTGATCGTAGGAAGAGACTTCTGCCCCAGCTTTATGTACAGTATAGTGTCAAGGAGTTGACACAATATTGTACTTATAGTTTCGGATATCACTCGTCGTCGTCAGGCTATACTAGTCCACTGCTGGACATAGCCCTCTCTTAAAGAGCGCTGGCATGATAGCACGCTGTGCTATCATAGGGGGTAATGCCCATAATCCCCACGCTAGGCATGCGGGTTGGGGATCGCAGTTCGGTGGAATTGTACTGCAGGGGGCGCTGCTGCCCAACCCCCGGTTTGTGATATCACTCAAGTTTCTATTTTCATCTATAGCGTTAATCTCGTGTCTGTGTGTCTATGTTCCCCAAGCTCTCAATATCGGAACGAAACTACAATGCGCTTGGCCCGACACTTGGTTGTTTATCGTTTTAAGTCCTAGTAAATAGAGTTAACTCCGCTTACAAGTCGCGTGTACGTCAGAAAAGACTCCTAATTTTTTACTACTGTGAGCGAAGGCGTCCACAAACGTGCGAGACAGCACGTTGATGACGTTATGTTAGTCTTCTGGACTTAAACTAAACTCCTACTCAAATGTTAAAGCCCTAATATGACTTATTATATTTCTTGTCAGCAGGTTCTAAAAATAATTAATATAAAAACCTATTTAGAGGCTAAAAATTCCACCCATGTCAGGACTCGAACTCGCGACCCCTGGCTACCGTGCCAGCTAATATATTTAATAAGATTTTTGTGATGCTCATTTTTTCTATAGACGCGTTATAAAAACAGATATGATTTTTTTCCTTTGGTGGCGCTAGTTAGCTCCGCCTAGCGCCTTAACTCCCAGTCACTTGAAAACGAATTCTCCCAGACTCCTCGTTGACTTGTATGTGTTTTCGTTGCCGGCTCTTCAAAGTAACAAAGGAAATCGTACTGCTGGCAGTGAGATTTCCTCGTCAATTCATTTTGCTACTGACTGTCCAAGCGGTGGTTGCGGAGCGGTGTTGAACGCCGGCTTCTCAATCGCGAGGTCGTGGGTTCAAACCCCGGCGTGTACCAATGACTTTGTTTTCTAAGTCATGTACATTTGTGAAATTATAGTAGCAATACTACTCGCTGACGGCGAAGGAAAACATCGTAAAGAAACCCTAGCGTCTGAGGTGTTAGCGTACCTCAGCGCTTGCTACGTACAATGGCCCAACTATGAGGCTAAGTGCGGAAATCTCAGGTCTAACTAACTACTGACTGTCCAAAACTCGGATCGCGTAGTTACCTACGCGATTACTCGCCTCACTCTCAAATCACTCGCATATCGTAATTGTGTTAGGCCTCCAAGTAACAATATAATATCGTAGATACATTATTTTTATTATTTTGCTACGTTCGGCAATGGTCTATCAGAGAAGAGAAGAAAATGCGACGAAGAAACTCCACGGCTCATTGTTTCAAGGCCTCCTTTCTTTTAATAAATATTGATAGAGCGCCTTACTTTCGTCTATTTATACAGTCATTGTCCTTTATAAACATAATAATATGAAGCACCTTTGTACCTCTGCCCAAACTGGTCTACACTTACAAGCATACATTTTTAAATATAAACACTCATCTCAAAAATATACCGTACCGTTCTTAAGTGCTTATAGAGTTTAGGCCTAAGTGGACCTTAGAGTATTTCGTGTATTTTTTTCTCAAGGAGAAGTCTTTTTATTAGATCCGGCCATGTTCTTTACTCCCACAGGTTTAATGTCGGCACATTTTTAATTAAGAATAAGAATAAGAATAAGAATAAGAATAAAAAGATTTTTATTTTTATTTTTATTAAGTCTCAAGAACCTCTTTACTGTCAATATTAATGGCTTGGCCAATCCAGTTCATATTTTTTTTAATGTTTTTTTTCATCTTATTTAAAAGGTAAAGTTATAATAACCATTTCAGGTACATATACGATACATATAATAGGTTTTTACGTAATATTTAATGGGGCTAATCGCGATTATTTCCCATAATATGATGTTTCAGCAACGTTGCAGTTGCCCTAGTCACTGGTAGACGGAAATTAAGGTAATTAAATTTACCTAACAAATAATTGCGGTTAGACATCGTTATCAACCCTTGTATGTCCCCAATGCTGGGGCACGGGTCTCTTCCTGCATGGCAGGAAGGTTAGGCCATACTCCACCTCGGGGGCCAAGTCCGGGTTGGTGGGGGATTGAAAGACAGTGGCGGGCCTTACTGTCAGAAGTTATCAAGCCGCCCATAAGTCCTCTGACATGGCTTAACGACTGCCATTGCCCTCTGGGATATATGCGTAAGTTTATGTCGGTGAAGTCTTTTCGGAGGAGTTGTGCATCAGATAATAAGATGAGATGAGATGAGATGAGATGAGATGAGATGAGATGAGATGAGATGAGATGAGATGAGATGAGATGAGATGAGATGAGATGAGATGAGATGAGATGAGATGAGATGAGATGAGATGAGATGAGATGAGATGAGATGAGGTGAGGTGAGGTGAGGTGAGGTGAGGTGAGGTGAGGTGAGGTGAGGTGAGGTGAGGTGAGGTGAGGTGAGGTGAGGTGAGGTGAGGTGAGGTGAGGTGAGGTGAGGTGAGGTGAGGTGAGGTGAGGTGAGGTGAGGTGAGGTGAGGTGAGGTGAGGTGAGGTGAGGTGAGGTGAGGTGAGGTGAGGTGAGGTGAGGTGAGGTGAGGTGAGGTGAGGTGAGGTGAGGTGAGGTGAGGTGAGGTGAGGTGAGGTGAGGTGAGGTGAGGTGAGGTGAGGTGAGGTGAGGTGAGGTGAGGTGAGGTGAGGTGAGGTGAGGTGAGGTGAGGTGAGGTGAGGTGAGGTGAGGTGAGGTGAGGTGAGGTGAGGTGAGGTGAGGTGAGGTGAGGTGAGGTGAGGTGAGGTGAGGTGAGGTGAGGTGAGGTGAGGTGAGGTGAGGTGAGGTGAGGTGAGGTGAGGTGAGGTGAGGTGAGGTGAGGTGAGGTGAGGTGAGGTGAGGTGAGGTGAGGTGAGGTGAGGTGAGGTGAGGTGAGGTGAGGTGAGGTGAGGTGAGGTGAGGTGAGGTGAGGTGAGGTGAGGTGAGGTGAGGTGAGGTGAGGTGAGGTGAGGTGAGGTGAGGTGAGGTGAGGTGAGGTGAGGTGAGGTGAGGTGAGGTGAGGTGAGGTGAGGTGAGGTGAGGTGAGGTGAGGTGAGGTGAGGTGAGGTGAGGTGAGGTGAGGTGAGGTGAGGTGAGGTGAGGTGAGGTGAGGTGAGGTGAGGTGAGGTGAGGTGAGGTGAGGTGAGGTGAGGTGAGGTGAGGTGAGGTGAGGTGAGGTGAGGTGAGGTGAGGTGAGGTGAGGTGAGGTGAGGTGAGGTGAGGTGAGGTGAGGTGAGGTGAGGTGAGGTGAGGTGAGGTGAGGTGAGGTGAGGTGAGGTGAGGTGAGGTGAGGTGAGGTGAGGTGAGGTGAGGTGAGGTGAGGTGAGGTGAGGTGAGGTGAGGTGAGGTGAGGTGAGGTGAGGTTAAAATATGAATATTTTAATACACTACTTAAATAAATAACAATACACCTACAAAACAGTTACACACATAGTTATGATCATAAATACGTTATAATAACCATCATAGATAATACATATTCGAAAATAAATGGCGCTTACTAAAACCATTAGAAAGTAAACATGATGCGCTGTTTAAGCATGTATTTGATAAATATATATGATAAGTTCACCTTCTTATTCCTTGCTTACCCTAAATCCTCAATAACTTCGTAAGCCTAAGTCCTCAATAACTCATTCTGAAATGACACTCAGCGTTAGTTCTGTTATAAATGCGAATTAAAGAAGTAGGCTGCTATTAGACTAATTCAGCAGAAATCCTCGTGGCCCGCAATGGGCAATTTAGAGCGGGGGTGGATTTACAAAACATTGCCCCTGTAAGCCGCGTTCGGAATAATGTTTATTAGGAAAAATGTATGTATGCGCGCTGCGCTGCCTGCCTGCCTATCGGATTTCTATATTTTTTGCTTTCAAAAGGGACTGAATGTGTCTTTTGCAATCTATTCTAAGCGTATATAAGCTAACTGCGGTTTCGTTTGTTCAGTACTTATGAAAAGTGTCTTGTGTTATTGTGAAAATACTTTTATACTTACCGTACATTAAAGTATAATAATAAGTACCTCTCACAGAGATTAATATTAAGTGCCTCTCACACAGCTATCAGGATATGTAAGTGAAATTTGGGTGGATCAATTTGAGTAGGTAATCAGGACTCATTCCTATGTGAGAGGCTACCGTCCTCACTAGGGCCAAATCTTCATCGCCGCAATACATGTGTGAGTGTGTGTATGTGTGTGTCTGTGTGTTTGTGAGTATGTGTGTGTTCATACATGAAATGCCACGTGTGATAAACAAATATTTTGTAGTTTAAATGGACTTTAGCCGGGGGCGGCCGAGAAGACGATGGCGCTCGACAAATTCTTGCCGGAGTGGTCAGAGGTGGCAAAGACCGAAAATCTTGGTCTACAAGGGGGGAGGCCTTTGCCCAGAAGTAGGCTGTCTTAATATATCCTACATAATATAGAGGCTACATAAAGAAAATCGTTACGCGTACCAAATTTTATTTAAATCTACCTTAAGCTTAAGCGCGATTACTAAAAGTATGTCTATCCATTAGCCGTCAGCTATTCTTGAAGGCATAAAATTTACTTACTAAGCCAATTTTCGGAATCAGACAAACAATGTTAATAAAAAGTAATAACATGGCCAAGTGTGTGTTGGGCCACACGCAGTGGAGAGTTCCGTAGTTTCGAAGTACGAACGTCTCGGAACGGCACGGAAAGTAAAACTTAATAAGCCGTAGTAGGTTTTCATTTAAGTTTATTATTTATAATACTAGCCTGATTTTTTTTACGTTTATACAAAAAATGCACTTTAAAGGTCAGTATTTCCTGAACTTTTACAACCCGGTCGGACAGTAGACGGAGGGACAGAGGATCGAAAGATGTTCAAGGTGAAGACGAAACGATATGTCGCTGAATGATTAATTGATGAATAAAAACTATATTGTACAAAAAAAGGGGTTTGTATAAAACCGAGCTTAATACTAATAAGTGTTGTCTTCCGGCTTACCTTGAATTATGTGGATGATGAAAGGGGGTAGTGCCATGAAAGATTTATTGCCAAAAAAATATGTTTGAACTACTAGGTGACGAAGTAAACATCGTCGTATGTCTCAATTCAGATCTTTGTCACCGATATCAACCCTTGTATGTCCCCATTGCTAGTCTCTTACTGCATCGCAGGAAGGTTAGGCCATACTCCACCACGGGGGCCAAGTCCGGGTTGGTGGAGGATAGTAAGACAGTGGCGGGCCTTACTGTCAGAAGTTATCAAGTCGCCCATAAGGCCCCTTACATGGCTTAGCGACTGCCGTGTCTGCCATTACATAACAGCCAGCACCAACAGTTTAACGGGTTCCTTGTTGATAATGAAACCCTAAAAAGTTAAATAATTTAATTATATAAGTGATGAAAATGATTTTTAGTCCAGTCCATCGCTCGCTCTTCCAATAAAATTTATGTAATAAATATGTCTTGCAATCAATTTCACAAATGAAAATTTACTGAAGTAACAGGTGTTTTCAATTGCAAATAATGGAAACTTCGATTGGATTCGCGGGATTTGGGAGTTCTTTGTGATTTAAATATTGATGATGAAACGTCTGAGGCCCTGCCAGAGCGTTTATTTATTATAGTCTATGAAATATTATTTTCTTTAAATAGTCAGGTACAGTTAACAGTTGACCTTTATATCTTAACGATTATTAAGTTTTTAACGATTATTAAGACTTTTAAGAACATTTTGATGATAAAGTTTTTGACGAGCTTGATGTCCATACAGGTGGTGTTCTAAATCCAAAACGTTAGGTCCCTTGAGAGGGTGGGAGGGAGCGAGGGAGGGAGGGAGGGAGGGAGTAAGGGAGGGAGGGTGGAAATGAGGCAGGCAGGCAGGCAGGCAGGCAGGCAGGCAGGCAGGCAGGCAGGCAGGCAGGCAGACAGGCAGGCAGGCAGGCAGGCAGGCAGGCAGGCAGGCAGGCAGGCAGGCAGGCAGGCAGGCAGGCAGGCAGGCAGGCAGGCAGGCAGGCAGGCAGGCAGGCAGGCAGGCAGGCAGGCAGGCAGGCAGGCAGGCAGGCAGGCAGGCAGGCAGGCAGGCAGGCAGGCAGGCAGGCAGGCAGGCAGGCAGGCAGGCAGGCAGGCAGGCAGGCAGGCAGGCAGGCAGGCAGGCAGGCAGGCAGGCAGGCAGGCAGGCAGGCAGGCAGGCAGGCAGGCAGGCAGGCAGGCAGGCAGGCAGGCAGGCAGGCAGGCTAGCAGGCAGGCAGGCAGGCAGGCAGACAGGCAAGGTAAAAACGAGGTAAAGTACTATCAGTACTACGCGCATCTTCGTAGCACTCGTTTGTTTTTCGTAGCAAACGAGCTACGGCTACGGCGTAGCACTTTGTCACCGATCTACGCTACGTCCATACGTGGTGGTTTTACTCATATATTTTTTTACATAGCATTTTTGTTTGTGTCCGACTAATGAGCAAAGACCTCCACCATTAAAGGGATACTAAGCTTTTTTTTTGGTGAGTTTAGTAATGAACACTTTACAATTAGTCTTCGTTGTGTGGAATAATTTTTAAACAATTAAAAAATAAAGACAAATAAAAATCTTCGTCACTGTCATAAAATATAACTGATTTAATATTGATAAATATAATGATGAGGGGTTTTTCATAACATTATGATTGGTACAGTCATTTTGATACTTCTTCTTCTTCAGGCTATATTATTCCACTACTGGACATAGCCCTCCCCTAATGAGCGCCATAGCGCAAGGTTGTGCCATCATTGGGGGGTAATGCCCATAATCCCCACGCTGGGCATGCGGGTTGGGGATCGCAGTTTGGTGGAATTGTACTGCAGGGGGCGCTGCTGCCCACCCCCCAGTTTGTGTCCCTTAGTCGCTTTTTACGACACCCGCGGGAAGAATTTGGGTTGGTGCTATTCTCTAAGCCGACACCACACCATTTTGATACGCTTTATGTAGCAACTTTACACATGACTTTGTTTTAAAACAATATGAGTAACATTTCAGATACACTTAAATCATCCACTAGATCGGATATAACTGACGCAAATGAGGTTAATTAAAATATCTTACTTAAATATACTTTATTGAACGATGTTGACGGGAAATGCGGCTAAACTCTTAAAATAAATCTCAGCCATCTTTTGAATAATTTTCTAAGGTTAACGGTCAATTGTTCTGAAAAGATAGGAATACTAACATTATTACACGTAAACAATTTGATTTCTTTTTAATCATAAACAAAAGGGAGACCTAAGTTAAAAGATTCACTAGCGAAGCAAGCGAGCTCAAATAATATATCTTATTGATGTCGAATGAATCGTATTAATAGAATAGCGTTAATTGAAGTAGTTGTACTAGTTAGATCTGCAGAAAAACGATATCTGATGGAATGAAAGCATTGTCGAGTAGAGTCTTGAAACCAAACGCAGCGTAGGGCGGCGATTACACAGAAGGGGCGTGGAAAAGATGCCCACATCTTTTAAGACGTCCAAAATGTAGTGAAGGCAAGTACACAAAAAAAACGGGGCAAGGTCGTAATTTCTATACAACGTGTCGCATCTTATCCACGCCACGTCCCACGTCCGTACTGGGTGGCCGTAGGCAAGGGCGGAAAAAGTGAGACTTCTGCTCTCCTACTGTGTAACTGTTCATTAGTTTGGGTTATTAATTTTTACATTTTTAATTGCCAATATATTAATAAATTGGTTAGTTTGGAGAAGGCTAAAGCGGAGGAGTATATACAGTTGATAACTTCTGACAGTAAGGCCCGCCACTGTCTTACAATCCTCCACCAACCCGAACTTGGCCCCGTGGTGAAGTATGGCCCAACCGTCTTGTGATGCAGGAAGTGGGGACATACAAGGGTTGATGGGACATGTGACGTTCCATATTCAATATGTCCCCCAAAGAAAGATGCGCTCGGTAAGCTATTCTACTTATCTAAACAACTGATATACGGTACATAATATATTCCCTCGAAGCGAGGATTTTGATACGCTTTTTAATTATTGGGATTTTATTATATTAATAGAAACACGTCTGCAATTAGTCTTCCTAGATATACTTGTAACATCACTTCAATTCGTTTCTTAGCTCTGATCTTACCTGGAGGATATGAACAAAAATATGTTCAAAACGTACTTCTAAACAGATTCTCTCTCTCTACCTTAAAAAATAAGGCTGTAAATTACTCACCACCTGTACAAATGTTCTATACAATGTCACCAAAGTTTGTCAACCTAGAGACGGTGTACGAGTTGAAGAACAATTTCTGAAGGCTGTCGCTGCCTTCACTTCAATAGTCCATTAGCTACGTGAATTATTACCAAATGTTATTATCCCTTGTTTGGTGACTTTGAACTAGTAATTTAAATCACATTAGTTGGAGCATAATAATTTGTAACAGTCTTTTGACACCTGCGAGGCGGCAAAATGATGTTATAGTACTTACTATAACATCATTTTGCCGCCTCGCAGATAAGATAATGACTTCATTATCTTACATTAAATTATATAGACGTACACCTGTACTCCAAATATAAACAATAACATAATTTTCGCCTGTACATCACAAACATTTCAAATCTTTGCATTGCCTTGTACAAGAAAAATTTTCATTGAATGCAAGCCCTCTAAAGGTGCTTTTCGATAGACGCTAACTGAATAAACCTTAAGAAAGCAGTAAAACTAGCAACAATGTTGCCAATAAATAGCGTTTTTTTCGCGCAGCGTCGGTCACGGCTTTGAAAACTACCAGCTTGTTTGCCCACAAGTATAATGCTATATAATGGGTCTAACCCTGAAGCGCTCGTGGCCTAGGCGAACCGAGTGATTGGAATCAATCACTTGGTTAAGCAACAACAGGCGCGGTCAGGTACGGGATGGGTGAGAGTCCCGTGACTACCGCTAGTGGCATTTTTCCGAGCGCTTCCGTGCTTCGCAAGGCACGTAAAGCCGTTGGTGCCGGCTGTCATATAATGGCAGTCGTTAAGCCATGTCAGAGGCCTTATGGGCGGCTTGATAACATCTGACAGTAAGGCCCGCCACTGTCTTACAATCCTCCACCAACCCGGACTTGGCCCCCGTGGTGGAGTATGGCCTAACCTTCCTGCGATGCAGGAAGAGACCCGTGCCCCAGCAGTGGGGACATACAAGGGTTGATAACGTGGTAAACCCTGATTATTTATTAGTTAGAACGTGATGAACTTAATTTCCGACGTTTCAGCAGCGTTGCAGTTGATTTGATTGTATTCAAAGTAGCGCAGAAACTGCGGTTTAATAAACGTTACAATTCCAACTAGGTGTCCATTTCAAAATCTAGATCATTGTGTAGAAATAAAGCACAAAAACTACAAATTTAGTCTTTTCAAAATCCTTAATTAACATAGTTTACATAATTATAATAAAACATAGAACTCATGCATTGTACTGGCTTTAAGTGGCGAAATTGACGAGAACCGTCAATTATTGTAGTGAGGTACTGTAACGGACCAAGGTCCATACAAGTGCTCACGATCGTTAATATAAATTTGGATTGTGTTCTGTGCGAGTTTGGTTCGAGATAGGTTACGTAGTAAAATCGCGGAAACTTTATTTAACGAGATTGATTAGGTAGGTAGGCACTTTAGTCGTTAGAAGGTCCTTATCATTCAAGTTAGGCATTACAATAAATCTATAAATACAACAAATAAGTTTCGTAGCGGGGACGCTTTCTGGGGATTTGTTGAGGTTTGTTGGTGTACTAATCGACATTTCCGTTATTAGTCATAAAGAAAAGAAAAACATTCCGCTTGCTGAGTGAGGCTGGGTTCGATCCCGCGGCCTTCCGGTGGAAATCGGCGTCCATCGCCGCTGGGCCAATTTGCATTTAATCAAAACAAATATGCAATAGGATTCTCTATGTAGTAGTCTATTCGAAGACTGAAATACAGCTAGACATTATTTTGTTTACTAACAGGGTTTGTTATACCTAGATTAAATTGTGCAACAAGAATTTAGGGATGACAATAAATAGTGGGATAAAATAATAAGTTACAACGACATCTGCAGTGGACGAGCGCACAACTAATAGATTATCGATTGGAAAAAACTCGTCCGCTACCTATCACTTGTGACACGGCATTTCATCCTAACTGATAGATGGCGCTATCGGCGGCTGGGAAGTAGATTCCCTTCAACTGCTTTCAAATCAAATGTTAATTGCTATCACTATTAAAATAGTAGATAATAAGTACAAATTTCAATATCTTTCTTGTTTTTGCACGCGCTTGTAGATTTTAAAAGCATTTATTTACCTAGTAGTTAAGTAGGTAAAATTCCGTGTTGAGGTAATGTTATGGTTATCAAAGTATACTGAGTTATTCACAGCGATTTTATGTTAGTGATTTGAAGACAGAAAACCATACACTAAAGATATAAATAAGAATAATCTCTAAAACATTTAATTTAGCCCCTACCTAGGAGAGAATAGAATCACTAAATGATAATTATTGCTACGTTTAAACTCTGTAGTATGTCGATAATACATATTGTTATGAAGGGAAACTAATTTATAACACACCGATGTAACATCAGAGACTTGGTAAAAGTATTATATTCACTTAAACAATAAAAATTACTAAAACTTATAATCAATCAAATAACTACTAACTCCATCTAGGTGAGAATGGGTTCACTAAACTTTCTTTAATCCTAATTTCAATTTCTTTAAAAAGCTTTTAATATGTCTTGTCATGAAAGAAAACTAATGTATAACGCACCGATGTAATATTAAAGACTTTGTAAAAGTAATATATTCACTTAAACAATTAATTTAATAAAACTCAATAAATCAAAATAACTACTAGCTCCATCTAGCCGAGACTGAGATCACTAAATGTTCTTTACGGCTCCATTCAGAGGTTATTAATGTGTCTTGTCGTGAAAGGAAACTAATTTAGAACATATTGATGTAATATTACAAGTCTCTGAAAAAAAAATGGTCTATTCACAAAAACAAAATAAATAAAGCTCATAATTAATCAATCAAAGAACATCTACTTTCTTTTGAGAATGGATATTAACCTATCTAGGCTAGTGTTGGGGTTGAATGATTTAAACAAAAGAAAAAGAACTCGAATGATTCCCTTCATATCCCTTTTAATATCTAGATCACCTAAACGTAATCTCGTATGATAATCAATCATAAACTTAATGTCCATAAAATAACGTGAGAGTAGGTGTACCACACGGTCTCATTCCGTTCCGCGTTAGTAACCGGCGGCGCCGACTGCCGAGACACGTACATACAGTTAGGCGAGTGACGCCCGTATTAGGTGGGTGGTATAGTGTGGAGATCGGACGATACGCGGGTTCGATTCCGTTCAACCTTTTTTTAAACAACCATGCACGTCACTTGGGACAGTATGGGACTAATGTTATGTATGTTTGTGTTGTATAAGAGTTATTATTCTTAACATAGTTTGTCCAAGGTAGGAATTTCAATTTTGATTGTTTATTGATTTTCTTTCATGGCACGATGCCTTCGATAGTCTTGTCACGTTATTTATTTCATATAAAATCAAAATTTCAAAGTAGAGTAACTTAATACCATAATATTTGCAATGGTGTAATTATTTATAATTGTTGCTAGAGGGATAGCTAAAGGTGTTACTCGTAAATTGGAATGAAACATGACACGTAATATATTTCGTCACGAACTGCTAAGAGCTATTTATTCAATGTTCGGGAAAGGAATTGAATCATTCATCACTTTTGAAATGTAGAATTTAGGGCATCCCTAATATTGTTGAACGCAGCTTCTTCTCGTATTCATACAGGGTTGCGTGTGTGAGTTTAGAGTATTGCTGTATTGGTGGGTTGTAGTTCTCCGGTTAGCCGATTCCGTCTTGGGCGCCACTGGTTGCCGCGGCGCCTACTAAAATGATTATAACGTTTCAATTCGCAATTGTAGCCTAAGTAGAGTATTTCTAGGTAAATCTGTACTAAATTGAAAGGATGTTTTAACACAAACATTACCCTAAACCTTTATATTAACAGAAGTTAGTTAGTTGTCCGTAACTAGCATTGTGCCGCAGGTCAGTGGTGTGTTGGAATAAATTGTTAAGAAGAAATTATTGTAGACAAATCAATTAAACAGGAAATATCGAGATAAATAAATAGAAAATAAATAATGTATTACATTAAGACACAGGAAATTAATTTACAAGTTCACATAGGCAAGGTTGAGGAGGAGGTCCGTAAAAAGACCTCCCTCCCCTTAACCGACGACCCTATCGCAGTATCCACTGACGAAATTCAGCTTTTTATCAAAAGACTGAAACGTAAAAAGGCCCCAGGAGCGGACGGTATTGCCAACCTAGCGCTCAAAAACTTCCCCGGCCAGGTGCTCACCCTCCTTGCCATTCTCTTCAATGCCTGCTTTGACCTCTGTCACTTTCCATCCGCATGGAAAGAGGCGACAGTCATAGGCATTCCCAAGCCCGGGAAGCCCCTCAACGTCCCATCTAGCCACCGCCCCATCAGCCTTCTTAAGGCCATGGGCAAGCTCTTCGAACGAGTTATTCTCACTCGTATGAGAAACCACCTCTTCCCATCAGAGGGACCCCCTCTCATCATCCATCACCAATTTGGCTTTCGAGCTAGGCACTCTTGCCCTCAACAAGTCCACCGCATAGTAGAGTATATCTTGAGTGGTTTCTTCCCTAGGCGCGAAAAGACGGTAGCCGTCTTCTTCGATGTCGCCAAGGCCTTTGACAAGGTCTGGCACGCAGGGCTCGTGTACAAATTGTACGAACTGGGTCTCCCCGACCGACTTGTCCGCGTCATATATAGCTTTTTGAAGGATCGGTCCTTCCGTTTTAGACACGAGGGGGTACTCTCGTCCCCCCGTCCGCTCAGAGCCGGGGTCCCGCAAGGCTCCGTGCTCTCCCCCCTCCTGTACATCTCGTACACAAATGACATTCCCATTCCCGGCGATGGGGTCCAATTGTCACTTTTTGCCGACGACACCGCACTCTACTGCAAGAGTCGGCAGATGTCGTGTATCCTCCGCAAACTCCAACCCGCGGTCGATAAGCTAGGAGCCTGGTTCAGACTATGGCGCATCGAGGTCAACCCGGAGAAAAGCACGGCTGTGCGTTTTGAACACAAGCGTGGACGGTTTCTCGGCGAGGACCCCCCCATTCGCATGTTAGTGACCCCAGTCCCCTGGCAAAAATCCGCCAAGTACCTAGGTGTCATTTTAGATAGGAACCTGACTTTCGTCCCACACATCCGGAAGGTGACCCGGACAGCCCGTTTTTACCTAGGCCGCCTATCATCCATGATAGGCCGGCATAGTAGGATGTCAGCTAGGAACAAGCGAACGCTCTATAAGGTTTGCATTCGTCCCGTGATGACTTACGCGGCACCCGTCTTCGCTCACGCGTCCCCCTCAGCCCTGTACGGACTGCAGAGGGTACAGAACATTTTTATTCGTAGGGCACTGAACGCTCACTGGTGCGTCAGGAACGCAGACCTACATCGGGACATGGAAATCCCAACCATGCAGCAATTTATTAGGTCCCTCTCAGAGACGTTCTTCAGCACCGCTGAAGAACATCCCAACCCCCTGATCCGCGAAGCAGCGGCTTACTCTCCGCCCACGACGGACCCACGTTACCTGGTGCGCAGGCCCAGGAACGTACTCGTTGACCCGCCCGACAAATTGTCGTCTGACCTGAACCACCTCTTAGAGGCTCGGTCCCAGTCAGACGCGCCCCCCTCCTCTGCCAGTGTCTGGGGGCACTGCTCTTTCATAGCAGTTTTGTAATATAAACTCTTCTAAGCGGACGCTCCGCTAGGGAGCTCCGCTGTGCGCCCTCCTCGGCCTCGAGGGGGGTCGCTCCCGATGTGGGTTTAGGGGTCTCTAGGACCAAAACCAGTCCCAAGGTGGTGTTTAGTGGGTAGGCGCACTTCTTGTGAGTCCCACATTGGCAGCACGGCCGGGTCCGTGCTGTTATGCATGAGCATTCACCACCTTCCTCCCCCGTGTCCTCCGGAGGGTGCCCTTTATAGGGTTAAAAAAAAAAAAAAACGGCGCGCACGCATTCTGGACCAGGAAATTCAATAGTACGTACAACTATTCCGCTCGTAGGAAAATTCGCTGGGCTATTAGAACTGGGGAGTTTCGATTGCATTTAAATTCGGTAATAGGAAAGTGGCTTTGGATTTGTGACCTAGCATCATCTGTGGGCATTGCGTTCTAGTGTATCAGCCCTGGTGTGAAGTCTCAGGTTTAGAGGTACTTTCGGAGCTAGGGAATTAGATTTGAAAGTAAAAAGTGTAAATGTTAGGAACGGTTTTGGTGAGTATTCCGTACAATTAGCTAGAAGGTTTCCGCGTAAAATATGGTTTTCAGCATTTGTGATTAGTGTAGCTTCCGCGAAATAAATTGTGAACTAACCCTTTTTCTCCACAGTACAGCGTTTTTGGGGAAATAAATGTGTGCAAAACAAAACTCTCGGTGGCAAGGGCATGTTAGGGATAGGCCGTGTGGCTAGCCTGTGTCGAATACCTACTCGACTCGATGTAGGCACACGAGGTTATCAATGACATGTCTGCGCCATAGCTTTCAGAGGTTTGCATCATATTTAATTCCGCATACAAACGTGTGAATTTAGAGCGAATTCACTTGGTAGCCTTACACAGTTGATTTGACAGACTAAATGAGGAATTCCAATATCTAGCTCTGCTTACTATGCTACGGCTGAATCTGAGTCTGCTTTGGTTGAAAGGTTTAAAGAATCCCTTCACCGGAGGTGTGCCCAATTTATTTTATTTGTAAAACAATTTTCCTATATAATTAGATGTCATAATTAATTACTTAATTGAGATAATTTCATATTAATTATCTAGCTTGAAAATTGGGTTAAAATGCTTCTTGTGAATGTGGTGTTAGATCTCCTTCCACTAGCATTTGTGGTATAGCAATTTTCCCCCTGCTATTTCCCTGCGTGACAGACGATTCCAGCCCTCTGGCACTTTGCACCCATAACATATCTATGTATTATATTCCGTATATTCTTACCCTGTAAGTGGTACCGATCCCATAAACCACTTACGCATACACACCCTAGGCTACACACTCTGGCCGGCCAGAAAGTCTGAAAGCTAACTGCGTCAAGTCAAGTCAGTCCTTAGCACGAGTTAGTGCATTAAAAAGAATTTAATGACTTGAAACAGTTAGGTTTTCCGGAGTTAGGGAGGATAGCGATAGGTAATAGCTGTGACTAGGGAAACACCATAGGCACTCACACATACACACGATTAAATATAAATGGGGTTTGCTTTGCTGAAACAATTTGGTGGTTAAATTCATTAGCTTACTGGGCTGGGAATGTTAGGTAGGCTCCCCTTTTTCTTCCAGGGTATCCAGAGTTGAATGATGAGAGTAAGTATTTCCCCAGCTCCCCATATGCGGTCATTATTCGTTTGTTAGGATAATTTTAAATTGACAAATAAGTGAATTGGTGTCTCCTCAATGTTTCCTATTGAAGCTATTAAATCAGGTAGATAAAAGCGTTACGTTTAATGTCTCGATTCAATTAGGGTAAGGTAGGTTAATCTTTCTAAACCCGTTATAAAATTATAGCATTTTAATTCTGATTTGGTACCTACTAAACGTATTGTTTACAACTTCTGTCAATATTTAATATCAATGATTGTTAGATAACACTAGGTGTGAGGTTCTGTGCGTATTAACCTAACAGTGACATTTCAATCGAACTAAGGAATAGGTTTAGAGCGATGCGGTACCTATATAATAGCTGTCTAACTCGTGACCTTCGGGTCATTCAACTCTTGCGTTTATGTAGGTAGGTGCGTACTTTTCTCTCGACCGAAGTTATGTAGGTATGTTACGTTTGTAATAGACCATATAGGTACTTACTACTGAATGGGAACACATAGGCGGAATATAAGCAATATAGGGTGTCCAGTACATAGGGTGGTCAATTACGGTTTATATTATGTTACGTTTGTTAGTAGATTTTAATTATACTATATAGGAACGCATAGTCTGAATATAGTCACGATATAGGGTGTCCAGTATATAGGGTTATCAAATTACGGATTATGATAGGCAATGAAAGGACGTTATGGGACGCTAGTGAGTAGTTAGAAGCCACTATAGGCTTTTTAATAGTAAGGCTTATTTTGTAGTAGGTATATTGGCTTAATTCTTGGCATTATTTCATGGTTGCGTGGATTCGGCTGAGATGTTTCAGTTTGGTCAGCTTCGATGAAGTTGTTCCAAAGTACTTTGTGCATTGGTCTACCTACCTCACTCACACTCTTCTGCCAATGCATTGTACTACTGAACATCCCTTTGCCGTTTCTTACGTTAATTGTGTGTAATGACCTGGGTCTTAAGACTTTTATACCTAATTATGCTTTTTGTGCGTTTATTATATTTATTTCCTTCTGTTGACTTGTGCTTTAGTATCATTCATAGTTGCGTTGGTTTGGCCAGATTGTTTCAGTGTTGGTAGGCTTCGATGAAGTCTTTCCCAACGTACTTTGTGCATTTGGTTACCTACCTCTCTCTCTCACTCTTCTGCCATTGCATTGTACTGCTGGACGTCTCTTTGCCAATTCCTGCGTTAATTGTGTGTGATTCTTAAGGCATATACGTAGTTAGGTTATTATATTTATTTTGGGAATATGTACAGATTTTATCGTTAGTATTTTCTTTAGTTGATTGATTTTTCCTATAGTGGCATTTCATGGTTGCGTGAGTTTGGCCAGATTGTTTCAGTGTTGGTAAGCTTCTGTGAAGTCTTTTCCAACGTACTTTGTGCATTTGGTTACCTACCTACCTCTCTCATTTTTGTCGACTGCCAATGCATTGTACTGCTGAACGTCGCTTTGCCAATTCTCGCGTAATTATGTATGTCTACTTGTGGAATAGACTCGGGATAATGAATCACTGTACCTATTCTTATTTCTAGTCTGTCATAGTTTATTATTTATAAGTATATATTAACAGTATAACGTAGTGGTGGCCATACCCCATCCAGGGTAGATATAATTAGCTCTATCGACTAGTAGATAACCGAGTATTGTACTCATTTCATATTAATCCATTCTTATCTACCTAGTTGGCTAATAATGTCTGTCTTAACCGGCCTTTTTGGTAGGGGACGTTATACTATAACACTCACGTGTTTGCTGTATGACATTTGGTTTATTTGGTACTTTTATATTTTATTTATTTAGAAGTAGTTTTGTAAGAGTTACATATTTCATCCTAGTTTTATTTCTTTCAACTTAATTTCAGCTTAACCTATTATCTATTTAATTTATTCTAAATCATATCTTGCTTTCGCTTATTTCATTCGCTTGATTGCTGTTTTCATTTATATTTATTTGCTTTAAGCTAAACTTTGGTTTCTGTTCATTCCTTTAAATTCTGCTTTTGTATTTGAACGGATCTCTAACACACTCTCGTTACTCAATCTCATATCCTAAAAGAGCTTAGGTTACTAATACGTTCACAACGAAGGGTTCTCATTAGACTAGACGATCACAGTTGGCCATTAGAGTGTTTTGCATCATAGCTTCTTTTAGCAGGTTAATTATTATTGCACGCTTCTTTCTTCTTAAGTGGGTTAAAGTCCTTTTTTACGCGGGGTGGGGTGTTACAGTACTACGTATGAGCATCAAAAGTCATCAATAAATACTATCAGAATACTATCGAAATATAGCAAAAAGAAAACAGAAACTTGACAGTGTTCATATGACTTTCAGTGTGTAACGGTGCAAACCTCTTCACACCATTTTTATTTCTTTTTCTATCTATCATTTTCAAATATTTAAATTACGTTACACATTCTTCGATTTCCCTCAATTTCATCACTACTACTTTACCCTTTGACCAGATCTGACTATTTTACCTGCTTCTCCGTTTATCCGTTTTTATCCATTTTTCTGTTTTATTAAAATATTATACTACTAATCTACAAATAAACTACACCTGAAGTCATTACAGTGTTATTTATTATTATAAAAGTTACACAACCTTACAAGTGTTAAATGAAAGCGATGGGAAGTGTCCATCTTCCGATGCGCACATCAATAAGTAAAAATAATAATTTAGCCGGCGCTGATCGTAAAACAATCGATCCCTGTTTTTTGTTTCGATTTGTAGGTATGCTGATATTGTTTGTTAAACAGGTGCAATTTTCTGTATAAGAAAAAAAAGTATAACAATAACGTCATCATTATCTGTCTATTGCTGTCCAATGCTAGGTATAGGTTTTTTCCCTAATGCCATCTCTCACGGTCCTTTGCCGACTCAACGTCATCGCCGACCATCCGGGTGCTGGTCTGCCCAATGATTGTTGTCCGCGACCGCCACTCTGTTAAAATGCCCCCTTATCTTCTATAATATAAAAATGAATCGCTAAATGTATTGGTAAGCGCAAATCTCTAGCGCAGCTAAACTGATTTTGCTAATTATTTTTTTAGAATATTCCTTGAGGTACGAGGATGCTTCTTACGGAGAGAAAAATAAAATAAAAATAAAGAATCGACTGTTAGGCGGTACGAAGTTCGCCGGGTCAGCTAGTAATTTATATAACTAAAACCACAGAATCCCAAACACAAAAACACCATTAACTTAGAACATCAACCTCTACGAGTATACCATATACATTAATCATCTAAGTAAAGAAGCCCTTTGGATCGCCCTCGCTAACAAGGGGTCCATTGTGTTCGTACGTACTACAAAATAAACGTCACAGAGACTCGAGAGTACCTTATCTGTGAATCTCTAATTAGAGTACAAATAATCGGGCTAACATCGCTCGCTTTTACGTGTGCAGGACGAGCATAGTGGGCCAAAGAGGTGGTTGGTTCAGAGCGGGCATAACGGTAAATTTAAGGAGCTACCTTTCTTCCCTTTTACAATTAGACATAGACATATCTATAATATAAAAATGAATCGCTGAATGTGTTGGTAAGCGCAAATCTCGAGAGCAGCTGAACCGATTTCTCAAATTCTTTTTTTAGAATATCGGTTGAAGTGCGAGGATGGTTCTTACGGAAAGAAATATAAAAAAATAATTAAGAATTGACTGTTAGGCGGTACGAAGTTCGCCGGATCTGCTAGTTTATTCATAATTATAAGTTACACGAGAATGTGGAATAAATTTTTACTTTCTTCTTCCTTAGTCACTGAATAGAGGGCGCTGCAGTAACTTAGTATGTTAATGCACGAAACGGAACGTCACGTAATTTTTTTTATTTCACTTTTGTGTAATTTTCACATCATTAAACGAAATGTACATACGTTATTATCACTTCACATCGGAAAGCACGCTTTTACTACGTTTTATTATTTTTTACAGGTGTGTACAGTACTACACATCATAAAAGTCCCTTCGGGAATCTACGTTCGCGCAGACTAGGAAGAAGTGTAACGAAAGTACCCGAAGCTATAAGTACATTCAACATGATCTTTAACCGATACGGTTAAGGCGCAGAATTGATTGCCGCAGTAGCGCTACCTATTTCGCTCACGCTAATATTGCCAAACTAAAAGTCACCTGCATCGATGACGTTGAATCAACCAATAGCAACAAAGGTGCGCGGCCTGCCACAAAGTGAAACTATCTGATTGGTTGATCAACTTGCCGCACATCCAAAATTTGGTCATCTGCGCAGGTACATCCGCGAGACTTATTTCTTGTGTAGCACTGTACTCGTATGTAGTCTATGTAGTGTATTATTTTTGCTAGCGTAATTGTTAATGAAATGAAATGATTTATGTTAGGGATCTTTGTATTTTATTACACCTTATTTTTACCGCTACTCCGACTCTCCACGGTTTGCCGGAAGAAATCTCTTAAACTCACCCTTGTAAATACTAGGTGTCTTATGTAATGTCCCGTTTAAGGTTTCGTATGCAGCACACTATAAGAATACATAAAAACATTGGCCTTTTGCATCTACGTAATGAGATGATTTATACAGCGTCCAGTGTCATCTTCACTCACATTAGATGGGTGAAGGGACCACTTGGATGCTCTAGTGCCTGGGGCATGGTTATTATAGATAGTGTAGACCTGCCTAGCACCTATACCATCCTTTCAGCTTAGTCAGCCTAGCCCACAGGAAAGACTAGTGGAGCAAATCAAGATAGATTTCTCACGATGTTTTCCTTCACCGTTAGCGGGTGGTATTGCGACTATCAATTCGCAAATGTCCTTAACACCGAAATTAAACAAAGTCATTGGTACATACCCGCACTGAGGATCGAACCTTGGTATCGAATGCATAAAACACAGTTCGTAACGTAGTGACTTCAGTGTCATCTACAGAGTTCTAGTGAACTTTTTTTAGTAATTAAAAGAAAACCTTCCATTAATATTCATTATAATATTTTCTAAGGTTAACACGAGTACTAGACATAATTAAAACTGTTTTTATACGGATGACTGAAGTCATCCAAGACCACGGCACCTGTAAAAGTGCCGAAACGTCAGAAAATTGTAAAAATATAATAAACGACCAACCCGGACTTGGCCCCCGTGGTGGAGTATGGCCTAACCTTCCTGCGATGCAGGAAGAGACCCGTGCCCCAGCAGTGGGGACATACAAGGGTTGATAACGATAATAAACGAGTGAAATACGTATAAAAACAGTTTTAATTAATCCATTCATTACACCTTCTATTTAAGATACATTGATTACAATTCACAATTATTACAATAGTTCTACTAATAAGAATTATTAATGTAGCGCTCAATTTAAAATAATAATATAAATTTCAAAAGTATTTTCATTATTTGAGTTTAACACATAGTTTATTAAGTATATAAAATAAAGTGATCAGAATTGCTAATAAAGCCTCTCTAATAGATACCTTTATCTATTTGTGTACTGTAAATAATTAAATGTTATACCTAAACCCAATTCTTCCCGCGGCTGTCGTAAAATGCGACTAAGGCACACAAACCGGGGGGTGGGCAGCAGCGCCCCCTGCAGTACAATTCCACCAAACTGCGATCCCCAACCCGCATACCCAGCGTGAGGATTATGGGCATTACCGCCTATGATAGCACAACGTGGCGCTCTTTAGGGGAGGGCAATGTCCAGCAGTGGACTAGTATAGCCTGACGACGACGAAATAATTACATGTTATACCTAAACCCTAAATCTACAGGTCACATACGCAATTGTATGTAATTAACGTGTACCAAATTTATCGTACACTTAACCCCCTCATTTATAATATTCGTGTCACTACATTAAGGGTTGACTAAAGATAGTTTTGCTGAAATAAGCTTATTTATGTATATTATTAATTTTTTATTTTTTATTTATGTAAATTATTTGTATGTATCTGTTGATAATTTTATTTATTCACACTGTTATTGAGGCATGTATTTGGAACCTCTAAAATTAATGTTTTCTATGTTTTTTTTTGTACATCTACTTCCTTCTAATGTATTAGTCCAGTTCATGCGAAGGTTGTCTGGAAGAGATCACTTTTAGTGATAAGGCCGCCGTCTGTACTCTTAGGTTAAGAAATATCTGTGTAATTTCCCATTTTGATGTACAATAGTTCTCTATCTATCTATCTATCTATCTATCTATCTATCTATCTATCTATCTATCTATCTATCTATCTATCTATCTATCTATCTATCTATCTATCTATCTATCTATCTATCTATCTATCTATCTATCTATCTATCTATCTATCTATCTATCTATCTATCTATCTATCTATCTATCTATCTATCTATCTATCTATCTATCTATCTATCTATCTATCTATCTATCTATCTATCTATCTATCTATCTATCTATCTATCTATCTATCTATCTATCTATCTATCTATCTATCTATCTATCTATCTATCTATCTATCTATCTATCTATCTATCTATCTATCTATCTATCTATCTATCTATCTATCTATCTATCTATCTATCTATCTATCTATCTATCTATCTATCTATCTATCTATCTATCTATCTATCTATCTATCTATCTATCTATCTATCTATCTATCTATCTATCTATCTATCTATCTATCTATCTATCTATCTATCTATCTATCTATCTATCTATCTATCTATCTATCTATCTATCTATCTATCTATCTATCTATCTATCTATCTATCTATCTATCTATCTATCTATCTATCTATCTATCTATCTATCTATCTATCTATCTATCTATCTATCTATCTATCTATCTATCTATCTATCTATCTATCTATCTATCTATCTATCTATCTATCTATCTATCTATCTATCTATCTATCTATCTATCTATCTATCTATCTATCTATCTATCTATCTATCTATCTATCTATCTATCTATCTATCTATCTATCTATCTATCTATCTATCTATCTATCTATCTATCTATCTATCTATCTATCTATCTATCTATCTATCTATCTATCTATCTATCTATCTATCTATCTATCTATCTATCTATCTATCTATCTATCTATCTATCTATCTATCTATCTATCTATCTATCTATCTATCTATCTATCTATCTATCTATCTATCTATCTATCTATCTATCTATCTATCTATCTATCTATCTATCTATCTATCTATCTATCTATCTATCTATCTATCTATCTATCTATCTATCTATCTATCTATCTATCTATCTATCTATCTATCTATCTATCTATCTATCTATCTATCTATCTATCTATCTATCTATCTATCTATCTATCTATCTATCTATCTATCTATCTATCTATCTATCTATCTATCTATCTATCTATCTATCTATCTATCTATCTATCTATCTATCTATCTATCTATCTATCTATCTATCTATCTATCTATCTATCTATCTATCTATCTATCTATCTATCTATCTATCTATCTATCTATCTATCTATCTATCTATCTATCTATCTATCTATCTATCTATCTATCTATCTATCTATCTATCTATCTATCTATCTATCTATCTATCTATCTATCTATCTATCTATCTATCTATCTATCTATCTATCTATCTATCTATCTATCTATCTATCTATCTATCTATCTATCTATCTATCTATCTATCTATCTATCTATCTATCTATCTATCTATCTATCTATCTATCTATCTATCTATCTATCTATCTATCTATCTATCTATCTATCTATCTATCTATCTATCTATCTATCTATCTATCTATCTATCTATCTATCTATCTATCTATCTATCTATCTATCTATCTATCTATCTATCTATCTATCTATCTATCTATCTATCTATCTATCTATCTATCTATCTATCTATCTTAGCAAGTATTCTTTATTCTTCATCAGACTATATTAGTCTACTGCTTCACATAGCCCTCCTTTAACGAGCGCCATAGCGCAAGGTTGTGCCATCATTGGGCATGCGGGTTAGGGGTCGCAGTTTGGTGGAATTGTACTGCAGGGGGCGCTGCTGCCCACCCCCCGGTTTGTGTCCCTTAGTCGCCTTTTACGACACCCGCGGGAAGAATTTGGGTTTTCTTTATCATTTTGTCATATTTATATGTACGAATGAGAGGCGTTTATGTTATGTATTTTTAGTTAGTAAACAATTTCGATCGACATTATTTATTAGGTGGAACGTAGAATTACCTTAATTCCCGACGTAATTACATTTATACATAATCGCAATTAGAATCTTTCAATAAATAATTGTGTGTGAACATGCGAGTCATTAGGAAATACTATGCCTTAAAGTCTACAATAAAGTATTTAGCAAAGCAGATTTCTTATTTATAACTTCGAAATTCGCCTTTGATTTATATCTCTACTAGCTGTGCCCCGCGGTGTTAACCCTGGTTATAAGATATTTTCCCGTAGTAAAACATAGCCTATGTTTTAATCCAAGGTTTCAGCTAACTCCATACCAAATTTAATTAATTATCTTTCCAGCCATTTTGACGTCAAGAAGTAAGAAACATACACACTCGTCGAAATTAGGGGTCTCAGGTTTATGGGCTTAAAAGCTTTGTTCCATGCTGTAATTTCACCAATAAAAGAAATACATTATACTACAGAAGAAAAAAGGAAAATATAATCATCAGAATACACTTACGAGTAATTTCATCAGAAGCCCCTAATCCTCAGAGCTTAATCATAGAGAGTGGAAACAAAGCCCTCGTCTCGTCTCGTCTATAGTCCTAACGAAAGTTTCCGTCAAAAAAAAATATTCTGGGAGACGTCAACGTTTCTGAGTCAATATTGTCTCACGATATCTTTTCTTAACAAGGTGATTTGGTTGGTCCACAAACTTGGTTTTGTCATATTAATTAGCCTAACGACCTATTCACAGACATACTAAATATACAGAAGAAACTCAGAAAAATCGTGAATGGAGCCATTTTGGAAGAGTTCGATGACATTACTGTGAGACGAGATTTTCATATACCTATTTAGACGATATTGAACGAAGTTTGAATTTGTTTCTCATTATTCAAAATCCACTATTTCGACAGGTCGTGGATTCGAATACCAGCTTCTCCAAACTTTTTTTTGTAAGTTGAGCATATTTGTGAATTTGCAGTAGCAATATCATTGTAAAGAAGATTTTAAATTCCCAGTCCATGACGAGCACGCGTGATGATTAATCCCAAGCCCTCTCTTTGAGCGAATGCTGCAAATCATATAAAATATTTTTATTTATACAATCTGATTGCTGCCTCTGGGCCGTAGTTGTAGTCGAGAAAAAGCATAACAAAAACTCCAGTCTAACTATATTTTCTCAAATTATAAAAAAAATCATCAGTTGTTACCGGTAGGAAACGATTTCATGATTGCCAGTAATAACTAGAAGATCCCAAAACATTAGTTAACTTTCTCACAAAAGTCGAGAAAGCAATAATACTGCTGCTAGACATACGAACAGCATTTGTTCACGAGCATAATTAATAATGCATAATGAACGTAATACAGAGAATATTGTAAAGAGGTTCGAAATTTCACTGATGTCGGTGAGTCCCCCATTAGCTCAGTTAGAAGAGCGCTGGCACGAATAGCCAGAGGTCACGGGTTCGAGTCCCGTAATGGGTGGAATTTTTAGCCTCTAAATAGGTTTTTAATTATGCAGGAGTCAGCCACGATCAGTCTCAGCCATTATAGAGGGAGATAAGTGACGCAGCCACAACGCGATCATTCAAATGACATTTAGCAAACCTGTAGTAGAGTTCTTGCCATTTATAAAAGGTATGATATTTATTAACAAAGGCAGGTCACAAGCAGCTTATGTACTCAATTCCATTTTTAAGTCCACCACAACAATATTTTCGTTTGCAGTCTTTTGTGCTCACACAGACACAATTATAACAATAACTACCTACCCAATTAACCATTCAGGTTTCGCTCGGCAATTAACACAGGAACACTCGTTAGGTCCCTCGCAAAGGGAAAGACTTTTGATGTTGGAGGCGAAAGGAGAAAAAGAGGAAAAACCGTTCCTGTCATAAGACAGAAAGACCGCACATCGTTTTTGATATTTCAAAATGTCGTCGCTCATATTGAAAAATGGAAAATGTCGAAAAAATATGATTTTCGTTTTTTCATCCAAATTGAAGGAAAACTTGATTCTGAATGTAAGTGTAGGTATACATTATAATCTCTGCCTGAGTAGATAAATATTATGACGTCTTGCTATCTATGTAATTATTTAATTTATCCCACAAATTTGGTGAAAATACTTTAATATTTTTTTTGACATGGGACATTTTGCAATATGTTAAAAAAGATTTATATCGTCTGTGATATCGGTTGTTAATGATAGTGAAATACACACGTCACATACTTTTAGTTTGCATTTTGCGATCGTTTTTTCTACAGATACCATTGCGGGAAAACTAATAGTATGAAGGTTATTGGGACTTGAAGACGCATTTTTATTTAATGATAAGATAAGAAAAGATAAGAATATTCTTTATTGTATACCGGAAAAATACTCAACCCTAATATTTTGAATCCTACTGTAACATATTATTAACGTGAAAGATTGTGAAGACATTTAGATATTGTCTGTAACTTCATCACACAATAATGGCTAAATGGAGCTATATGGAACTTAGCATACTGATAGACAAAGATCTAAATTTAAACATTGTATACTTGATATCCTGGTAATGCGTTCCCGTGGGATAATATTTAATTCTACAGTCCTTTTTTCGGGTTACCTGCGGATCATAATTCATTTCAGCGTTAAATTTCTGAGCTTCTCAGTAATTTAATTTCTGAAAAAAAAAAAATATTTTACATAATTTCCACGTCTCATTCCTAAAAATATAAATGAAAATCCGATGACAGTCATCTTTTAATTCATCAACAGTCTTTAATCGTTGCGTGCATGCACAGTTTTGAGTATCGTACTAGAGGCAAATCCTTGTCCCAAAAAAAGAAAAAAGACTTCTACACAACACAGTCCATATCCTGGCCCCAAACTAGGATACCTTGTGCTACAGTAACCAGGCAATCACATGGCTAATATGGAAATACACTCAGACTAAAGTCATGTTTACTATCAAGGTCGATGCCCTCCAGTGAGTATTGAATCCAGGACCTTTGTTTTGGTAGTCAAGCGTAGTAACCGCTAGAGCAACGAGGCAGTCAAGTTCAAGGACGGTCTCTTCACTATAGACTAATATATATATATCCCTTACGGGATATATGCGTGAGTCTATGTATGTATTCAAGCAAGCTTCAAGCCGTTTGTGTGAAGCCTCTGTCCACATCGTTCGGCCTCATTAATGACCATTTACCGCGGCGCAATGTTTTCTAAGCGTTGCCGCTACAAGGAATAATATATTTTAGCCTTATTTATATTTTCTATAAGCTTATTTTAAGCTAGTTTCTTCAAGGTAGAATAGATTTTCAGGATAAGGAAAAAGTACTCAAAACCGGCATGCAATTATGCAACAACTAATTAATTTTGATGTAGGCACTGACGAAGCTCAGTCAGGATCGTGGCAAGTGTCAAGCCTTGGTCTCTGCCTACGTTAATGTGTTGCAGGCGTGAGTTTATGCAAAAATGTTGTATTAATCTGCCAATACAGTTTTGCAGCAACACAAATAATAGGCTATTTGAGAGGTTTCTGAAAACTAACTCATATTTTTGATGGTGTTTAATAAGTGCTCAGAAATAGAATAGATATTTTTTAAATCTTTCGTGTATTTTAATAAACAATGGCAAATAAAAATTCATTTGTAAATTAAGCCGCCAAAACGCTCTTGACCAATATGGCGTCGCACAATAATTAGTGACGTCACTGACCAGTAAACAAACAAACGTCAAGTCAACTCTCCAGGTCTCGGATCGCTATATTTGCTGACCTGGCTGGTTCCGATAAAATTGCTATAGGTACAAAATTATCAAGTTGTATCCTGTTTCTTATAAATTATAAATATTTTTAGTTAACATACTTTAAATCGATTTTCCAACTCATAAGTAATTTATTCATTGGTAAATAGTTTTTTTTTTCACTTTGTCAAATAGCCTATTTAGCCCACTTCACGTCTGTAGTATATTTCTGCGGTCAACTTAAAAGTTAGTATAATCGACAGCACATCAACCTTAACATGCATGCACTTACTCTCTCTCTCTCTCTCTCTCTTCCAGGTTGCGGGTAAATATGCACGTAAAGGCTGATTTGCTGTCGACTGTATGCAAAGTTACAAAAAAAATTTGTCGTACACGAAAACATAAAATCAAGTATTAATATTTATATTACCAAATGAATATAATATCAAACTTAGCTATGCTGCAGTGAAATACAAAGTGCTTTAACACACAAAGTTAGTTTAATCTTCCTTCGATAAAGGCTGCAGTATTTCCAAGAACAAGGTTCCTACAATAAGTCGCTACATCGTAACTTCGTACTCATTAGCTGGTATTAGCAAACTGAATGAGGAAAGTTTGACTACGAGTACTCGATGTATGATTGAAAGCAAATATGTGACTGTTTCACCCACGCCAAGGCTAATTGGACAAGTAAGTCTGTACAAGACTGGTCTCTGATTTATAATGCAACCTATATCCCTCTCAGTCCTTTTGCTTCAGCAATTTTCAATCCTAGGGTAATCTGAAAGAAATGGCTATTAGCAATAAGGCCGCCAACTGAACTGTTATTATGCGGTATACAACAACTTTCGCAACTTTTTGCAACCTTCCGTCATAAGGTTGTCTGGAAGAAATTGCTTTTAGCAATTAGGCCGCCATTTATACTCTGTATCTTTACATATTTTATGTGAATATGTGCTGTGGCGTACAATAAAGAATATTCTTATCTTATCTCATAAACAGCCGTAATTTTTTTTTGCGCCACTTAGAAGTTAGATTTTTTTGTGACATCAAAGGACACCTGAGTATACTGTTTAAATTTCAACCCTTTTCCCTTTACGCCTTTTTGAGATAAAGGTTCTTGACAGACGGATGAACGGACGGAAGGACAACAAAGTGATTCTATAATGGTTGTTTCGATATCGATATCAACCCTTGTATGTTCCCGCTGCTGGGGCACGGGTCTGCATCGCAGGAAGATTAGGCCCTACTCCACCACGGAGGCCAAGTTCGAGTTGGTGGAGGATTGTAAGTCAGTGGCGGGCCTTTCTGTCCGACGTTATCAATCCGCCCATAAGGTCTCTGCCATGGCTTAAAGATTACCATGCCATAACATGACAGCCGGCATCAACGGCTAAGCATGTCTTGCGAAGCACGGGAGCGCTCGAAAAAAATCCCACTAGCGGCGGTTCCGAGTTTCCGGTTCCACTAGGCCACGATCATTTTGTATAAATAAATAATGGTTGTTTACGGAATTATATCATAATTGTCATCATCAGGCTATATTAGTCCACTGCTGGACATAGCCCTCCCCTAATGAGCGCCCTAGCGCCCTTTCTTCACCTGGAGGCAACCAGCATCTGCCTGCACTTTTTAGCGGAGCGTCAACCCATCTGGTCGGAAGTCTTCATACACAACGTTTGCCGAGTCGCGGTCTCCACGCAAGAACACGTTTACTCCAAAAAAATTATTTATTTTATTTTATTTTGTTCTTTATTTACATTTGTAACTTACAGCTAATGCCAAATCGCTACAAACTTAGTTATTAAATCACTTAAACACTAAAAAACAAACAGAATCATCCCTCTTCAAGCATTCCCTTGCATTCTTCAATCATTTTCCCTATCCCTGTGGTAAATATATCACATTGCGGCACCGCGCTGAGCAGGGAGTTCAGCAGTGCAAGCGCACGCGGCACGGGCGCCTGCTGCTGGCCCGTCGTGCGTGCAGCCGGCACCCACAGTTGCACTACCTGGCCCACTAAGTTAATACAGTCAATTTTTTTAATTAAAATATATTAATTACAATAATAAAAAAATAAAGTATTTACACTTTTGTAAAAACTAGGGCAATGTTACTACATTTTCAAAAAAATTTTTGTTATCTGCAGTGTATACTTGGGTCCAATTTCATAGAACTTAAATTCGTGGATTGCTACAATTTGATGTACTTGACAAACCTATTAATTCACAGATTTCTAAGTAGGAAGACTCGGTTACGCAATGTACATCGATTATAATAAAAGATTACGAAGCGTTATTTTATGAAATACTACCCATCGGTTATATACGACCTGTCGGAAAATAACGCACTCGCCGAAAACTGTTTCTTCAGTAGCGAAAAATATTCAACTAACTTGAAATTAATTCTTTATTGTTCTCAATTCTTTAGTGTAAATTATTAATATTAATTCGTTATGGTTTAAGTCTCTTATGTAATTCCTGGTGTATATATAATAAAGAATGTTCCAGTAAAACAAAATTAAGTGCTTTAGTAATTTAATTTAGTAATGCAAAATTACATACATACATACTTACATAACCTCCCAGTATCCCAGAGGGGTGGGCAGAGACCAGGGACTGCCACTTGCCTCGATCCTGACAGATCACCTTCGCTTCATCAACGTTCATAAGTCATTGCATGCATGCACGCCGGTTCCGGGTATTTTTATCTTTCCTTTTGCTAATACATCCCCTATTTGGTCGATGTATGTCCACCTGAGACGTCCCTTACCAGCCCTTCCACTCACATTCGCAATATATTTTTGTTTTGATAATGCAAAATTTGTGGAAGCGCTCGTGGCCTAGGCGAACCGAGTGATTGGAATCAATCACTTGGTTAAGCAACAGGCGCGGTCAGGTACGGGATGGGTGAGCGTCCCGTGACTACCGCTAGTGGCATTTTTCCGAGCGCTTCCGTGCTTCGCAAGGCACATTAAGCCGTTGGTGCCGGCTGTCACTAAGCCGTTAGTCGTTAAGCCATGTCAGAGGCCTTGATAACCTTCTGACAGTAAGGCCAGCCACTGTCTTACAATCCTTCACCAACCCGGACTTGGCCCCCGTGGTGGAGTATGGCCTAACCTTCCTCTGATGCAGGAAGAGACCCGTGCCCCAGCAGTGGGGACATACAAGGGTTGATAACGAACGAATGTAAAATTTTACACTATTAAAAATATTATAGTTGAACACTCGGGAAACGTTGTTTTTCCATATTAATTAGCCTAGGGCCTACTCAGACCTACCAATTATACATATAAATATCGTAAAAATCCGTGAAGTCGTTTCGATAACAAGTACTGTGACACGAGATTTTTAAGCAACTGTAATCATATTATGCTCCTAATTCCGAAAGTACTATCGAGATTGTTGGTTGTGCAGATTGTGTAAAAACCTTTTTAGAGGCTAAAAATTCCACCCATGCCAGAATTCGAACCCGCGACCTCTGGCTATCCGTGCCAGCGCTCTTTCCAACTGAGCTAATGGGCGACTCACCGGCATCAGTGGAATTTCGAATCTCTTTACAATATTCTCTGTATTACGTACATATATCCGATAGCCAGAGGTCGCGTGTTCGAGTCCCGGCATGAGTGGAATTTTTAGCCTCTAAATAGGTTTTTAAAATTGTCCTTAGCACGGGTTAGTGCATAAAAAAATGTATAGAATGTGTAAGTTTATATATAAAAATTGTCACCAAGGGCTTGCTGATAAACTGCATTAGCAGTTTGGCAGAAGTGTTGTTTTTTATATCTGCTTTTGTACAAATAAAAAATAAATGCGTACCTGAATTACTACACGGCATAAGCTTATTTTCGCTGCAAGAGAAAATAGGCTTAATTACCACACATGTCCAAAGCAAATTGGCAATTTCAAGCCCTGATACACTTCAGACCTTCAGGTTTCCTCACAATATTTTTCTTTGTGGTAAGCAAATCATATCGCTACTACAACCTTGTCCATGTCCGTTATTTGAAGAAACAAAGTCATTGGTACATGGTAGGATACGAACTCGAATTTATATATATTTTTCTTACAGATTGACCGCGTCAAGTAGCTTGATTTTTCTGTCAACAATGAAGATATTTAAAAACCTATTTAGAGGCTAAAAATTTCACCCATGCCGGGATTCGAACCCGTGACCTCTGGCTATTCGTGCCAGCGCTCTTCTAACTTAGCTAATGGGGGACTCGCAACCTCTGGCTATCCGTGCCAGATCTATCTGGCACGGATAGCCAGAGGTTGCGGGTTCGAATCCCGGCATGGGTGAAATTTTTAGCCTCTAAATAGGTTTTTAAATTTGTTCCTTAGTACGGGTTAGTGCATTAAAATAAAAATAGTATAATGAAGATATTTGTTTTTGATTTCTTATTTCACAGCACATTATACGCTATTTGAAAACATCGAATTATCGATCTGTAAAGAAAAAAAACATCGTTAGGAACCTTAAGTGTGAGTTGTTCACCTCACCAATACGTCAGCGCTCGAAATTACCAAATTACGAAATTAACGAATTACAAATTACGAATTCGAAATTACGCGTGCCCACCACCAATCCGCAGTGGGCATGCTTGGTAATTAACCCCTTACTCCAATTGTGTAACATTACTTAAATTTAAGAATCATAGTTGTAATATTTTTCTGGTTGTGCAATAAAGTGTTCTCTCTATCTATCCATCTATTCTGAGAGAAGGCCTGTATCCTACGGTGAGACGTATTTAGAAAACCTAAGAAAAATAAGCTATTTATTGCGCCATCAGCATGAATTAACGCTACTATCATCAAAGAATCTTCCACAAGTAGGTATCTCCAACCAATCGGCAAGCTCAAAACTAATAAGTCTTCAACTTTGCATAAATAATCGTATAATTTTATCCCTTAAGCTAAAAATGCCGGAATCGCGCCGGAACGAATGAAAGCTTGCGAAAATAAGATAAAAACCCAACTCCTCTAAAACCAACAAAGAAAAGCAATTCTGCTGGTGCTCAAAAGTCCGCCCATAAATATAAGATACATTCCGAGCAGTCGAAAGATCGATTTAGAGGTATTCATTGTAGGCAATGCCTGCGGCCAGATGCCTCTGCAGCCAGGCATTGAATGCAATAAAATTTCTGAACAATTGAAACCATTAAAGAGCATTGCCTCGCCTTCTGAATGTTAATCGCGGCCCTAGAATGTGAATAGGACAATCACATTGTGGTTGAGGCTGTGCGGTGGCTCCTTTTTTATTTCCATTAAAAACAAAGGACTCTCGCCATAAAAACGGAATAACGTAATCTAATGATCTCAAAAACGTGGAAGCTGCAATTCCATTTTTGAAATGGTTCCGGTGGAGCGCTGGCTTTCTACCAGACAGCGGCGTATTTCATAGCGCTATAGCGCTAACTAACGATATTTTTCGTGATCGGTCGTGAAATGCTTGCTTGATTGACTAAGGTCTCGATACTGACAGTCCGGGTTGGTGGAGGATTGTAAGAGTGGCGGGCCTTACTGTCAGAAGTTATCAAACCGCCCATAAGGTCACTGGCATGGCTTAACGACTGCCATTACATGACAGCCTGCACCAAAGGCTTAGTGTGCCTTGCGAAGCACGGAAACGCTCGGAAAAAATGCCACTAGTGGTAGTCACGGGACGGTAACTCAAGTGATATAGAATAGAAAAAACATTTATTCAAATACCACAATACACATAAAATCTTAAAATAATAACATGGCCAGTTAAAGAACACATTTAAGATAAGAAATACCAATAATTAAAGTACCTAATAGTTAAATTTAGACAGCCGTGGCAAAGTGAGCTTAGCTGGTGGAGGTGCTGTTGTGTCATGGTACCAAAAAAGGTTTTAGACTCAGCATAATATGTGTGCAATCACTTGGTTCGACTCCAACACACATATTAAACTACCAATTTGATAATACCCATGCAACGGGAAGAAAAAACAATAATCGCTAACTAGCTAACTAAGGTGTGGCTAGTACCCTAAGAGGTCGAGATGTACCCTAAATATTTATTCTACCGATCCGGCATGTCGTTTATACATTAAAGCTAAACTACGTTTGTATGGGAATCGCTTGTTGAGAAGCCCTCATAAGGCAAAGTTACACTGCATGAAATCAAACAAGTCGTAGAACGAACTACGGCTTTAGCCCTGTTCGGTGAGTAATTTCCCTGCTTCAAGTAAAAAGCATGTTTACCAAAGTTCCTTCGCCATTTGCCGAGTAAATTGTTTTTCCTGTGCGGGAGTGTCTAGCTCAGATCTTGATTAAGCTGTAAGCTGCGGCTAAATACTCCTCGGTCGTGCGTTATTACATCGCTTATAAAGGGTTTTAAGGAACGAAACGGGACCTCGGTACAAGTTTTGTACGTGGCATCTAAAATTCAATTACCAGTATGCTAAATTTCAAGACGACACCGCTACGCGACATTTTATGAAGTAGTTGTGTTAGTGCACGGATGTAACATCCCTGTATTAGTACTACTGGCAACCTTTGGCCGACGTGAATGTTCTTCGAGGTATATGTACGTCTGAACTTAATGGTCCTGATCTATTAGCTCAAGTTTGTTTTCGCGTTCCTGTCCGATCTATAAGAAACAAACGCCTTTTGTCTGCAAGCAAATGTTCACAAAAATCCTATTAGATTCATAACCTGTGTCGATTTGTTTTCTTAAATTGTGTAATGTAAAAGAAAAATAATAATAATAATTGTATGTTAGTATTTGCGTGTTTACCTATGTCTTTCTCTGAAACAGTTGCTTTATTGCTTATGTTTATATCACAACTATATCGTGTATTGCGCCTCTTATGATATTGTGATTACCTCTCTGTGGGAAATGAGGAGTTGGCAATGTGTACTTGTTAATTCTAATATTTTTTATCTTAATATACGTTAGCTCGCCAAACACGCTGGGAAAGTTTAAGCGTGCAAAGTGATTTTGAAATTGTGTAACAAAAAAATCTTTACGTATTTTACTACAGTTTAATTTGAATATTCTTTTAAGTAATCCACTAATTTTGCATTATTTGCATATTTTGGTACTTCACCATATGAAGGCTTTTCTTTTCAAATAAATGATTATCTTATCTCTTTTGGGTTTATAAAGTTTTCTTTATTTAAGACATTAAGTTACTGTCAAATTTGTAAACAAGCAGCCTGTGGATGATTTATAAACAAAAGACCTAGATCACCCTGTGCCCCAATTTAATATAATGTATTCAATGCCTTGTTTAAACAAAATTTACATATCATCGTTTATTATGAAAATTTAATATACATTGCTTAACAGTCTTCCTTCTTGTTAATCTGTGGGTTAATTGACTTTATAGATCGATAAGAAACTTTGTATATCCCCACTGCTGGGGTAAGAAGGTTAGGCCATACTCCATCACGGCGGCCAAGTCTGGATTGGTGGAGGATTATAAGACAGCGGCGGGCCTTACTGTCAAAAGTAATCCGCCCATAAGGGCTCTGAAATGGCTTATTGACTTTAATAGATTTAAGCAATTTACTTTAATTTTAATTAAATCTACGAACCTATTTCTCAGGCGATTAACCACAAGTGAATCATAAGAGCATATCGTGAGGATTGTCCTAAACAAAACATATTTATTTTTATTTAACACTTGCCATGGCGACAAGAAAATTAAACAGCCTATTTGAGACATGCAAAGAAATGAAGGCAATTTCAAATACCCGGAATACCCAAAGGATTACATGTATTAAACATCCCACTTTAATCTTTGTAAAGGAGCGACCGGAGAAAGCTATAATACAACATAAAAAGTCCTATGAAGTCAGCTTAGAAAAAAAAAACGTTTTCCTAAAAACTAAAAACCGATTTCGAATACAATAATAATTTGGATTCCGCGCCTAAAGTTTAGGCGCTATGTAATCACTCACCACCGAATCCAAATTATTATGTAATTCCAAAGTTGGTTTTAATATTTCGCTTCATGATTTTTCGTGAGGACCCTCGGACTACTTCAATATGTTATAAAAAATACACCAATTAATTAAGGATTTCTCTTATCTTAATTTTCTCCCGTCCATTGAGTTCCATACCGTTTTCCGTCTTAAAAAGGCTTTATCTTTAAGGAACTAAAACGAGCCTCATCAAATGTTACACCTATTTAAACAAAAAATTAAGATTAAACGAAGTTATGAGAGAATGTATCAAAACAAAAACATACGCGTTAAATTAAGAACCTCCTACTTTTTTGAATTCGGTCAATAAAATGTCTTCGTTTCGGGCGCACGGCCGCGGTCGCACGTCTCCACAAAGGCTATCGAGAGCAACATTTTTCCCAAGGCTGGAGTTTCCCTTCATAAATCAGGGGACTACGTGACGTCACGCGCCGAACCTTCGCCGCCGGCCCGGACCCTCGAACGTGCTAAAACACTTTACATACACAGCCTCATAGATTTATTATGAGATAGAACCGCAGTCCGAGCCAAAGTGAGGCTGCAAATTTGCAGCCAAAGTGGCAAGCGTAGCCGGTTATCAGTGTTGCAATATTAATGTGGGTGTGTGTTCTTTTCTTTCTGTGGTGAAACATTCTTAGACTAAAATTTGAAACAACGACCCCTCACCCACTCTATTTATTTTTGGATTTTGACACGCTACTAAACTGTAGTTCCAAGGTGTAGGTTCCAAAAATACAGTTAATTTGTTATTACCTACTTATAATCTACAGTAATTTTAAATAAACACAGTATTTTACACCGTATCTATTTGTCATTTGGCAATTTCTCCAATTTGAGGTTGCCTGGAAGAAATTGCTATTTGTAATAAGGCTGCCAGTCGTATATTACTTTTTGTATCTGCTGTACCTATTTTTCCGGTATTCGTTATCAACCCTTGTTTGTCCCCACTGCTGGGGCACGGGTCTTTTCCTGCATCGCAGGAAGGTTAGGCCATACTCCACCATGGGGGCCAAGTCCGGGTTGGTCGTTGCTCCGGTATACAATAAAGAATATTCTTATCTTATCTTATTTTGGAAGTCGTACATACATACATTTTATTATTTTATCACGAAAACCCCCCCACGCTTAAACACACAGATATGTTACGTTAATGTGTGCGTGCCGCATCGCTTTTAAGCGGAATTTCGTGCGACACACTCCGTCCTCGCGTGGTATGTCTATGTACTAGCTATTTATTTGCACGCAGTTAGGAGTAATTGGGAGCGGTTTTCGATCGATGTGTCAACAGAATAGGGTGCTGCTAGCGCTCTGTTAACGTAAATAATATAATTAGTGCTCTGTTTCATATTTACGTTTAAAGTTTGCGTGCTGAAATGGCGATACTACGTGGAGGTGGAAATCTGGGTCGTGGATGCTAGTTAGTTGATATTTTCATCTGTTTTTCATACAAACAGCACAAAATAGTATTAAATCTAGGTTTCTACAACAATATTATGAAGGAATTACTCCACAGTTACCTGAAATAGGCCAAAGAGAGTTTACAGAACCACTCACGCTGAGCAGCAAAATAAACTACAATACAAATAAAATTTCATTGTAAAAGACCGACAGAGGGATTTTAGGCATTGGACACTTTTGAGATAAGCATAAATAGAGAATATTAAAAAACTAATTCCCGATCTGAAACCAACTCTTGTTGGACACTAAAATTAACAGTTTGTTCATTATTGATCGAATTCCTTATTTGAGTTTTTTACATTAACCGTTCCTACGGCACGTTCCTACGGCATGGAAATCAACTATAAATATAAATCAGCGCTACGATTATTAGCCTTGAATATATCCCGAAGACTAGTATTGGATACATGCTCACGAATGATTGCAGTTCATGTGTCTGGCCGCAGCACGAATGTTTGCCGTACTTTTGTAATTAACTACAGTTTTGACGTTTAAAGTTGACAATCATGAAAACTTATCATACGTACTTAGGTAGCAACTGATATTAGGTTTAAGATGACTTTAGAAAAGATGGTCACAGTGACGGTCTCTTTTCCACTGCATTTTTCTCCACTACACTGCGTCCCGAAGACAGCGGCTTACATTTTACATATTACATTGACATTCAGCGAATAGAATGTAAATTTCTTCACGTTGTGTTAAAATATATTTCATTTGATTTGACATTGCGCATTGAAACACCAAATTTGTTTCGCAAAAGGTTGCTTTTTTGTATGTTTTTTGGAAACAATGTTCGTTACAATGCAGAATATAAATGGGTTACGAGAAAAACGTTTGTAAATTAGGATATGTTACGTAGAAACATTTCAGTCTACAATAACAAACCTTCGAGTAAAACGTTTTTTTATGTAAAGCATTTTTTTCCCATTTTTTTGGTCAGACGTGCTTAATGGTATAGTGATTACAAATATAAAACGTCTGAACAAAAACATGAAACAAATCAATTTATTTAATGCATAAAAAAAGTTTTCTAGCGTATTTTGGGTTGGAATGTGTATGCCTAATGTACTCCAATTATTACGCAATATTTATATCGTTTAATACCACCGACATTTACTATAACACGATGTTGGGTAATAAAAAATAAAAAATCTTGTAAAATAAAAAAAAATAGGACAGGTACTTGGTTTCAGTTCCGCGTTAAGTGGTCTAATCAGTACCCAATATTTATGTCGTTCATACCAACGACATTTACTGTAAGCCGATGTTAGATATGAATAAAATTATATCTAGTAAAAGAAAAAAAATAACACAGGTACTTGGTTTCAGGGAAAGAATTACTTTTCTTCTGTCGCAATTTTGTTTTATTTGCCAAAGCAGCGATGTGTGGCGCCACATCGTACAAATTGCCGTGTCACCCACGATGACTTAGTCAACGCCTTAGCATTAAGGCAACCCTTCAATAAGCAATCCTCATACAAACGCTGTTTGGTTTATGTTTACAAACAACTCGCCCGAATAAAACTTTGCCAATACGATTAGTGGGCACAAATGGAGGTTTAATCGAGTTAAGAACTAGAAGTAAATTATAGCCTCATAAGTATTTAAGATTATGATATATAAGGTTGAGATACATCCGTGTAATTTTCTTTTTTATGTACCCTAAAATTTTCTCTATCTATCTATCTTTTTACATAGAAATTATACTGAAGGCTTATAGACAGATAGAGATTGTACATGAATAAGAAAATACACCGATAATAATTTCTATGTTTTTTTTTGACAAGTTTTTTTCCAAATGTAAGCACGAACAATCCCCGATTTGTGTCCTATAGACGTGTTGGCGAAGACGTAAAGACCCAACCTAAAATAAACCTTATATACTAAAAGGTTAGAGACTACTTAGTGCGGACGACAGGTGCCCGACGGGCACGTCACACCAATGGCCGTTTCTATATTCTATCTTTCGAGAATTGTTGAAGAAGCGCTCTTGGCATAGTGGGACCGAGTGATTGGAATCAATCATTTGGGTTAAGTAACACCACGCACGGTCAGTTGCTGGATGTGTGACCATCCAGTGACTACCGCTAGATAGATAGATAGAATATTATTTATTGCATGGACACCAGGGATTACATAAGAGACTTATAAAATAACAGTACGGTACAAGTGGCGGCCTTATTACTAAAAGTAATTTCTTCCAGACAACCATTGACGGAAAAGAAGAAACGGAAACTGAAATACGGGTAGTCGGCGCAACTAAACAATATTAGATAACATATTATTTTATAGTTGATACACATACATAAACGATACATAAATATTAAATTGATACACATACATAAACGGTACATAAATGTGAAATAAATAAAAAACATACACAAAACTAGACATAGGACATGAACGAAAAATATACCTACATAATACTAGAAAGGGATTTCCACGGGATTTCACAAATACAAATAACAAACTTACATTAAGGAAAAATAGTGGTTATGCACTCTATTCTTAAATATTGTCAGGGACGGTGAAAATCTTACGTCCAGAGAAAGATCGTTTCACAGGCGGACAGCTGTGATAGTAAAGGATTGGCTGAAGAACCTTGTCGAATGACTTGTTGTCTTGAGCGGATCGCAAAGTCCGACTGTGCGTATCACTTAAAAACTCAAAGCGAGTTTTGAGATACAGAGGTGTGGCTGGATTGAACGGCACCGAATAGAGAGTGGAAAGAATATGAGCATTCCTACGGAGGCGGATAGGGAGCCACTTGAGTTTTAAGCGAATTCGGAGATATGGTCATAATTTCGCAAGCCAAATATGAACCGATTAGAGAAATTTTGGAGGCGCTCAAGTTTATTTAGTTGCTCTTCGGTAAGGTCAAGATAGCTGGCATCAGCATAGTCGAGGATAGGAAGTAAGAGAAACTGGACAAACGTAATCTTGGTTGAAGTTGGCAGGAAATTACGTAACCTTTTCAGAGAAGGAATTTCGAATTAGGAAACACTATATGGAATTTGAACGCTGTCAAATTTAATTCTTGGAAGAAGTTCAAAATTTACCTTCGAAATCATTTTTAGACTGCCTATTACAATGACATGAGTCTTGCTTGGGTTTATTTTTATGCCGTACGATCTGCTCCAGTCTAAATTATAATTGAGATCTGTGTTGGTTTTTTCGATTGCGAGATGTAGATCATTCACAGGAGATTGTGTGTAAATCTGGAGGTCATCTGCGTAAAGGTGGTAGGGAGAAGTGAGATTTTCGGAAATACCGTTGATGAAAATAGCAAAAAAAAGAGGGGACAACACGCCACCTGTGGGACACCAGCAGTTGTAGCACACCAGGTAGAAAGGAGTTATCAATGCGTATACGCTGCCGGCGCTCGTGTAGATAACTACGAAACCAGTCAATAACCGTTGGAGATATGTTATGAGAACGCAATATCCCCAACAAGATGTCAAAGTCCACCATGTTGAAGGCATTGCTGAAATCCAGCAGCGTAAGGACAGTTAGCTTACCGTTCTCCATGTCAAGCCGTATGTCGTTGGTGATGTTAATAAGCGCAGTCACTATACTATGCCCAGCACTGAAGCCTGATTGGAGAGGATTGAAGAGGTGATTCGTATTTAGGAAAGTACTGAGTTGATGGTGGACAAGGCGCTTTAGGACTTTTGAAAGGAATGGCAGAATGGAGATAGGACGGTAATCAGAAAAGGAGGTGGGGTGGGATTTCTTTGGTAGAGGGGTGACTTGTGCTTCTTTCCAGGTGTTTGGAAACACACCAGCCGCTATCGACCCGTTAAGGATTCCAGCAATGACGGGAACTAAAACATCCAGGATGGGGATGATCATTTTCCTGCTAGTGGCACGTTTTCTAAAGGCTTTCGTGCTTTGCAAGGCACGTTAAGTCATTGGTTTCGGCTGTCATGTAATGGCAGTCATTAAGCTATGTCAAAGGTTTTATCGGGAACTTGATAATTTCTAACAGTAAGGCCCACAACCGCCTTACAATCCTCCACTAACCCGGACTTGACCCCCGTGGTGGAGTATGGCCTAACCTTCTTGCGATGCACCAAGGGATCCGTGCCCCAGCAGTGGGGACATACAATGGGTTGTATCATTCGATAATTATTTTGAATTGAAACCGTGCCGCTTGCGTACCTTTATACGAAATGCGACACGAGGAATATGATAAAAAATACTAATTGCCCTATCGCCTACGATGAAACAGTGTACGTCTCTGAATTAGGGCTATTCATATTGTAACGAGCTGGCAACTTAAGGGTGCAACGATACAAGCTAAAATGAACCCTAACACTAAAAGCTTAGAGACTACAATAGCACAAAACACCGCGGCCACGTGCGGCCAACGACGGGCATGTCTCGCTAATAGGTTTGATTGCACTTGCACTGAAGTTAGGGGTATGGACCTTGATTATCCATTTTATTCATATATTTGCCTATTCACTATTTGAATATATTGGATTTTAGATTTTACGAATGCTGCATTTTTCTTTATTGTAAAAGCTACTAGGGTTAGTGGAAGTTTTCTAAAACTACAAAATAATTATTTTAAGTGGGAATCATTACAACCTTTCATCAAAACATTTAATAAATTGAAAGTATTATTCGAAATATTCTAGTAGTAAAATTTGCAAATATTACATGGTCCAATTTTAGTCCCAAACTTTGTAAGTATTTGAGGATTATTTTAGGTGAAAATCGTGCCGCCCACACGTCGTCGACCCGTTGTAACGTGGAGAGGCCTTTACAATAAGAGCGACGAGAGGAAATTGATATACAAATTGCTCCGTCAAGTCGTAAAGCATAAAATTAAAAGGCGAATCGCCGCGGACGATGCTGCAACACGTTAAATACCTGTCGTATTTCAGCGCGCCATCTGTTGACGACGGCCGGGTCCAGGGCACCTTTTAATTTATTAAACAATTTGCTGTACGCCTCCCGACCGCTTCGCCTGTATATTGTGTCTTGACTTAATAAATTGGAAGTCATAATCTGTAAAGCGAAGTTTCATGATCGTGATGTTCAATCTTCATTCTTAATTGCGTAATTTGAAACTGTAATGAGATCAAAATCGCTTGAATGCCACGGTTTGTTGGGGAAAGAGAAGAGCCAACGCTATTGTGATTAGATGCTGCTGGTATTAAGAACTAGAATTTAATTTCTACTCGTTGGGCGTGATATAAATCTAATTTAAACATGTGTATTATGTATTTATAATGTTCGGTATTATAAACTCCTTTTAACTTTACACCTGTACCAGAAGTTTGTTAAAGTAGAAGAAATAATTAAGAATATTAACATAATAGAATAGGAAGAATATTCTATCAATTACCTGACCCAAGCTACATAATGTAATATTATATTACTATCTATATTATTAAGCAACAAAACATAATTTGACAGCATGGAATAAAAAGTATTCTGGCGTCGAAAGCCGTAAAAGTTCTGAATTTAAAAATTCCTCGAGGAAACATGTTCATGATAGCGAGATAGCTCATGAAGCATACTTTTACTTTAGCAGTCCCGTAATACCGTACTTGTAAGCTCGCGGAGAAAAGGCAACGAAGAAAATTCCTTTTTACACTTCTTGACATTCACGGAAAGTGTGAAAGGGATTTTGAAGGTGGCAGTACAGTAGCTACTAAGAAAATTTGCCAGTTATTTACCCAACAGTTCTGCCCTCAAATACTGAGAGCTCCATTTTCTAAGCCACGTGTGTGTAGCGCAAAACTGCTGTGGATGAAATATATTTACTGCTCTATTCACTGAACACAAGAGATATCAAGAAGTGGCCCAGTAGACGCATTTTCCCGCGCCGTTCGTCTGCCCGTTTGCACTGAACATATATTCCTACTTTGTTAAGAAATTCGCGCAAAATGTTTTCCACGAAGTGGATTAGTGGCGGGGAACTAAATTCAAGGGTTCGTAAATATTTTATGGAGTTTATTGAACTTTTGGTGGAATATCCTCGTTCTAAATTTAAACGTTGAATGTTCTAAACCCCTAACTTCTATTTGATTTTGCATGAATTGATAATATCCCTCTGATCTGTATATACCTTATGGAGAACAGAGATTTGTTCATTTGGTATTCATTGACGGAACAATGAAGAGTATTCCAATTTGAGTCAAATATCACCAAAGCAAACTTCATTAAGGGGGAAACATACGCGGCGATGGAGCTCAAAAAACAAAAGACGAGTTTGTTCATCAAAAGTCATAAAGTGACGCGGAAAACAGCATTAGCATTCATGTCGTTAGCATTTAATTTATGTGGGAAGCTTAAGCGAGGCTACGAAATTTATTAAACGTATCCCGTAATATTACATGTCGTAAAGACGCCGTACGCGCACAAAACAGCAAGATGTAGAAGTACTTATTTTTCATAGTTATGTATTAAATGGGTCTGATCGTGATTATTTATTAGGAAAACTTATTTCCCGACGTTTCCGCAGCGTTACAATTGCCTTGGTCTTTGGTAGATTGAAGTGGCGAGTACAGTTAATTATTGTGGGTAGTCACTTTTAGTTTTTCGCAGCTGGCCGACCCACAATACTCACTACGCCCGCGGACTGGTCCGGTGATAAGGCGCGATTTGTATTTATTTACTTAGCACTGGATTCCACGTACTTGAAAGCTTTAAAATTATTCTCTCTGTTGAAATTCTTGTGTTTTTAAATAGGTATATAACTATGTATGAGTACTGCGAATCAATAAGAAATACTTTTATATTTTCTGTCTATTGTTTCAACATGATTACAATAAGCGTGTTAGAGGTTCTGTGCACTCAAGGCTCTAAATTAAAATAAAAACTTAAAATCGGGAACTGGTTAGTCAGTAAAAAGGCAAGTTTCAAATAATTTATCTCAAAAATATTATCTATGTCACATTTGACTAGATAATACGACAATTTCATATAAACAATGTAGGTACGCATTTTTCCTGGTGTTTATTACGAAGGACTTAAAATATAAAAACAAAAAACGCGTTGAGCATTTCATAATCAAAATTATGATCATGTTAAAAGTATTATATATTATTTTAAATTGGTTTCTTTAGTTTTAGAGACAGAAATTACTTTTTTAGCAGAATAATTTTTAATTTTGCAAAGTAGTATTGTTTATTTGAAAGTGATATTAAAATATTCCCGGGGTTTTGACTTAAATTGTTTTAAGACACTGTAAAATTTAAAAAATCGGAAGTCACGGATCGTTTTTAGATCTCAATTAAAGGCGACGACAATAAATAGTTTTCAATGGTGCAACATAGAAAAACAGGAAATGTTGCTTCAAAAAACACCAATATTAAAATATTACAACAATCAAAAAATTTAAATGATATTTGCTAAAATAAAAAAAAAAATTTGAATATCAAAATTATCCTTTATGTCTAAATAGATTTCTCACGTTTACTTATTTCTCATGTTTACTTATTTCGCTGAAAATTATGTTTACTTATTTTCTCATTCGGTGTACTTGAAATCTGTATACTCAAATACTCATTAGTATTAGGCTCGCCTTCGTACTAACCCTTTTTTATGCAATAACGGCTGATTCAATTGAATTATGTACAAATTAATAAACGCGGAACGTGAGAGTGCGTGAATGGCAAAAAAACGGTGTATCTGACAACACTGGTCGATTTTATAAAGTTGACCTACTGCGGCTATTTTTCAATTGCGCGGCGTAGGTACCCATCACGCCGCTTTGCATCCGCGCGTCACGCACCGGTTTGGCGGTAGCGCCCCGTTTATCCCCTAGGTTAGGGACGTATGTGGTGGAAAATCAAGGCGAATATTATGCTCATCATATCACAGCTGCTGGCTCGACGTGATGTTTGCAGCGCTCTCGATATAATATATAGTAATTTCTTACAAAAGTAGGTGACTATATCTTTGAGGGTCAAATATGTGGTAAGGATTTTGATTTAAGCGATATCACGGAAATCACAATACAAATAAATTCAATAAAATAATTATGTTCTTCTCAAATAAATATCATTATAATCGGAACACGACTAAGTGGTTAGACTATTAATCGCAAACACTCGTAGGAGCACAACAAAATTATTGTCATTTCAGAAAGAAGGAGCCAGGTGGCAATCTCATATACGGTACTTACGTACCAAGCGTCACACCAGTACCAAAAAGTTCTGACGTTACCAAGATGTTTATGGGAAATAAACGCCGACAACATTACATATTGTATTCGAAAATATTTAAAATATTAAACATTTTGTATTTTTCTGAATATGGTTTTTCCCATAAGCATACATCCAAAAATAGGGTAGGTATTCTATAGTATTTACTAAGATTAACACGAGCACTAGACATAATTAAAACTGTTTCTATATGTAGTCGGAAAATTGTAAAAAATATAATAAACGAGCATAAATCCATATAGAAATAGTTTTAATTATAGGGTATTCTAATCGTCAATTCAAACAACTTCTAAAATAGAGAAAACTTAACAGCTAAACTATTTATTAACTATCCGCGATGCATACACAGTTATTTACTAGGAAAACGAAGGGGAACAGGAACGTCGTGGTCGTGTATAACTTCGCGAATTCAGGTAATTTTAATATATGTTAATAATAAAAAACATTTAACCTAATAAATAATCACAATTAGATGTCTTTAACACATAATCAGTAATTAACTGAGTAAACTCATTGTGGGAATAAACAATCGTTAAGCCGTGGGTGCCGGCTGTCATGTAATGGCCTTATAGGCGGCTTGATAACTTCTGACAGTAAGGCCCGCCACTGTCTTACAAACCTCCACCAACCCGGACTTGGCCCCCGTGATGGAGTATGGCCTAACTTTCCTGCAATGCAGGAAGAGACCCGTGCCCCAGCAGTGGGGACATACAGGGTTGAAATCGAAATTTCAATCGCCGTTTTCGGATGTAAACGGGGGTTAAAATTGGTGGAATCTTCTTGTTATTTTCAATTTTGCATCCGCTGTATACACAGCCTAAACTGAGCGTTTTGCAATTCCACATGCTGAGCTGAGCCGTATTGCTCGCCGTATAATTTGCCTGCACAAAATTGAAAATATTCACACTATTCCTCTTCTATTCCCTATTTTCCGTTTTCGGAGTTGAGTTATGAAACATCCTCCAGGAATTGGAATGTATATCTAGATGACTAGCCCGCGGCACAAAACTTTACTCTCCAGAAGTAATGGTTTTCATGGGAGCCCGATTTACAATGTACTTATTTGTAAACTGGACAAATGTGGGTATGATCCAGAGTTCTCAACAAACCATAAAACGTATGAACTCATATACAACCCAACCTGCAAAGATAAATTTACATTTGTAATTGTTTTTTTAATTTTAAAATGGTACCTAATCAGTTTCAAGATTTATCTGTAATTCTGTAACATCTGATTTCTAGTCAAATTTATTGATTAAATGTCTAAGGAAAGACATTATAAAAACTATGTTGGTTTTGATTGTGAGAGAGACTAACAGTATTTTAATATGTTCCTCAAAGTCTCCTCGACTCAATGCTCAACGGAGGTGGAGTCGAGGAGAGGTGGAGGTATTTCCTTGAGTTAGTATTACCAGTTAGTATTTGGTGTGTACTCGAGTGAGTAGAATCAATATAATTTGTGGTTTAACTCGAGTGAGAATATCTTTTTGTTGGCAATGGCGATGTCATTGCTAAGGTTTGACAGGTAGAAGTATTTCTTTCTCGAGGAGACTTTAAGGTAGGTCCCGAGGTACCTTAGCTTTGACAGTTGATTCCTCGACTCAGAGTGAGAAACTTGCTCGATTGGACTAAATTTAATACGTTTTAAAATACTGTTTAGCTCCCTTGAGCACGAGTGGAGTAGAGGAAAACTTCGAGGAACGTCTTAGAATACGGGCAGTACTATAAAAAATGTGATATAAGTCGTTGTCTTTTGTTTTCATGCACTCCGAAGACTGATTTTTTACACTCTGTACTTAATTGGTATTCACTTCAACTTTCAGAAACGTTACCTTAAAAACCTATTTAGAGGCTAAAAATTTCACTGGTGAGATTTTTAGCCTCTAAATGACTTAAGTTGTAATGACTTAGGGGGTTAGTAGCTCTTCTCAACCATGACAGCCAAGCTCGTGACCAACGGACGGACTAATGAACGGATGGTCAAGAAAGTCAACGGCTGGTCGGTCGGTCCAGGTCTCGTCCACATTTTCGGGAACATTCGTCTGACATGACCAGCTCAACTCTACCGTACTCAGCCCGTGTCCAGTGTACGAAAAACTTGAGGTAAGCCTCATTTACATGAAAAATCACACATCACATCATCACATCATCACACTTCACACTAATATTATAAAGGCGAAAGTTTGTGAATGTGACTGGAGCGATTTTAATAAAATTCGGCATGGAGTTAGCTGATATCCTGAATTAACATATAGGCTACGTTTTACTGCGGAAAAATATCTTATTCCCATGAGAAAAGCGATAAACCGCGTGTAACACCGCGGGGCACAGCTAATGCGACATAAATATTTATATATTTGTTGTCATTCACTCAGTTGACTGATTTTTTACACTATGCACTCAATTCGTATTCATTTTAACTTCAACTTAACCTCCAAAGGTCTGAACTTCAACTGGACTGGAAAAACCGGAGGTTAGTCACATTTGGATTGGTGTCAGGAGTAATGCAAACCGGATCTTTCTCTCCACAGAGTTAAGAGCTCAGTTCTACTGCTTTTGCTCCACAGTATTATTTTTCCATTTCCGTTTTAGTTCGTGCTATGATGATGGTCCTTCATTAAAGTTGTACAAACTGAGATAGCTGAGCAAGCTTCTGAAAGTCACGGCACCGCTTGTGGCCGGCGCCGTGGTGAAATTACGTGCAGCGCTTTTTTCGCATTATTAAAATGTATGAGATGGAGAAGTTGAATGTGTCACTGAGTGATACTCTACTACGTTGTCAGTTGCTGCAAAAAATGCATGAATAATTAAAGAAAGAACAGAATTTTTTTGAACTAAAACTTTTGTATACATTTTTATTCACATTATTTATTTAAGCAATTATTGCAGCGAGATACTCCCTTGAACACCCGCCACGTAGTTCAAGGGAGTATCTCGCTGTAATAAGTGCTTAAATAAATAATCGTTAAAACTCAATCATGACGGCAATAATTGCAGTCATGATTAAATTGTATCGAATAAAAGCGAAACCTGCCCCCCTATAATGTAGCTATCCACTATGTTGGGTTGTTCATCTTTACGTTTCCGAAGTGTCAAAATGTTTGACAGCTGTAATAGCTTAAAAATGTAAACATCGACGTCACTCAACCCTGTGGACACTTACGGCAAAAATTATCGGCTCAGACACTTCCGCAATAAAATCAAGTGATTTCGGAATAAAGTTTACCCATACAGAGGTATTCCCTGTTTCTTGCACAATAATCTGTTATTCATCTGTTGACACCTGTCAGTTATCTACAGTGCATAGAAAAAAAGGGAAACCGGGTATTAGCCATGATCATCACGAAACTATTTACAATCCACTTTTTTTACTATCTTTTTTTTTCTAAACTGTTTATTTACTAAGAAATACTTAATACTTCCCAATACCCAATTCTTCCCGCGGGTGTTGTAAAAGGCGACTAAGGGACACAAACCGGGGGGGTGGGCAGAAGCGCCCCCTGCAGTACAATTCCACCGAACTGCGATCTCCAACCCGCATGCCCAGCGCGGGGATTATGGGCATTACCCCCTATGATAGCGTGGCGCTCTTTAGGGGAGGGCTATGTCCAGCAGTGGACTAGTACAGCCTGACGACGACGACAACGACTTATAATGTGTCGCTTAGCATAAAACAACGTTACGTTAGATTTTGTGTAGTGAAACGCTCAGTATTCAGAAACCGGCGGTCTAACTCGGTATGGCAAGGAACGGGATTAAAGATGGCGACGCTCCTATTGCCTTTCGTTCAGACGAGATTGCATTCGAAGCAAATTGAAACGCCGCAATGTTCGCTCCCTTTCCAAATTTCCCGGTTTCCTAAACCTAAGTTTCCTCACGATGTTTTCCTTCACCGTTAGCGTGTGGTATTGCGACTACAAATTCACAAATGTACGTAACTTTGAAATTAAACAAAGTCATTGGTATATGCCCGCACTGGGGATCGAACCTGGGGCCATCGCTTGCGAGTCCATGGTTCTACCTACTGAGCTACCGGCTGAGCGGCTTGGTTGGCTCCGTACGTATTGACTAGTCTTTCCTGTGGGCAAGGCCGACTAAGCTGTCAGGATGGTATAGGTGCTGGGCAAGCCTACACCATCTATAAAAAAACCATGTCCCAGGCACTACAGCGTCGGAGTGGTCCCTTCACCCATCTAGTATGAGTGAAGATGCCACTGGACGCTGTATAAATCATCTCATTAAGAAGATGCAAAAAGGCAAATATATATAAACCTAAGTATTGGACAGATAGCGCGAGTCTTTGACAATTCAAGTTCTTGTGGCAAGTAATTTAACAGTCGACTACAGTTTGGCCACGGTCTAACTTCGTTGATTAGCGACGTTCCTCGCTGTATTTTCCGAAAAACTTTCTCCTTAGCAGTTACCTAACGAACGCTTAAAAAAACAAACGCCAACCTAACCAGACACACAAGCGAAAGGGTTACTTGTAACTTACAGACACAAAACACAAAATCCTCGCTCAGAGAAAATTACACACAAGAAAAACACAAATCAAACACAAACGGGGGTTCCTTTACAGGCGACTAACGACTCGCGAGGGTGTGTTTATCTAGTAATCTCTTTCTGACTGAGAACCCGTAAGGTCCTTGGTTTTGCCCTAAATATTCGTCTCTTATGTAGCATAGAGCGGCGGTAGGCCTGTGGGTAGAACAATGGACTCAGGAACGAGAGACCCAGGTTCGATTCCCGGTGCGTGTAAGTTATGTACATTTGTGAAGGTATAGTAGTAATACACTGTGTCTGTGACATGAAACCTGAGTGTCTGTGGTGTTCAAATATCTCAGGGCTTGAAAAAAAGAAAAAGAAAAAGAAAGAAAGAGAAACATTTATTGCATCAACAGTCATACACACAAAAGATCTAACAAATACTAAACAAACTTATCGGAGAATATCAAAGGGTAAGGTAGTAAAAACAATTTAAACAGTTTTGAATTGAGAAGTTTAGTGTTCGAATTGGACAGTTTGAGAAATTGCCAATCAATGGTAGGCAAGCGTGGAAATTAAGCCCTTCCTCTCTCGCTGACAGAAGGCCTGTGCCTTGGAAAACAATATGACGTTTATAGGCTACATACAAAAAATACAAAAATGTTGCCTATATGCGTCCCACTGTACGTCACGCGCCTTCTCTCGGAGAGAAAACGCGCGTGAACTGCTTGTTTTAGAGAAATTTCATAACAGAATCGTAAAGCCGTAATTAAATTGTAGCACAAATGGGTCCAAATACTACTGTCTGTGTACCCAGGAGCGGCCTAAATAAAGGGTCTTGGGCCCCGACAAAGGTGTCCTGCTAAGCAGATTGGGCCCTACGTGCGAGGCACACTGATCGCTGGGCGGTCCGGCCTAATCATCGCGGCCGTTGCGTTAAAAAAGTTTTGTTTACTTGATCTGTTTACGGAGCGAGAAGAAGACACCCGGTCGGAATTTGTGAGATAATTCCTTTTGGGAGGGAATCACTGGGGCTTATGCCGTGTCAATATTTTGGTTTGACTTATTGTGCTGTAGATCGCAATATACGAGCATGTCCATTAATTATTTGCAGTTTAAAGAGCACTTACTATGACGCGGTAACTTTTAGCTATTTACTTTTGTACTATTTAATATTAGCTTATACCGCAATGCCATCCTATGTGTTAGATAAACAGATTGGGCCCTACGTGCGAGGCCCACTAATCGCTGGGCAGTCCGGCCTAATCATCGCGCCCATTGCGTTAAAAACGTCTTGTTTACTTGATCTGTTTACGGAGCAAGAGGTAGACACCCGGTCGGGATTTGTGAAAGAATTCCTTTTGGGAAGGAATGACTGAGGCTTATGTTGTGTCAATATTTTGGTTTGACTTATTGTGCTGTAGATCGCAATATACGAGCGTGTACATTAATTATTTGCAGTTTAAAGAGCACTATCATGTGGTAACTTTAAGCTTTTTGGTATCAACCCTTTTTATGTCCCCACTGCTGGGGCACGGGTCTCTTCCTGCATCGCTGAAAAGTTAGACCATACTCCACCACGGGCTAGTTCAGCTATTTACTTTTGTATTATTTAATACTAGCTTATCCTGCAATGTCATCTTATGTCTTAAATAGGATCTTAGTCTATCAGTGCGCCAAGTTTCATTAAGAATCCGTTTAAACGTTATTGTGAGCTGAGTAGCAAACATCAAACTTTCACATTTAGAATATAGTAGGATGGTTTTTGTTTACTTAATTCTGGATTCGCTTATTTCATTTTTTGGACAAAAAATAAAGTAAATGAATCCAGAATTTAATAAATAATGTGTAATGTTTAGAAAGTTTTAGTTAAAAATATGTATTTAATAAATTTTTGCCAATATTTATTTTATGCATTTTATTGAATTTTGATTAAAAAAGATAGTTGTTCGGGATTTTTGTAGTTGGTTTATTTTATCCACGTATGTAGTTGGTTTATTTTATATGGCTTTCCAAGGTTTGCTGGAATAAATCTCTCTTAAGATAACCACGCTTTTCTAAAATGTATTTCTTACGTAATTTCCTGTTAAATGTTTCATAGACAATAAAATATAATAATATATTACGTGTCCTAAAGAAAAACAATCACTTTATTGCACTCACGTCCGAAGTGGCTGTCAGATACTTTTTTCAGGAAAAAATTGAGCGGCATTTATCTTCGAGGTAGAATCATGATTTTTGCTGTAATAGAGATATTTTACTATGTTAGTTAGATATTTTACTATGCTGTGTGGTGTCGGTCTAGAGAATAGCACCAACCCACTTCTTCCCGCGGGTGTCGTAAAAGGCGACAAGGGACACAAACCGGGGGGTGGGCAGAAGCGCCCCCTGCAGTAAAATTCAACCGAACTGCGATCCCTAACATGCATGTCCTGGTAGTTGAACTGAATTGGAACCTGACTCAAACCACCGTCAGAAATGGAAATCTGTGGTTGAGGCCATATGCTCCCCTAAGAGTTAAAGGACCGAAGAAAAAGAAAACACGTTAAAATCGTTTCTAATTCTTTATCATATCCCTTTACGTTTAACTGCCAAATTCTATACGATGACGTTTGAAGCGCTCGTGGCTAGGCAAACCGAGTGATTGGAATCAATCACTTAGTTAAGCAACAACAGGCGCAGCCAGGTACAGGATGGGTGAGCATCCCGTGACTACCGCTTGTGGCATTTTTCCGAGCGCTTCCGTGCTTCGCAAGGCACGTTAAGCCGTTGGTGCCGGCTGTCATGTAATGGCAGTCGTTAAGCCATTTCAGCGGCCATATGGGCGACTTAATCCTGAAAACAGATATCCTGCAAACAAAATAAATGACAATTTAGTGAATGGGCCACAGCCGGCATCCGAAAAAATAGGGACACACTTTATTCACTATATGAGAAAAAAACATATACATACAACCCCAGTTTTATACAGTATGTAAAACTATATTCAAAATTATTTAAGGCCGTCTGCCACAAAGCAAAATGCGAGTATATAAAATCAAAAATCCTTCAATCTTCTAATAAATCTAAAACAATTTGGGCTATTATAAATAAGGAAATTGGTAAATCCAAATTGGGAGATCGCAAATTTGCACTTAAAATAAATGACAAATTAATAACCTCAAATGAAGACATTGCTGCGGCTTTTGAACAGTTCTTTACAAATGTTCCAATTATAACGACAGATCCTTTAGACTCTTCTCTAGCTCTTGCTGAAACTATTTTGAAAGACAATGTCCCCCCATGCGATCACGATTTTTCGTTTGATTATATTGAAGCTCATACCGTGATTAAATCGTTTAAAAAGCTAAAGCTTAAAAAAACTGAAGATTTGTGGGGTATGTCAGTAACAGTAATTAGCTCAGTAATCGACACCCTAGCACCCTATTTAGCCAGAATCCTTAACAAATGTCTAGATGATTTATTAAAAAGTGGTGATAAGCAAGATCCCTCAAATTTCAAACCAGTCTCGGTTCTACCCGTTTTGAGTAAAATATTCGAGAAGATAGTTCTAGGTCAACTGCTTACACACTTCAATGACTACCAACTTCTCCATGGTCAGCAATTCAGCTTTACGCAAGGGCGCTCTACAACGGACGCCGGCGTCATGTTAGTTAAACATATATTTAGTGCATGGGAAGATCGCAAGGATGCTGTAGGCGTATTCTGTGACTTGTCGAAAGCATTTGATTTCGTTGACCATAAAACACTTCTTTTAAAATTAAAGCACTATGGTATAAACGGGAATAGCCTAAAACTTATGACATCATATTTAGAAGGGAGAGTTCAAAGAGCTGATATAAATAGAACTAAATCTTCAGGGTCAGAGGTCAGGATAGGAGTGCCACAGGGATCGATTTTGGGGCTGTTCCTCTTCCTCGTACATGTAAATGATTTGCCGTTCATGGTTCAAAATATGTCAGAGATAGTATTATTTGCAGATGACACGTCACTTATTTTCAAAATTAAGAGACAAGAAGATGACCTTGACAATACTAATGATGCTCTCTCTCAGGTACTAAACTGGTTTACGTCTAATAACTTATTGTTAAATTCAAAAATCACAAAATGTATAAATTTCACTCTACCAAATGTCAAAGTAGTTGACAGCAGAGTTATATTGGGAAAGGACAAACTAGACCTTGTAGAGACTGTATTTCTAGGTATCACAATTGATGCAAGCCAATGGGGTCCTCATAGAGAAAAATTGGCAAATAGGCTTAGCTCTGCAGCATATGCTGTTAAAAGAATTAGGGAACTGACTGACGTCGCAACTGCCAGGCTTGTTTATTTTAGTTACTTCCATAGTATCATGTCCTACGGCATACTATTGTGGGGACGGGCAGCGGGCATTGAGACCATCTTCGTCTTGCAGAAAAGAGCGATCAGATTCATCTATAAGCTAGGCAGTAGAGATTCGTTAAGAGAATTCTTTAAAGAAACAAACATCCTGACAGTTGCCAGCCTGTATATCTATGAAAATATTATGTATATCAGGAAAAATATTAGCAACTTTAAAACTGCAGGTAGCCAACACAATGTAAATACTAGAAATAAACATAAACTTTTGTTCCCACTATTTAGGCTGGTAAAGGTTAATACATCCTTCATGGGGCATTGTATACGCTTCTACAATAAAATCCCTGAAGATATATTAAGTTTGACTGAAGCGCGGTTCAAAAAATGTGTAAAGTACACTTTGGGTCAAAAGAGGTACTATAATATTAAGGATTATTTAGATGACAATGATGTCTGGAATTCAAGCTTGTAAAATTCACGAGTTTTGTAGAATCTGTGTAAATTCTGTTAATTAAGGAATTTGAAAAGACTAAGTTAGGAGTTTTTTTGCCCATTTTTTCTCCAAAATGATCCAGATTTTGAAATGGACACCTAGTTTGACTTCTAACGTTCATTAAGCCGCAGTATCTGCGCTACTTTGAATAAAACTTTTTCATTTCATAATAACTTCTGACAGTAAGGCCCGCCATTGTCTTACAATCCTCCACCAACCCGGACTTGGCTCCCGTGGTGGAGTATGGCCTAACCTTCCTGCGATGCAGGAAGAGACCCGTGCGCCAGCATTGGGGAGATACAAGGGTTGATAATGTTTTAGTGTCCCTCTGTTAGGCAAAGGCCTCATGTTTAGCTCTTCACTACTGTCTGTTTTCGGCAATTCCCTGCCACACCTGTGAGGTCAGCCCACCATTTCTACCTGGGTCGGCCACGCTTACGGTAACCGTCTCGTGGAACTCAGTCAGGAAATGGAAACTATTGACCGACTGACTGACCGATTGACCGTCTTTAAACAGTTGAATCGTAGGTGCACCCGTAGATTACCGCCAAATTAAGTTGACAGGAAAGACAGAAGGAAGGAGAAAACAAAAAATTGTAGTGTTTTTTTCCTCTATTCGACATAAACCCAGATAAGCGTGAATGTCGAGAACATGGTCCTTCGTCTTGATTATGTAACTTTTCATGTACACATCGGTGTGCAGATACAAATTATTTTCTGGACTTTGTCGTACAATTATGTGGCTCAATATCACTGACAAGTATCAGATATCCACTAAAAAAAGGTATCCACTATATTTGATAGCTGATACATTCCTTTTATGTACGTTTTAGCACACCGCTGAATGCAGGAAAATATATAATAAGGCTATGATCTGTGGGTAGGTAGAACAATGAACACTTAAAAGTCACACATCAAGTGACAGAAGTTGAGGTTCTTTAAAATAAGATAAATGAAGTGACATTAATAAGAAAACCAAAATTTTACATCTAAATTTACACTTACATTTTCTTTTATTGTAATTTTTACTGAAAATTGGTTTAAAGCCTGTTTTATTTTATTAGAGTACCGAATAAAAGTTGTTAAAAATTGCTTAAAACTGCGACTGACGTGTTTTTGGCACGTGTTTGAAAACGAACTCCAGAAATAGTTGCTACCTAAAATCAGGACATATCAACGAACTTCAGATTTTATATCAGCATTCAGTTTGTTCAATTCAAAGGAAAAATAAAAAAGATATTACAAATCTCTCCTTTGGTGGATAGGCAACCTTAGAAAAGGCAAAGCTCCGTAGGACGCGGGGGCGAATCTACCTACTCGTCTTTCGTTTACACCTTACACGGGCTGAGGGTCGACAAATACTACTTTTATGAATATTTGTGACGGTCCCAGCCTGTCTAGTTGGCACTCTCGCAGCCAAAGGTCAATTTTTCGCCTCGTAAGATGCGTGGGTAGGCTTTTAACAATAGGCTCGTTGGTCGCTTCTATACTTAGAATCAACGAAAGAGATATGTTCACATTTTAATGTGTACTTTGGGGCACGTTCAATTGTTTTTCGGTGTAAAACAAAAACGGGTTTTGTGACGATGGCGTGCCTTATCGCTCGTGCATTCTGTAATTCACAATTATTGCCTATTTTATTTTTATTAAAGGTTTTGTATTATTATTAAAGGCCACTGTCTTGGTGTTATTCCATGTGCGTAATGTCCATACCTAGTTGCCATACCAAAGGGTATCGTAATTTGGGACATACAGTTAGATATACCTCTGTGATATATTTTACTCCCTTACTCTTGGAGTAATTTAATTTCAAACTGTGGGTATCATACTTCTATTTCCTATTTCCATGAACTGTGCTCCAGTTTTATTTCAATTTCATCCTTCGTGGACAAACTCACTAAACATTACAAATTGTTGGTCCGTATAATGTTGGCTCCTTATTATCTCAACTTCGTCTGACTTTCTCACCCCCTTCTGTTGCTTAATAGTTTCAGACAAGATAAGGTTTCTATTACCTTCAAAGTTATAATTGTTATTATTATACAAGGTGTATGAAATTTCTAAAGATTGTGAGCTACTCGGTAGATTTTTATGGCGCATGTGCGTGATAGAAATACAAGCTTCAGTGTGCCCAGATGACTAAAACAAAGAAGAGATTTATTTCAAGTATCACTATCAAGATGCGACGCAAAAAACTTAGCGTGTCTAGAGCGATTGTCATCATGTAACTGTCAAAGGACTTTGTCCATTTTGGGCTATCGTGAACAGAATGTAAGAGAAAAATCGAAATAACCCCTGATTATAATTAATTTCTAAACGAATATTTTTGCTTATCTCGTTGTATCAATCGACATTTTAAACAGTAACAAACTAATAAGAATTTTATCTGAAATCCAGTCTTTATTCTGTCAACCAGCCTTGATTTTTATTTCGGTGTTGCAATTTAAAGAATTTAATCAGTCACAAATTGCACAGAAAACAATTTGGAGTCTCTAATTCAACGCGTTTTAGTATTATTTGAGTAAAAATAATGCACACTAATGCAACGGCTTAACAATACTTGCTAGATGTGTCGTATTCAATTATTGGTGTGATAAAATGATTAAAAGAAATAATCTGGATTTGAGGGTAAACTATTTATTTATGGCAATACTAGACCAAAAAAATTGTTTGAATTGTCATTGCATTGGCTAACACTAGTGGTTATATACTCTTTGTATATAACCATTTTTTATATAACTCTTCACAATGCAGGTATATAGATGCAAATTATTTACTGTATTAGGGTTCTTACTAACGCATACTACAAAACCTACTACTTAGTTTTAATTCAATTGACTGTTCACGTTTAGCTAAATCGCCCATACAAAGTGAACAAAGTCCTTTAGTCGTAATTTGACAGGTGATTGGTGCTCATTTGGTTCACGTTATTTTTTTTTTATTTGTTAAATATGTAAAATAACAAGTGTTTCTTATAATCTAGCCGCTCTCGGAAACCTGTTCGGAAACCTGTAATTAGGGGTAGCTGACACTATGACTTTGCACCTGCGTAATGAGATAAATGAGATTTATACAGCGTCTAGTGGCATCTTCACTCATACTAGCTGGGCGAAGGGACGTAGAGTAGGATTGCCTAGCGCATATACCTTCGTGAGAAATTGGTTGGCCTAGCCCACAGTATAGATAAGATACATGCGGAACCAACAAAGCCACGGGTTTCCTGACTATGAAAGAAATCATTGTGAGGAAACTACGACTTCACCGAGGATAAGAACACAGAGAAGACTTGAAAGGCTACATAAAATTCGTTTCATGTACCTCATTAAAAGTTACGAAGAATCAATAGCGTCACTCTGTTTTTAGGTGTACATGGACTTTTGGTCACCATATTATGCAATGCTAACAAAAACGCTGATGTTTAATATTTGGTGAGCAGTTGTAATTTAAACACGAATATTTTTTTAATCAACTTTAATATCTTCCTGCCCTAGTTGTTTTCAGGCGTATATTTCAAACTGTAATATTTTAAGTTGCTCTTACAATTACATAATGTACTGGTGAATTGACTAGGACCAATTTTGAAATCGCGTACACAGGATTATAGATAGTTATAACTACGTCACTTAAAAAAACTTTTTGACACGACGAAGTAGACTCTCGTAAGCTTTAAACGGAGTTGGGTACTTTTTTGTTTAAAACGAAAAACATTCTGACGATTCCCTTTAAGTTTTACGAGTTGATAAGGAGCATTGCTAACAAATTGAAAACTTTAGTAAACAGGGTGTCACAACAAACGCCTGTCCTTATAATTGCCAGTAAAACTACAAACTTACTGGTACAGTAAACGTAGTTCTTTAAGATGCGAACTCTCTAGGAGGTTCTGAGTTTGATACGCGTTGGGGACTGCTGCACATTTGTATAAATGGCCTGGTCCGGCCTATTTATTCATACTTGTGATGTCTCTGCCGTGGCATTCTGTTACTGTGTTGTACAATTACTACTGCATGAACGTGGTGATTTCATTTCATTGCTGATTTGAGTCTAAGCCCGTACATGAATCAGACTTTCTAGCCGCTAATGTGACGTGTTGTGTGAAACAACACGTCAGGTGACCAGTCGATTTATTTGTTATGGTACTGTAATGCACTACCAAAATCGATTTCTAATTTAATCATGCAGTGAAGACTTAATCACGCATTTCATTACCTTAAGTTAACTAAAGATAATGGAGCTAAAGATTCCTAGGAATAAAACAAATCAATACTTATCGTGACATTTTTCATACATGGCAGCCAATTACTAACAAAATCTTTACTCAATCCATCCATCTGGAACACAAAATCTATCCGTACATTCACATACATAACCTCAAGCCTGTATCACAGAGGGGTAGGCAGAGACCAGGGACTGCCACTTGCCACGATCCTGACAGGTCACCTCCGCTTCATCAACGTTCATTAGTCGTTGCACGCACTTTTGCACTTTGCACTCCGGGTACTTTTTATCTTCCCCTTTGCTAATACATCCCCTAATTGGTCCATCCATCATGGGCATATAAAATCCTTCCATCTGGGAAAATTTTACCATTCAATTTGCCTCTGGAGTTTGACTTTCTAGGTACAGACTATGATGCTATCTACAAGGCGATCTATGAATTATCTTTGAGCCACTTTCAAAAGGAAGTTTGAGCCTTAAGTCTGATCATTATGAACCACAGCAGCTCTACAGGTCGTCGCGTGCTAGCAGCGGACATCGCCGCTTATCTTGTTAGGCTCGGCGTCACTGTCGCACGCCACCGCGACAGCGCGCCCCGCTAAATGCCACAGCCAGATAACTGCTTACATAAATTAAATTATACCGCTTCCTACGACCGATATGCCCCGTTGTTTGTATTCCGCCTATTGTGCGGTCAGACAGATGAAAAGGGAGACCCACCCGTTTGGTTTTGTGGTGATTTTTGCTACTGGCAACAATGTGAAAACCTGGGTACTAAACGATGTCCGTGATGATAAAAATTAACATAGATTTCTGTTAATGCGACAGTAAAGGCTGTGTTGTCACAGTGCTTCAAAATGACCTCTTGTCTTGAGAAGAATTGTTTTCTACCATTTTTAAACATCGTAGGGAACCTGACTGTCTGAGGTGTTCAAATATCTCAGCGCTTGAAATTGCCCATCCGCGGTGAGCACGCGTGGTAATTAAGCATACTCTCTTCCAGAAGGCTTGTGCCCTAAAGCGGGATAGGCTACGTTAAAAACTAGAAATAAGTTACTACATATATAACATTTTTGTTATAAAGCTGTATATTGCCAAATTTCAGGTTTGTTAATGAAATGAAATGTTTCTAAGACAATTCGGTTATTTTGTGAATCCAAAGCGAAATAACAGGTATTTATCTCCTTGACAACATCCCTATTTATAATCCTGGCAATCCCTGGTCTCTACCTACTCCTTTGAGATACGGGCGTGAGTCTATGTAATGTAAAACGTCCCACATAAGCGATAGATACTGTACAACTAGACAACGTAACAACTAAACGTATTAGATGTTTTAAAGCATAATATAATCCATATTATTTCGTAGCACTATCGTAGAGGGACTACGGCGTAGCGGTAAAAATCGTAGCAAATATTACAAAGAGAATTTCTACCTTCAAGCCCAGGCTGTTTAACTCACGCTGTCGGAGCACATACATATACAGCAAACACTTAATCCCTGGGGGAGTCGGTGAAAGCGCAAAGTCTTCAGCCAGAAAATAACACAAACAGTAAGTAAACAATAGTACGCTAAACCGTTCAGCGAGCCGAAGTAAGAACAAACGGCGTAACGGAACTGCGAAACTGTAAATAAAATAAAGGAAAATACGGCTTTTTGTACAAATTGTATCGAATGTCAAGTTGATCCGTGTCTCGAGGAGGATTTTCGTGAGTGCACGCCCGTACCGCGAAATATTCGGCACAGAAGTTTAACTAAGTAGCCCAGACTCTGTAGTGTATTTCATCGTCAGGCTATACTAGTCCACTGCTGGACATAGCCCTCCCCTAATGAGCGCCACGTTGTGCTCTCATAGGGGGTAATACCCATAATCCCCACACTGGGCATGCGGGTTGGGGATCACAGTTCGGTGGAATTGTACTGCAGGGGGCGCTGCTGCCCACCGCCTGGTTTGTGTACCTTAGTCGCCTTTTACGACACCCGCGGGAAGAATTTGTGTTGGTGCTATTCTCTAGGCCGGCACCACACAGCACGTAGTGTATTTAGGCTTCTTTTTTTGCTACTATGGTTTATCGTGCATTATAAAGTAATTATTTAAACAAAACATCTAAAGTAATACTAAATTTAATAACTAAACTAAAATCTTATTAACATTAATATGATTTTTATACCATTGCAACGCCTAGCGCCTTTGAAATAAAATTAACCAAACGATGTTTGCCAGACTTTTGATAACATTAAAGCCTGCACTTCATTTGTTGGCACTTGGTATCGTAAATAGACTTCGCATAGATTTGAGGTGACCCTCTTTTACGGTATATTTTGCTTTAGTATCTTCCGACTTCTCTAGGTTGCCCTCGCTATGACTGCAACAGTAACTTTCAGCCAATTCCTTTTGTAAACAAACGGGCAATGCGAAAGTCTTATATTATTAAGTTAAAATGCATGAAATATAATATAACTTTACTGAGTGGTTTATCCGGGTAATTGTCCAGATTGACGCAATGTCAATTATAATTGACGATGGTAAACTCTTGATTATCAATATCAATCATTTTCTATACCAATACCTTTATATAACATCCTTAGTCGGCCGTTTGTTCCCAGTAGTTCAACTGGTCAGTTCTACTATCGGACTAGTGGGATTTTTTTTTCTTATTAAAAAAATAAAAAACCATATGAAAATGCCCGCACTGGAAATCCAAACTGGTCTCTCGCTTTCGAGTGCATTGTTCCACCACTGCTCATATGTACACACATGAACCCTAATAGTATATTTCATTACAAGTGCGGAAAGGCTGTCATTGCAAAGAGTTCCGACAAATGTCTACCCGAGCCGAGGCGCAGCCGAAGGCGAGGGTTGACAGTCAGAACAAGTTGCAATGACCGTTCCGCACGTGTACTGAACCTGAACTACTATTTTGATACAGTTGCGAAAAAATGCAATTTATTAAAATAAAATTATTTGGAAAAGGGCGCCAACCGTAAAATAATATAAGCAGAGATTTTTTTTCTTCACCCATTCTGGTAGGCAAAGGGAACTATGCCCATACAGCCAAGTCTTCAGTAGATTTTTCTTATTGATATGAAATGAAAATGAAATTTAATGACATGAAATAAAAAAAAAAACCTATTAATAAAGTAATGAAACAAATCAGTAGCATCTTTTTAGAAATATACGTAGATAGATAGATAGATAGAATATTCTTTATTGCATGTACACCAAGGATTACATAAGAGACTACGTATTTGCATGAATCATAAAAACTTCTATGATTTTTTTTAGTAAAAACTTCATGGTTGGTTTTTTTTAATAGACATTATTTTGAAAATTGGGAAAGAGAACGCACGAGTGCGGGAAAAGTAAAAAAAAATCACGAGTGTGTAATAGCCCACATCCCGCACGCTATACGTCCCTGCAATACGCCACTTTTTGAGCAACTGTATTAAAATTGTACATTACACAACTAGGGTGGTAATACAAAGAATGGCCGAGATCGCAGAAGTTTGCGGCCCGAGCTGCAAGCGAGGGACGTAAATTTGCGATCGAGAGCTTTCTTTATTACCTCCCGTATTGTGTACATCTTTTTATGTCTACACTTGGCCAGAAAGCGGCTTTTTCCGTACGCGCAGCGTGCGTAAAAAGCCACTTTATTGCCAGGTGTGGCATAAAGATATTACCCTCCTTTATTTGGGTAGTCGTGTGAGACAACATATATTTGTATAGAACAGCGCTGAGCAGCAAACCTGCTCAGCTTTGCTCAGCTCAGCTCCTGCTCAGCTTTGCTGCTCAGCTGTCTTAGGGATCGTTGGTTCTCTTACTGGTATTAATAAAGAACATAATTTTAACAGATACGTAACAGCGGAAAGGACAGAATCAAGCAAAATCAATAAAATCACATGCATAAATTAAAATTTGAATGAAATTTAAGTTATTGATACTAAAACTTCACTAATCTACGTAACTGAATAAACAAAGTGCTCCTCTAGTGAACACATATTATCCAGACAGACTAGATAAACAAATAACAATTGCACAGAAGTGATATACACGCATCAGCTTAAAACTCTTGCGTATTAACTAATAATTATAATAAAGACATCGGCACGTGCAGGAATTCGAACCTAAGATACTAAATAAATAATACCTGAATAAAATAAAAATATATCTTTTATTACGAAATGGTAACAAGGCAGTCGGTCTTTGCATACACGCTTTGTTTTATTTATCGCCTCTCACGAGTCACGACTCGCGACGTAAGGCAGGCTCCTGACGTGAATGTTTCCGTATACCTAGTGAAGTCTTGTTGCCTTTTCCATTCTGAAAACTGTTGCCTTTTCTTTCAAAATATTTGCTGCACGCCGTCACCGTAGATGCACAAGACAAATAAAGATCGAATTTACTCGTTAACATCTGCTTATTTGACTTACATGATCTATACAGTTTATAGACTAAAGCGAATTTACACCACATTTTAAAGGTAGCTTAAGTAGCACTAAATTCAAATTTTTCGTACAAAATTGGAAAATTCAAGAAAACACTTCTTCGAAAGTAGTCATGTGTCAATCTAAGTGTAAGGGTAAGAAAGGATAGGATAAGATATTTAAGAAGATACAAGACATAATGACAACCTCTGTGCCGCAGCGGTAGCGCAACTGCCTACCATGCAAGAGGTCCCAGGTACGAACCCCAGTAGATAAAAGATCTAGGGTTTTTTTTATCCCCTGGGGATATTTACATGTTTGTGGTATCGTTATTTCTGGTTCCCACGACACAGGGTATCCTAGTGTGGGGCCAGAAGCAATGTATGTGCCTGTATATAAATGTTATGTTATGTTATAATTTGCTTCATCCAAACTGCCCATTGTTTTTAGGGTTCCATAGACAAAGGCCAACGAGAACCTTTCCTAAACCTAAGCTGCATGTCCGTCTGCCTGACGTTTAGTGGTCCGTATTTTTAGAATGACAGTCAGTTAAGATAGTCACACAATATCCTATCCTATTTCCCACTAATATTACAAACACGAATGTTTGTATGTATAGATGGATGTTTGTTACTCTTTCACGTAAAAATAACTGAATTGATTTTAATGAATCTTTACAATAATATGGCTTATACATCAGAATAACACAATGGCTACAATTTATCAAAATATTGTGTGAATTGTCCAAAATATGATGACGTAGGAAAGAATCTACCATGTGCGAGCTATTCTGGTGTGTGCTGCCGGAACCGCCGCTAGAGTTACACATTATGTAATGTTTGAAGGAAATGTTTTAAAAAAAACGTTAAATATAGTTTATAAGAGCATACTGCAGTAGCTATCTATAGGCCTACGATTAGGGCTCTGCAGTGCTTACTATTTATGTGATAATTTTAATGTCATAATGTTGCTGGGGCACGGATTGACATCATTCATCATCATACCTTTATCACTTGGTGGTACGGAACCCTCGGTGCGGAAAGCCAATACACCCTTGGGCAGTGTTTCATTTGTCGCTTTCGACCTCTGCATTTGCTTCCGTGCTGTTCGTCTGTCAGAACGTAGATTTCGCTAAATCTAAGGCCCGTCCAACCGTAGCGTGGCGGTTGCGACAGACATGCAACATTTTCTTCTACGTATTTACTCACTTGATGTTGATGCAATGTAGCTTTCAATTTAACAGGAAAATTTTTACTTGTTACATTGTGTCAGCTCAGTTTGCGCTTGAATTATTAGGATTATGAAGTTGGTCTTGCCCTACTTGCTGGTCTTTCTCTTTATGCCCAAAAATTTACAGCTACTATAATGACCAAAATCATTAATTTATATATACGATGGGCGCGAACATAAACTAACTTAGTAAGCTAATAATAACATTAGCTTGAGCCTTTCCTAATGTCCAAAACAATGGTCATTTGTCGTAAACTAACTGTTTAATATTTAACCAGTTGGACCGTAGAAGAGCCTTTAGGCGCTTAAGTAGTGCCACCAATAGAATAAAAATCATAACTTGTTTTATAAAACTTTTTTTTTTCAAAAAGTAATCATGAGATTTCTTAATATCTTTGGTAACTATTTTTAGAAGATTCTGCCTTGAAAGTAGTATAAATATCGGACTTTAATTGTTTTCCGCTAAAAACGGCTGGAAATCAATTAAAGTTCTAGATTGTTGATCCTAGGTTCTAGAGCGTACGTTATAAAAATAGTCATCATAGTTGCTAAGATTTTTCATGTTCACATTTAGATAAAAACGTATTATAATAAGTTTAACTTATAAGTTATGTATGATATAAGAAGTTATGATTTTTATTCCATTAGTGGCGCTAGTTAGCGCCTCTAAGCGCCTTCAGCTTGCGGTCCCAGTAGAGTTCGGCCTTGCAACTTTGTCGAATCTGACTTTTTTTAAACTATTTTAGTGAGTTTGAAATTACCAATCTACGGTGAGCACGAGTGCTAATCAAGCCTCTCTCTGAGAGAAGGCTCTCTCTTTGAGAGAGGGCATAGTCCAAGTTAGAACCCCTTTCTTTTAAAAAATGTAAAAATAAAATAATGTTATCAACCCACTGCTGGGTCACGGGTCTCTTCCTGCATCGCAGGAAGGTTAGGCCATATTCCAACAAGGGGGCCAAGTCCGGGTTGGATTGTAAAGAATTACTGTCAGAAGTTATTAAGCCGCCCATAAGGCATCTGACATGGCTAAGCGACTACTATTACATGACAGCCGACACCAACGGCTTAACGTGCCTTGCGAAGCACGGAAGCGCATAAATAAAATAAAATAATAATACATAAAAAATCGATACTAAAATCTCGCACAAAATTATTCATTCAGTCAACAACTCGACCGCCAAACAGGAAATGGAAGTCTTATATCAATAAGCGCATGTAAGACTTCCATTTCCTCTTTTGCTTATATAATTAAATACAAAACCTACAATTATTCAAATCTAACCATGTAAGGACCAGTAGGTACCAAAGCGTAAAGGTAAAGCGGTCACATTCACGTTTGCGCGACGAAACAACTGGCTAACACGTTGCGTGCCACATGTTCATAGACGTAAAAAGAAGGACCAGAAAATTAACAATTTAGCAGTCGGCACGGGAAGCGTCGAATCGTGGCATTGGCGCGGTTAATGGACGAGTTAACCTAATAGCAAAAAGCACTCAATGCTTACAAAGTCGCTGCGGTTTTATGAACCACTAACAGTTAATTTCCTACATCGCGCTTAAGGGAAATTCGTCTCTTAGAAAATATTGCCCGCTTCCTTGGGACCTTTGTTTTGTTTACTCTCGCGTTTTATTCCATTTTCTTTGTTCGATAGTTCCTTTGTAGCGCGGGGCATAATAAATGGCCTTTAAAACGGTTTCATTCATGCCGTTCGCTTTTATTGTGTTCGGCTGTCGTCGCCGGCTTTTCTAATATTGTTGCAGCTTTTCTTATTAGCACCTAAGCCTTTCATGATCTTTACACGACTCTTTGAGCTTGAAAGCTGTTGTTGATTCGCTGCTTAGGGTCGGCTAGCCGTTGATTGATTTAGTGTGTTACGTAGTTCAATCTGGCTCAAACTGGACCTGTATGCATCCGAGAAGTGCCGATTGAACAAGTTACTGAGGCTAGAAACTTGGGTTTGCTGATGGATGGGCAACTTCACTTTGAGAACCATGTAATCGATGATGTGGATAACTGTTTTTATCGGCTTAAGGTGCTGTAGAGGATAAGGGACTACCTTGGTGAGGATATGCGGGTCAAGTTATGCGAGTCGCTTATTCTGTCTACACTTAACTACTGCGACGTTGTTTATGGTGGCTGTTTGCTTCGCAGGTCTGAAAGATTGATACAGCGTGTGAAGAATGCGTGTGCTCGTTTTTGCTTTCAAATTCCCCCTCAAACCCATGTCACCCCGTATTTGAACGACGCGAATCTTTTGAAGATGTCTGCACGTCGTAAACTGCACCTTACTGGTTTGCTTTTCGGTGTAATAAAAACCGAGACTCCGGAATATTTGTTCAAGATACAAATAAATAGAAACATAAAATGAGAACAGCAATATCAGCACATCGAACGGCTGCTTTCCGCGGCAGCTTCAAATTCGCGGTGTCTAAATGCTGGAATGACATTCCTCCTCCTCTCCAAGTCCTTACCAGCAAGTATACCTTTAAGGTGAAACTTAAAGGTTATTTGTTGACTTCCCAGAAGTCCTAAGTTTTCCTCTTCCAGCATTACCACCATTATTCCTGCGCACGAGTCAAGTGAAGATATTAAACAGTGCATTTCATTTAGTCTAAATTGCTATGTATTTATTAATATCTACTTAAGTATTTGTTGTGTAATTATTGTGTATTATTTATCACTATGTATGTATATAGGTATATATCTGTGAGGGTGCTTGTATGCGTGTAAGTATGGCTGCATATGAGAGTGTGAGTGCGTGTTCCGTTTTGATGTTCCGTGAGTCACTGAGTCACCATAAGGCATTTGCTGAAAATCAGTGTTGTGGGTGCATACCCTCAGCTTATACTGAGCATGAGGCCTTTTTTCCGCTGCATCGACATACTGTGTAGCGTTAAAATTTATGTTCATTTCATTCATCTGTAGTTCCTCTTTTTTTTGCTTTTGTTTTACTCCTGCTTTCTTTTCTGTATTTTCCTTTTCTTGTCAAATTTAGTATGTCTATGTGGCGTTAAATAATTGATTTTCTCCTTCTTCTTCTTCAATAGCCTTGTTTTTTACGCTTGAAAGCGGTCTAAATCACCAAAAATTTTTGTATTTTCAACTAAGCCCTAGTCGGAACCTAGCCTAGACTCCGCGAAAGTTCTCTTGCTATGATCATCAAAGATGAGGCATTATGGTGATTCATGACAATGCTTGAAGAAGGCGTCTCACTATGCGATTCAGATACAAACCTTGTTTTGTTTTAATGTACAAACGACATTCAGGATAGCAACAAAACTTTACTAATAATAAAAATTGTATTTACACGGATTCTACTCGTTTCATTTTACATTTTTGCAATTTTCCGACGATTCGGCTCTTTTTCAAGTACCGTGGTCTCGAAAGACTGAGGTGACAGACGTCTTTTTGAAATCATTAACTGTTAGTTTACTACCTTCGACAAATATTACAAAAGAAATCATGAAGTTACGTTCCAAAATAGGCAAACCAATTCCTTCCCTTCGACATGTCCTTCGAAGCTTCAAAGAAAATCTACTCACACATGTTATGCATGCAAAAAACATGTATGCCTTCAATGTGCAAAGCAAGTTTGCCCAGGCTGTGTGTAATTCACAATAATTTGAAGACTGTTATTTTTTGTTCCTATTATAGTATTATAATTTCTTATGTGCCATTTACTAGAAAGACCATTTAAAATTAAGAAGTTAATTTGTTTATTTTATTAATATTTTTAATTGATACTTTGTGATATAAGATCTCTTGTGATTTTTGTCACAAAATGCTAAGCGTTTTCTAAAGTTTGAAATAATAGTTAATTATAAACAAATATTATACAAAAATCATTTTATTTTATTTAAATATATCCACTAAAGCTAATTATTAAACAATAAACCCTAAAAAACCTAAAGATTTTTAAATATAAGCATATATATACACGGGACTCTGAGGCCCTCACGTGTTTACGTGAAATTAAATCCACCTCAGTAGCTAAAGGTTAATAAAACATGTGTTGTGATTATGTGTTTTAATAATGCTATTGAATGATAAGCACAGAAAGGGAAATTTCGCTATGTCGAAGTGAGATCCAAATGGTTTAGCTGGTAAGAGCGCTGGCGCGGAATGCTAGAATCTTGATTTCAAATCAAGCTTCGGCACGCTATTTTTTATCCGACTGCGGCGCAGCCCAAAAGCAGGTTAATGTGTTTAGCTCGTATGTATGTATGTATGTTTTTTTAATATGTGAAGTTTGTTAACAAAATCCAACAGGTAGACCCGTTTGATGCATTGATTACGATCGCGATAACCTATGCATTAGCATCCCGAACTATTAAAAATTAAGCAGTAAATTGGAAGGATACTTTTTATTGGTCTTGGTCTCCTACTTAGACTCAAATTGAGTAACAGACTTTGGATAAAACTATACTTCAAGCAAGGTGTATAGTTTTATCTGAGGTCTGACATCGTAAATGCGCGAGCGAGGGCCTATATAATGATTTATTAAGTATACTTTTCACAAATCTGGAATAAGGCGACATTAGAATATTGAAATTTGTATGCTTAGGCAACTTTTTACATTTACTTTACAGTTTCCAACGAAACTTTATGCCACTTTTTGGGAGTAAAAATTGTATCAAAGGAATAAAATTGTTTCCAAAGCAATATCAACTTGTTTCAACTCCCCTATTGAACTCTACTACGATATCTAGTAATGATTATCTTGTATTTATCTGCGCATTAAGATAGAACTGTCATAAATCATTCGCAAATCGAGCTAGTATGAGGATTTTTTGGTTTGAAATCGCTTTGACGAGGACTTTCAACATAAAACTTTAAAATATTTGATTCCTTACAAAACAGCGCAACCACAGAGCAACGCGTTCCTAAGCAAAGACTATAATGAGAAATATTTCTTACCTCATTATTTCTTTCAGCTGTCTTAAAGAGTCCCAAGCTACGAGGATATCCGACTAAACCAAGCAAAGCTGTACCCACTGTACGAAACAGTTAACTGCGAAGCATTAAAGGTATGTATAGATTTGACAACCTCTGTGGCGTAGCGGTAGCGCATCTGCCTACCATGCAAGAGGTCCCGGGTTCGAATCCCGGCTGGGGACATAAAACCCCAGGTCTTGGATGTTTACTTGTTTGTGATGTCGCTGTTTCTGGTTCTCACGACACAGGGTATCCTAGTGTGGGGCAAGAAGCAATGTATGTGCCTATATGTAAATGTTATGTTAATAATAATAAATAAACTAGATAAACGATCCTTATAACTGTACATACCTTTTCAGTCCTCAGGTTTTTTTACTCTCATCATCACCAGACATTTGACGCCCACTGCAGGCCATAGGCCTGTCTCGTGGATTTCAAAACTTCCCGGTCTTGTGCCACCCGCATGCAGTAATTCCACGCCACCGAAACCAGGTCATCAGACCTCAGGTGGGGGGCCTGCCCATTCTGTGTCGTTTTTATCCCAACGGCCATCGAATCTACTTAACGGTCATTAGTTTTGCAGTAAAACTGACCGTCTACTTGGGAGTAAAACTTTTACTCTCAAGTAGATGTGAAAAGGTCTTTGCCATCGACCGAGCGTGCTATCTTCCCTTTGACGGAGGCTCGCGAGTGTTTAAACAAGCTACATGGACAGCCTTCGACAACCGCTTCAAAGAGGTGGCTGCTCTAATGAGGAATAGCGTAGATAGCTACGGAAAAACATAGTTTACTATGAAAAAAACACATTAGAATTATATGGTTCAGATTGCCTCAATGGTCTAGAGGTTACCAAGGATGCAACAGAGGTCGTGAGAACGATTTCCACCGGACTAAGTCTGGGTGTATTTCCATGAAATAATTGAAATGAGAAGAGATGAAATGAGATCAGATGAGATGAGACGAGATGAAGTTAAAGTAAATTCAATTAACTGAAATGTTAAAAACTTTATTGTTAAACTATTACAAACAAAAGGTTACTGGCTCCGAAGCTGGGATACCCTGTGCTGTGAGTAGCCAGGCTACTATCAGGCTAAACATATTTCACAATAATATGTTTTACAATAAGAACTAAAAACTATGTTTGTGATGTCCTTGCCACTACAGAACAGGGTATTCTTGTTTGGGACCAAGACAAGTGATTGTGCAGCATGGGAGTTATACATAGAAATATTTACGGCTTACGTTGAAAGAGATTAAAACGCATAAGGGAAAGCAAACCAAAGCAATTACTTACTTTTCCCGCAACACTCAATCCTCACACTTTCCAGTGGCTAATTTAATCTCGCGGTTTGCACCCCGCGTCCAAAATAAACGAAGCTGAAAAAAATTCCATGTTCTACGTAAAAAACGGACGTTTTCTGAGTGTATTTACACCGGCCGATACGATTTATAGTATAAATGGACAGTGGGAGATTGGTGCTTGCTAGAAAATCCACATAAATAAGGTCTTTCTGTAAAAAAATATGTTTTAAAATATTTTTTATAGTCATTTTAAGTTTTAATTAACGTGTGCGTCTTTTAATGTAATTTATGCCACACCTGGCAATAAAGTGGCTTTTTCCGCACGCTGCGCGTACGGAAAAAACCGCTTTCTGGCCAAGTGTAGACATAAAAAGATGTACACAACACGGGAGGTAATAAAGAAAGCTCTCGATCGCATATTTACGTCCCTCGCTTGCAGCTCGGGCCGCAAACTTCTGCGATCTCGGCCTTTCTTTGTATTACCACCCTAGTTGTGTAATGTACTATTATGTGTGATAATAATTTCAGTGTTGTTGCAGTTACACACATATTGGTATTTTATTAATAAATAATCGCGATTAGACCCGTTTAATATATAACTATACACGTGTCGATACTTATCAAACGCACCTAAGTCACTCAAACAATTTCTGGGAAAACGCGTTTGTTTCTGTTTGCTTTAACTATGACTCTTGAATACAGAGCAATACTACCAACACTCCCATAATAATGTCTACTGGCAACATTGTAAAAAAAATGGGTGAAACAACTGTCAAATTTTAAATTAAACCGGTTTTTATTTTGGACTTAAGCACTTTTGATGGAAACGATGTAGATTCAAGCTTGTTTGAAAGCAACTGTTGTTGGACTTATGCGAATCTGAAAAAATACAATGTGACTTAGTCCTGTTTGATGTAATGTAACGCCAACAACTGCGGCCATGAAACTGTGCAGGGCTGTCTGTCATTGGTCGAATCGGACTTAGGCGAGTTTGGTTTCCAATGACGATGTGACTTAGGTTTGTATGAAAACAAAACGAATATTTTGAGCCTTATTTTTACCAGTTACAGGGGACTTAAGCTGGTTTAATCCAAAACAATATTTAATTTTTTGTAGAAAGAATCCGGCCAATCAAAAACATTCATTCGTTACTAAAGTGGACTTAGGCACCTTTGATATGTATCGACACACACACACCTTTTTTTTCTAAATAGGTATATTATTTTTGCTATATATTGTATTTTTTAACATTATTTTGCACTCAGACCTTGGGGTCTATAGCATAATATTATTGTATTTTTATCATTATCTAGCGAGGCCACCACCTCGTTGGACAGGCTTTTAAGCAGATTACTGAAAGCAGTAGAGTTCCTTTCGGGAAGAATACGAGCGATGATGATGATGATAATAGCTTTGTATACCAAATAAATATTATTGTAAGGACTGTGTCTTATAGAAATTGTTATGTTGGATAGCTACATAAACTCACGCCTGTATCCCGGAGGCGTAGGCGAAGATCAGGTTCTGCCACTTGCCACGATCTCGTTACCGTCAACAACGTTTTATGTGGAACTAATTATTATTATTTACACACTGCAGTTTACAGAAATTGCGGTGTGGAAATATCTGCGTGATACGGATCACGCCGATTTTATTCTGTGTAATCGTTCGAATGTAAATGCATTTCCGGTTGAAAAACGCGTGTCATTTGCCAGGTTCCGGGCCACAACAGAGATGGCCCGTCGAGAGCTCTCGTATCACGGTAACACACGTTACATCCCGTTACCAACTCATGAATATTCGCTTACATGCATCTTCATTTACATGATAGTAATGGATGGACGTAATGCCTGTTTGGCTGCCGGCCGCGGCACCGCACTTGCTGGATGCGAATAGTCGATAATAAATCGTGATGTAGTATAAGAAAGGGACTTATAGTCTGTTAGCTTTTAGAATATACCTCGGGCTCTAGATTAGGCTACGGTTTTTGCCAATTTTCGCCGGTTTTCGTACTGATGATAGAGTTCTGATTTCGAAATTAAGTGCCATATTAGTTCCGATTTCGAAATTAAGTGTCATATTAGTTCCGATTATTACACGAATATATCCGATTCGATAGCCGAGGTATATTCTAAAAGCTAACAGAATATACCTTGTGAGGGTTCTTGCGATTAAATAATTAAATGTATTTAGAAAACACGGGGTTAATGTTTCAAACTGAAGATAACTGAAAATTTCTGAGTAGGTAAAAGTTAGTGTTACGTCAAAAGGTGAAGTAGCAAGTGAAAATCCAAAATAAATGTAGGGGTGGGTGACGTCATTTTCGATATCAACCCTTGTATGTCCCCACTGCTGGGGCACGTCACTTCCTGTAGCGCAGGAAGGTTAGACGGGGGCCAAGTCCAGGTTGGTGGAGGATTGTAAGACAGTGGCGGGCCTTACTGTCAGAAGTTATCAAGCCGCCCATAATGCCTCTGACATGCCTCAACGACTACCGATACATGACAGCCGGCACCAGTCGCTTAGCGTGCCTCGCAAAGCACGGAAGCGCTCGGAAAAATGCTATTAGCGCCATTTTAAATTTTAATTCTTAACTAAGCAATATACGCGTCGACTTGATAACCTCCTTTTTTGAAGTCGGTTAATGATCGGACAGAATGAAATAAATACAAAACTATACCCAATATAAAAACAGCCTCATCACAGCAAATATAAAATAAAAATTTCGTTATATATTTAACATGTTAATCACGATTAGGTGGATTACTATTATTCCTTTTGAATAACTGTTTACCTTATACTCACACAATATGGACAAAATTATTGTATTGTCAATATTGGCGGCTTCAATTACAACAGTAAAAACAGTTATTATTCAATGTGTAAAAATTTAATAAAAACTGTTTTTATACGGATTTTACTCGTATTTATTATTTAAAATAATTTATTATGTTTTTTATTTATTAATTTTATTAAGTTTTTTATTTTACACATTTGATAAATAATATAATAAGGAATATAGAAGTAAGAAGAAGCAAAATAGGAAGGACTTCTTGAGTACTTCCAAATTTCAGAAATATTCAATAGAAAATATTGTGCAATGAAAATTACGTACGTCTGCGAATATGTAGTAGCAATACCATACGCTGTTTCCTTCACAGTTCACATCGTCAGGGAACCCGTGGTTTAGTTTGCTCCGTTGCGTTGACTTGCCTTTCCTTGGGATTGGCCGACTAAGCTGTGAGGATGGTGTATGGGCTGGGCAAACCCACTCCGTTTAAAAACAATATCCCAGGTACTGCAGCGTCCGAGTGATCTCATCACCGATGTAGTGTGAGTGAAGGTGCCACTGGATGCTATAAAAATCATCTCATTATCTATGTGCGAAGACGCAATGAAGAAAAACACAATGGCATCATACTATTCGCCCCGAAAAGAGATACTAATTTAAATACTGGTTATAGTGCATTCAGACCCACAGAGAACCGCAATAGACGTAGTCCTCAGAACGAAGCTTCGCGAGGAACCTGCTCGGGGCATTTTGCAACAATTTTCCAAGAAACTGTGAGCAATTTTCTGTTATGTAACTAAAGAAGCTTAACTGAAGTCCCTTCAGCGTAGTGCCATCGCAAGCAAAACATAAGAAATAGTTTTGACTAATGCTAATGTTCTCTGTCTGCTATAATGTTCTAATGTAGCCTATAACCGTCCCGTGCAGGACACATGCCTCCTCTCAGAGAGATAGAGACAATATTGATACAATATTCATCAAATAAAAATGTTATTAATTTTATTAATTGAGTACAACAGGTGACAATCAGAAAATTATATAAAATTAAAAGTTTATTGTTCTAAGCTTGATTGCCCCGCAAAACATACGCACATGTGTGGCAAGCACATGTCAACTCTGCGCGCGCACTACATACTCCAACATTCCTGCATCGCGCAATCAAAATGTTTCACATGACATACCATAAATATAACGTCAGACTAACAACAGTTGGACCGGCCGTCCCCAGGCATATGATCTGCCTGGCGGGAAATTTCTCTTTATAGTGGAAGAGCACGATCACCCGCTCTTCCTTATACACACGTTCATTTAGCTATCAAAACAAAACTTAAACACTACACATATGCAATTGTCGTAGCAATAGCTCTCACATCGAAAACATCATGACGAATGCTGAGTGTCTAAGATGTTCACATACCTCAGCGCTTAAAATTGCTCGGCCCGGCTGGTAATTAAGCTCATGTTCTCTCTCTGAAAGGAGGCAGATGCGCGTACGGGGCTGGTACGTATATAACATAACATAACGTAACGTAACGTAACGTAACGTAACGTAACGTAACGTAACGTAACGTAACGTAACGTAACGTAACGTAACGTAACGTAACGTAACGTAACGTAACGTAACGTAACGTAACGTAACGTAACGTAACGTAACGTAACGTAACGTAACGTAACGTAACGTAACGTAACGTAACGTAACGTAACGTAACGTAACGTAACGTAACGTAACGTAACGTAACGTAACGTAACGTAACGTAACGTAACGTAACGTAACGTAACGTAACGTAACGTAACGTAACGTAACGTAACGTAACGTAACGTAACGTAACGTAACGTAACGTAACGTAACGTAACGTAACGTAACGTAACGTAACGTAACGTAACGTAACGTAACGTAACGTAACGTAACGTAACGTAACGTAACGTAACGTAACGTAACGTAACGTAACGTAACGTAACGTAACGTAACGTAACGTAACGTAACGTAACGTAACGTAACGTAACGTAACGTAACGTAACGTAACGTAACGTAACGTAACGTAACGTAACGTAACGTAACGTAACGTAACGTAACGTAACGTAACGTAACGTAACGTAACGTAACGTAACGTAACGTAACGTAACGTAACGTAACGTAACGTAACGTAACGTAACGTAACGTAACGTAACGTAACGTAACGTAACGTAACGTAACGTAACGTAACGTAACGTAACGTAACGTAACGTAACGTAACGTAACGTAACGTAACGTAACGTAACGTAACGTAACGTAACGTAACGTAACGTAACGTAACGTAACGTAACGTAACGTAACGTAACGTAACGTAACGTAACGTAACGTAACGTAACGTAACGTAACATAACATAACATAACATAACATAACATAACATAACATAACATAACATAACATAACATAACATAACATAACATAACATAACATAACATAACATAACATAACATAACATAACATAACATAACATAACATAACATAACATAACATAACATAACATAACATAACATAACATAACATAACATAACATAACATAACATAACATAACATAACATAACATAACATAACATAACATAACATAACATAACATAACATAACATAACATAACATAACATAACATAACATAACATAACATAACATAACATAACATAACATAACATAACATAACATAACATAACATAACATAACATAACATAACATAACATAACATAACATAACATAACATAACATAACATAACATAACATAACATAACATAACATAACATAACATAACATAACATAACATAACATAACATAACATAACATAACATAACATAACATAACATAACATAACATAACATAACATAACATAACATAACATAACATAACATAACATAACATAACATAACATAACATAACATAACATAACATAACATAACATAACATAACATAACATAACATAACATAACATAACATAACATAACATAACATAACATAACATAACATAACATAACATAACATAACATAACATAACATAACATAACATAACATAACATAACATAACATAACATAACATAACATAACATAACATAACATAACATAACATAACATAACATAACATAACATAACATAACATAACATAACATAACATAACATAACATAACATAACATAACATAACATAACATAACATAACATAACATAACATAACATAACATAACATAACATAACATAACATAACATAACATAACATAACATAACATAACATAACATAACATAACATAACATAACATAACATAACATAACATAACATTTACATACAAGCACATACATTGCTTCTGCTCCCACACTAGGATACCCTGTGTCGTGGAAACCAGAAACAACGACATCACAAACATGTAAACATCCAAGACCTGGGCTTTTTTTTTGTCCCCAGTCGGGATTCGAACCCTGCCTACCTCTTGCATGGTAGGCAGACGCGCTACCGCTACGCCACAGAGGTCGTCTTCTCTCTTCCTCTTCTTCTTCGATCCTTTAACTTCTAGGGGAGCATATATAGGGCCTCAACCACAGACTTCCACTTCTGACGGTCGTTCGCGGCAGCGTCCGATTCAGGCCAGCTAGTGCCGATCGACTAGGCCTCTTGGTCTATTGATCTTTTCCAGGTAGACTCCTCTTTCGGTTGCCCAGGTGTACGTAAGTGCTTATCAGGTCAGGCATCTCTTGTCGCGGCGTAGTGTATGTCCTATTCAGCGCCATTTTCGGCCCAGGATTTCTATCTGATTGGTACACTTCCAGAGGTCCTGGTTCCGGACTCTTTAAGGCCAAAATATCCCCAGTATCCGTCCGATACATTTGTTAATAAATACCTGGAGCCCGTGTGAGATATCTGAATGCACGAACCAGGACTCGCAACCGTACAAAAGAACCGATTTTACGTTGGAATTGAAGACTCGTTACTTCTAACGTCGCGAATGTAATTAGGCTACATAAAAAAACCTTATACTACACTATTTAAACTCTACATTGAAATCGTTTAGTATTTCCTAATGAACTCATACATATTTATATAATAAATGGGTCTATTCGCAATTAATCATTAGATTCATTCAAAATAGTTGATTTACAGAGCTTAAGAATGGTGACAATCCGGTTACAATCCAATAATGTGTATACTTACGGAAGTTTTACAACAAATATGTAATTACCTTAATATCATCTTCTGGATACCGACCTCAAGATAGATTTATAAAAGTCGCTGAAAGTCCTTATAAATACGTTAACTTGCTGTTTCGGACTTCAGACATCACCTTCAATGGATACTCGTGAGCAATCTCAGAGAAATATGCCCCTTAGGGCTGGTTTCATAATTGAGAATTTCACTAATTAAATACTTTAGTTATGTTCTGTCATGCTCTTTGCTGAGAAATTCGTAGAGACAGCAGTTCGTTATCAACCCTAGTATGTCCCCACTGCTGGGGCACGGGTCTCTTCCTGCATCGCAGGATGGTTAGGCCATACTCCGCCACGGGGGCCAAGTCCGGGTTGGTGGAGGATTGTAAGACAGTGGCGGGCCTTACTGTCAGAAGTTATCAAGCCGCCCATAAGGCCTCTGACATGGCTTAACGACTGCCACTACATGACAGCCGGCACCAACGGCTTAACGTGCCTTGCGAAGCACAGAAGCGCTCGGAAAAATGCCACTAGCGGTAGTCACGGGACGGTCACCCATCCTGTACCTGACCGCGCCTGTTGTTGCTTAACTCAAGTGATTGATTCCAATCACTCGGTTCGCCTAGGCCACGAGACAGCAGTACAGTTGAGTATTTACTTAGCCACACTCTCAATTCAGAAACTGGCCCTTAGTAATCGAGTTAATCTTTTGATGGCTTTGAATATTCCAAGGACCTCGGCCGTTTGTATCTCCTTTAGCCTGTGGCAAGAACAGCGTACTTATCTCATGATGCTGAGTCCTTGGTCGAGACCAGCTTTTATTTATTTATCATAGTATTATCTGCAAAAAGAATCAGTTTTGTATTTACTTACAGAATGTCGGGTTAGTTTAGTCTAGTAGATAAAGAAAGAGTCACGAAATACATTCAAGGGAATGTGAGTAAAAAGGACGTGTATTAGTCGACCAAATAAGTTATCTTGAGACTAATCAATAGCACGTTATACCGATGATGGCACTTAACAGAAAGGGGACACCAAAATTTAAAAAGAAATCTGTGTAAACAACCGACCGAAAGCGATCTGGCTCAAATATTTTATTTAAATTAGTTTTAGGTTTTTTTTATGTAGCCTCGATTGTGTCCCACTGCTGGGCAAAGGCCTCCCCATTTGTCTTCCACTCCTCCCTGTTCATGGCCACTTCCTGCCAGCCCGGCAGAAAGGTTGTGAGGTCGTCCCGCCATCTCCGCTTGGGTCGACCACGATTGCGATATCCGTCGCGCGGAACCCAGTCAGTGACGATTTTTGCCCACCTCTCTGGCCCCATACGGCTCAGATGACCCGCCCAGTTCCACTTCAGCTTAGCGGTTGCAGCTCCAACATCGACTAGTTTTAGGTTTAGTTGCATTTAAACATTTTGAAGTATAATTGTAATTAAAGAATTCACCACAATATTTAAGTTAGGTCTACAACAGTGTAAACAATAAATAATAGGTATTATATTTATCAAAGCGCACCCACGCCAAGTTCTCGGCCGACGCGCACTGTCCATATATTTACACAAACCCGTACTAGTAGTACAGTCATTACGTCGAAAAAATCGGCCAAGAGCGAGTGGAATACGCGCACTAAGGGATCCGTACTGTAACGATACTTCTTTATAATAGCTGACCGGCGCAGCCCTTCAGTCATAGTCAGTATTTTAAAAGAAATCGTAACGTTATGTTCAAGTGTCAGTCGTGACGAGACCCGCAACTAGGCTAGGGTTTCGATGAAAAAAGATAATAGAAAAGAAAGTATTATTGCTTTAATTCAGCTTTTTAATAAGTAGTTCGTTACAATACCATTATTATTATTTTTTAAAGTAAATATGCAACTAAATATTCTGTGAACACTTTAAGTGACTACTTGTTTCGGTTTTTTTATTTATTAGCAACACAAAACAGCAAGGCAACAATACAAATACCAAATAATACACGAATATCAATATTGAGCTAAAAACGGCAAACAATCACGTTTGTTGTGTGGAAGCCCCACTTAAATATTTACTTTATTTTTAGTATTTGTTATTATAGCAGCAAACAGAAATACATTTTTTTTTTATTTTTATTTATAAATTATTAAATAAATAGATATGTCAATATTTACAAAAATATAAAATTTTCATAAATACATGATTGGTAAAAATTTCAACCGTATACCTATCACGGTTCATGAGTTACAGCCTGGTGACAGACAGACGGTTAGTAGAGTCTTTGTAATAGATTCCCGTCTTTACGCTGTGGGTGCGGGACCTCAAAGAACGGGCTAGAAATCCATGTGAAGCGAGAAGGTTAATAATAATAAAATAATAATACAAATACAAAAATCTTTATTTCTCCATCCACAAATTAGTTGAAAAATAGCAGTGGTACAATATGGTGCAATAGAAGCGATTTGTGGACTGACTGGGTCACAAACTAGATCAGGGATCTGTATTAAGTGATAGGTTGAGAAAAGCTTAGCTTTAAATTATCGACCAAGTTAACTTATGTGCAATGTTTGTCAACTTGAAACAGGGTTAAAAAATTTTTCCCCAGTAACTGAGATCTCCGTTGAGATAAGAAAATTTCGTGGAATTTTTTTTTTGTCATTTTTATTACGGTCCTACCAAAGGTCCTACATATTTAATCAGCTTTATTGAGATTTCAATTGACTGACATAAACATTTTACAACTAATTTCACTACATCAACTTAGGTAGTGAAATCAGTTTTTTGCTATTTCTTATTTCTCTTGAAACATATCGAAAAAATGTCATGTCTCAAACTAAAAAAACGTGTTGAGACCAACAATTTAGTTTTTATTATTTTCGACCAAAATTACGAATACGCCTTACACCTGCCTACGTAACGTGTGTTCCTCCTCTTTGAATATTCCCGTGACGTCACGTGAGATCGCCGAATGCGACGGAGCTTTACGACCTGCCTTCAAGCCTGCAATGACATCACAGCAGTGCTGGATTTATAGAAACAGATAAGCTTACTGGAATATTCTCACTGCCGTACAGTCTGTTAGCATTAAGAATATACCTCGGCTACTATCGGATAGAATCGGATATATTAGTGTGATACAAATATCGGAACTAATATGACACTTTGAGCGGTGCTAGCTCAGTGGGTAGAACCATGGACCCGCAAGCGTGAGACCCAGGTTCGATCCCGAGTGCGGGCATGTACCAATGACTTTGTTTAATTTCAAAGTTACGTACATTTGCGAATTTGTAGTCGCAATACCACACGCTAACGTTGAAGGAAAACCTCGTGAGGAAACCCGCGGCTTGGTTGGCTCCGCACGTATTGACTAGTCTTTCCTGTGGGCTAGGCCGACTAAGCTGTCAGGATGGTATAGGTGCTGGGCAAGCCTACACCATCTATAAAAAAACCATGTCCCAGGCACTACAGCGTCGGAGTGGTCCCTTCACCCATCTAGTGTGAGTGAGGATCCACTGGACACTGTATTAATCATCTCATTACGTAGATGCAAAAAGGCCAATCATCATCAATATGACACTTCACTTCACAAAACTTTTCAAAATAGTGAATAGAAGTTTTATACGGAGCAGGAAGTAGTATTACACTCGTGTGCTTTCGGCGAAAACCGAAGCCTACTCTAGAACCCGAGGTATATTCTAAAAGCTAACAGACTGTAGTACGTATAATGCCCTGCTGTGAGGATAAGTACGAAAGTCTCAGGTTTAATTTACTTTCTTTTTTTTTCATACAAGCACATACATTGCTTCTGGCCCCACACTAGGATACCGTGTCGTGGCAACCAGAAACAACGACAACACAAACATGTAAACATCCAAGACCTGCGCTTTTTTTTTGTTCCCAGCCGGGATTCGAACCCGGGACCTCTTGCATGGTAGGCAGACGCGCTACCGCTACGCCACAGAGGCCGTCAGGTGAACTTAGTACAGGTGTACTAAGTACCTGCACCTGTACTAAGTCAGTCAGTACGTCAGGTGTACTTAGTACTAAGATAGGTGTACTTAGTACACCTATCTTACTAGTACGTATTATAAATGTGAAAGTTTGTGAAGTTGTTGTGTTGTTTGGACCTTGGTGGCTCAGTCAAGCAATAACTACTGCAATTTACATGAAATTTGGCGTACAGATAGGCAAAGATCTGAATTGAGACATAGGATATTAAACATCCCGGTAATGCGTTCTGCACTAATTCTGAGCAGACGAAGTCGTGGGCAGCAGTTAGTACCACATAAGTGCTCTTACCTCTGGACCCCATTTCATAGACCTAAACAATGTGATATAAACTGCATATCCCACAAATTAACAAGTAAGAAAACGAAAGTATCGGCCACACATTGTACATCTAATTAATACAATAAACTATAAATGAAATTATTTATTATTTTATTTGGAAAACTAACAGCTTATCACTAACACAATAGTTTATATGCATAGCAACAGAAAGCCAACAAATTTTTTTCAGAGATAGCCATATTTTTAGCAATTAGCACAGGTGAACGAAAAACAATACACGAAATATCAGGCTCAGTAATTAGGTACATCCAAAAATAGAAGTACATCAGGTTCATCACAACATTCACCATTTTAACATCCCGGTAATCCGCCCTGCACTAATTCTGCGCACACGAAGTCGCGAGCAATAGATAGTGGCATATAAGTGCTTTTACCACTGAACCCCATTTCATAGAACTAAACAATGTGATATAAATTGCATAGCCAATTAACCTACAAATTAACAAGTAAGAAAACGAAAGTATCGGCCACACATTGTACATCTAATTGATACAATAAACTATAAATTGTAGTTTTACATATGTCTGAAATGAAATGGTTTTATTCAAAGTAGCGCAGACACTTACTGAACGTTACAATTCAAATTAGGTGTCCATTTCAAAATCTAGATAATTTTGGAGAAAAAATGGACAAAAAAACTTCAAACTTAGTCTTTTGAAAGTCCTTAATTAACAGAGTTTACATAATTATTATAAAACATAGAACTCATGCATTGTAGTGGCTTCAATTCCAGACATCTATTATGTTACACTAGCCCTTTGGCACAAAATGCACTTAACACATTTCTTGAATGGCGTTTCTAGAAATCTTAATATATTTTCAGGGATTTTATTATAGAAGCGTATAGAATACCCTATGAAGGATGTTTTAACCTTTGCCAGCATAAATAGTGGAAACAAAAGTTTATGTTTATTTCTAGTATATAGGTACATTGTGTTGGCTACCCAAAGTTTTAAAATTACTGTTATTTTTCCTGACGTTCATAATGTTTTCATAGATATTCTGACTGGCAACTGCCAGGATGGTTGTTTACGCCCGTTAAGTAATCGTGTAGTTATGATGCTGGCGGAATCATGATTGGCATCAGAACGGGCTCGTGGCTGTCTTGGAGCGGAAAGAGACCTTGGTTTCGTTCCTGTGAGTACCGCAGGTCAATCCACCTCCTTTTGGGCTGGCCTGAAATTAATACGTGGCATCAAAAGTATCGGTAAAAAGCAAAAGTCAAGACTGTCACAATTTTTATCGGCAAGACGATGTGAAGAGAAAATACTTTTAATATCACAAGATCCAAGTTAAATCGCCGGCCGGTGCCATCTGCTGCCATCGCCGCCGTCCTCTGACGAGAGTCAACGGATCGTCCTATACGCAGGTTAGAAGCCTAGGTAATTTCTTAACCCTTGTGCAGCAGACGAGCACCACTGTTGCCCGCCCGCATACAGTCCACACGTTTCACTCGCGCCGCACCAATGGTAGTTTCTTTAAAGAAATCTCTTAACGAATCTCTACTGCCTAGCTCGAATCTCTACTGCCTAGCTTATAATAAATGAATCTGATCGCTCTCTTCTGCAAGACGAAGATTGTCTCAATGTCTGCTGCCCGTCCCCACAGTAGTATGCCATAAGACATAACACTATAGAAGTAACTAAAATAAACAAGCCTAGCAGTTGCGACGTCAGTTAGTTCCCTAATTTTTTTAACTGCATATGCTGCTGAACTAAGCCTATTTGCATTTTTTTCTATATGAGGACCCCATTGAAGTTTTGCGTCAATTGTGACGCAAATTGTGATACCTAGAAATACAGTTTCATTCACAAGGTCTAATTTTTCATCCCCTGAAATAAAATTGTTGTCATCCGTTTTGACATTTGGTAGAGTGAACTTTGTACATTTTGGCTTTTTTGAATTTAATAATAAGTTTTTAGAAGTAAACCAATTTAGTACCCGAGAGAGAGCATTATTTGTATTTTCAAGGTCATTGTCTTGACTCTTAATTTTAAAAATAAGTGACGTGTCATCGGCAAATAATACTATCGCTGACATATTTTGAACCATTTTGAGCCTTTTGAGAGATGCCATTTAAAACAAATAGCAACTTGACAGTGCATTGCAGTGCGATCTCTGACTCTTAAGAGCATTTTATTCGACCACTTTTTTATGAAAACTGCGATCATGTGCGTTTTGTATTCGTCTCACCCTAATCACTCATAAACGGACTGTAGGTTAGATGATTGTTGAGGCATTTCACGGCCTGCCAAACAGTAACCGAAGCCAAATTAACAATAAATAGTCATCAGTAACGCAATGATAGGAGGAGAATAACGATATTTTTCCTCTTCCAAAGCTCACTTAATGGCGCGTCTTACAAATATAGGCCGTTACAGATAATGATGTATCCGAAGGTTGTCCGTATCGTATGTGTATCTTAATTGCTCTTGCACAGGATAAAACCTGTTACAGTCGTACAACGTAAATATGGTACGCCAGTTGCTGTGAAAAGACGAGAAGAAATTCGCCCAGATTCTTTCAGGTGTGATTCATTTTTTTTCTATTAGCCGCTTTCGTGTCTTGCTGTCGGGCAAAGGTCTCCCTTCCTCCTTTACTCACGCATTCACATTTACATACATTTTTTTACTCACATATAGAGGGAGGACAATTAACACTGAACACTTTTACTTAAATACTTTTTTTTTTAAACAGTAATTTACAGATTTTTTTAAAACCATCATAGTTAAGATTTGGTGTAGATTATTATTTGTAAACGGACGGAGTAGGCGCTGTCTGCTTTAATACAGGTGATGAGCCTAGCACAGCAGCGGATGCTCAATAATTTTAATTATAAACTAAAACATGTATGTCAAAATTACGTTATAGTCTAGTACAAGTCTTTTAAGTCACAAATAAATTACTTACTTAATTACTTACTTTTTTTTATAAGTAACATAACATAACATTTACATACACGCACATACATTGCTTCTGGCCCCACACTAGGATACCCTGTGTCGTGGGAACCAGAAACAACGACGATGTAAACATCCAAGACCTGGTCTTTTTTTTTGTTTTGTCCCCAGCCGGGATTCAAACCCGGAACCTCTTGCATGGTAGGCAGATGCGCTACCGCTACGCCACAGAGGTCCTCAACTTACTTACTTTTCATATTTCCCTGTCCGCAGCCACCTAGCACTATCCCAGCAAAGACGTGTTTTAGTCGCAACGCCATCTTCGCCTTGGTCTGCCTTGTGTCCATTTTTGGCACACCAGTAGGTCGTAATTTGGCCCACCTATCTGGACTCATACAGCATACATGGCCAGCCTAGTCCGCCTGTAACTGTATGCAGGCCAGTATAAGGCTGTAAGCTTTTGCCAGTATGTAAGCTTAAAATTTATTTGAATGATGCCTACCTGGGTCAATCCACTGTCATCCGATGCTGGACACACACGTTCCTATGTTCAATTATTTCTGTCCCCGGTCATTCCTCATCAGTTACCAGTTCCGTAGCCCAAGGCCAGTTAAGCTTGCTATTTCTTTCCAAGAAGAATAACGTCATAAGCTGCCGGTTCTGTGTGGTAAACCGGCAACACATTATGTTAGTCTCACATATGAATATAACTCACGATTTAGTAAGGTTATTAGTTTCGCGACCACTCGTGGCTTGCAAAGAAATGCACCGTCTTTTTAATGTGGTTACAGAAATGGATAAATTAAACCAATTCGAATCTTAAATCTATACTGACAACGATCCAAATTGCATAATTGCCTTAGGCGCTACGGTTGAACATCCGTAAATAAAAACGCATCTACTAAATGTGATTTTCTAACTTTAGTAGATTGTACCCATGTATGATTCACAATAAATACTGTTTATCTTTCTCTTCCTCTGATGTTCTGGCATTCCTTTCATTAAACTTTTCTCAAATAATCTCTCTAAGTAGGCTTATCTTTTACTGTCAGTATTATAATCTTACTGGTTAATTTCCTATTTTAATTATTTTAATTATTGTTAATTAGGCGGTGGTAGCTCAGTGGGTAGAACCATAGACTGGCAAGCGAGAGACCCAGGTTCGATCCCGAGTGCGGGCATGTACCAATGACTTTGTTTAATTTCAAAGTTACGTACATTTGCGAATTTGTAGTCGCAATACCACACGCTAACGGTGAAGGAAATCATCGTGAGGAAACCCGCGGCTTGGTTGGCTCCGCACGTATTGACTAGTCTTTCCTGTGGTCTAGGCCGACTAAGCTGTCAGGGTGGTATAGGTGCTGGGCAAGCCTACACCATCTATAAAAACCATGTCCCAGGCACTACAGCGTCGGAGTGGTCCCTTCACCCATCTAGTGTGAGTGAAGATACCACTGGACGCTGTATAAATCATCTCATTAAGTAGATGCAAAAAAAAAAAAGGTTAATTTCCACTGCCATTGACTTCCATGATACTGTAGTACGCCCCCTGCGTAGAATATTCCGTATCTTTCGTCACACGCGCACGTAATCTCCTTATTTATGAGTTTAATACTACCTCCGGATGGAATTACCGTTGTTGTGATGTAATTAGGTGTAGTCAGATACATTTTGATTTAGTGGCACATTAAACCTCCCATTTGTCTTATCTATATTTCGGCTGCCTGGAAGAACTTGCCTTATAGTAATGAGCAAATGTACTTTGTTTTTATCTAAAGTGCTTATCAACTCAAGTCCGAATTTACTTGATGGTCGGACTTTGCCGACAAAAAAATCAACTACGTGAATCCGGAATTGAGTTTATAATGATTAGTGCTTACGAATGTTTTAGTTCCAAAACGGTTTACGTAACTTATTGGTGTACAATAAAAAAATACTAAACTAATCACACCGTTGTTATTTACTGCGAAGTTGTAGTAATAATACTGCTAACCACTGACGCTAACTTTGATGAAAAACATCGGGATGAAACCTGACTGTCTGACTTGTTTAAATTTCACGTGGCTGGATGGTACAGTCAAGAGTGTTGACTGTACCATCCAGAAATCCAGAATCGATCGCCGTATCCCTAAGCCAAAGAGGAAAAGCAAAAACACAGGAAATCTAATCGATCAGAGTAGGTACATAGGACATGTCGCGTCAAATACAATGGACGATGCCCTGTCTCAAGCCAACAAGAGGTGTGGGCAATCCCCTTTGTACGTACGCTTTGTTGAATACCTACATACCGCATAGATTGAGTTATTGGATCTATAATCCGGAGAGCAGGTTATGGCATGAATGGGGTGTAGGCTTAGTTCTGGAATATTCTATACTAGGCTATGATCCAGGCTAGTATGCATTTGATAGTGGTATGAGGATGTGTATGCCACTACTCTTGCATATAAACCCTGTATATAAGCTACTGCAACACTACAGCGTTTAGAAATCAGACAACAGACATCATTTATTTCAATTTAAAGATCTTAAGCTCAATATCAGAGCTTCCTGCAAAACAAGTAATTAAAATAAAAAAAAAACATTTATTTTCGTGGTGTTTTAATAAAACAGTGGTAGGCCTTACTGTCGAGAAGTTAGAAGTTATAACGCCGCCCATATAGGCCTCTGACATGGCTTAACAACTGCCATTACATGACAGCCGGCACCAACGGCTCAACGTACCTTGCGAAGCACGGAAGCGCTCGGAAAAGTGCCACTAGCGATAATCTCGGGACGGTCACCCATCCTGCATCAGACCGCGCCTGTTGTTGCTCAAGTGATTGATTCCAATCACTCGGTTCGACTAGGCCACGAGTGCTTCAAACATACACAAAAAATATAAAAAAAAACTTGAAGCTATTTCAGAGTTCGTTTACAAACTCTGTGACACGAGATTTTTATACTATTATACTAGACAGTGGTGAACCCAATAATGTCTATGAAGAACTACGAAAGCTATAAAAAGTAAGCTCTATAACAACTCCAGTACATTTCAAAGAGTTGTGAAACTGGCACGAAAATGTACTTAGCACTTTCGTTCACACACGTATAAAGTTGGTTCTAGGATAAGTTACCTACTGTAACAATTGAAGAAACTTGTCAAAAAGTGCCGTGATTTCGCATCGCTGTGTCTTTCCTTAGAAATTTAACAGTTTGTTAAAAAGTTTGGGGAATATAATCTCAGTTTATTGGATCGAGTCTTCCGCTCCAGATTTCGGAACAGTTATACTCTAGGGATTTGTGAAACTCATAATGGATTTTCTTTGTTCATTTAAGTATTGGCTCAGTTTTTGGCCACGGGTTCGCTTAAACATCCGTTTTAATTTCCAATTACTTATAGAAAACTCGGACAACGGACCCGATTGCAAAAAAATGGTTGTTTTTAAGGTTTTATATCCGATGATGATCTTATGAATACGCCGTCTGTCTGTCTCTTTTGTGTAACCTATAATGGACTTTTTCTTGAGAATCCGGTTAATTTTTAATATCTTTAATAGCACTCAATATGACATTTAGCATATGAACACTTTGTATTTCAAGGAGAAATGCCTAACAAATAACGAAAGGTACAAACAAATTAAAGAGTCTGTACAAGAAACATGATTTTATCTATTTTTTCTCTGTATCGTATAAACGGTAACAGGTGTCATACTTCGTAGGATCATAGCATAATTTCTATAGAAATATGACACGCAGTAATACACGGCCACGTTTGAGTTCCATACTGAATTAAATAAAACACATTTTCAAGAGGTATTTGTACGTTTTTTTAGGCTTAGGCAAACGTTTACGAAGTTTTTACTCGTGAGATTTTGTTTCTGTAATAAACACCAATGCGGTTATTTGTTTTTAAAAGGAGAATTAAAGACCCTCAGCCTCATTTACTTTATTGGAAACTAGATTTTGGACTTTTTTTGCACCCCCGTTCACTCCCTTAACGGTTAAATTTAGAAAAACAGCGAAACATGTGTTTAATCCATTGTGTTGAAGAGTATTTATTTTAAGTTTCATGAATATTAGACATTATTTATACCTCCAATACAAAATTTGGCCTGCCTTTTCGCCCCCCGGGTTGAATTTCAAAAAATCCTGGTTTATTAATTGCCTACATTATATATAGACCCACTGTGCAAAATGTCAGCTTCCTAAGTCCAACGGCTTGGGCTGGGCGTTGATGAGTGAGTCAGTCAGTCAGGACTCTGAATTATATTTATATAGATAGTTTAAATTGAATAATGAAGAACAAATAATGTTATCGAGTAGATTGTGTCTAGTGTTCAACACATACATGAGTAACTAGCGGCCCGTCCCGGCTTCGCACGGGGGGACTTAAGATTTTTTACATAGTTCTACGTTTTATTTTATTTATATTTTATATTACATTTTTTACATAGTTCTACGTTTTATTTATATTTTATATTTTATTTATATTCTCAGTTTTTTTTTATTTAGTAAGTATTTACCTTTTGAAAATTTAAATTGTTTTTTTACATTTATTAAAAAAAAATATTTACATCTTTTTTTTTTTGTTGTTTTAAGGTTTTTTACATCTTTTTATTTTTATTTGTTTTTTTTTTGTTGTTTAAAGGTTTTTTTGTTTAATTGTTTTTTTACATTTATTAAAACATTTACATCTTTTTTTTTGTTTTTTTTTTTTTGTTGTTTTAAGGTTTTTTTTGTTAAAGTTTTTTGTTTTTTTTTTGTTAAAGTTCTTTGTTTTATGTGTTTGATCAAATTATCGTAATATTTACATTTTACTTTAAGGCTTCACTGTAAACTATGTTTGCAGTGGTATTTGTAGGTGCTAACAAAACATATTGATTTTTAGGAGATCCTACTGGAGAAAGGGCAACATTTAACTGCCCATGAGAAAAGCACTCTTTTCTTAGGTCGACGCCAACAATCGAAAAAGTTTGTCCCTGTGATTTATTTATTGTAAGGGCAAACGATGTTTTCATAGGAAACTGTAACCTTTTAAAGGATATAAGTAAATCCGTCGGAATCATCGGGATTCGCGGTATGTGAGCGAGCTGTCCGGCCGCGGGCCCAGTGATGATTGTTGCTACAATCACATTGTCTCGTAATTCCCTTATCAAAAGTCTTGTGCCATTGCACATATTGGGAGGGCTTAAATTTCTCAAAAGCATGATAGGAGTACCTCCTTTTAATTTTAGTTCGTGGGGTGGCAAGCCGGCAGGGTTGAGGGAATTTAAAAATTCTTGTGGGTAGTGTACTGCATCTTCGATGTTGCACACAGTGTCAATAGATTTGTAACATTTGAAATCACCTGGTACTTTTTCCATAATCATTCTGTTTATATCATTTACGGAGTCGTTTCTTGGCGACACTATCGCCCTCGAACAGAGCCAATTGAAATTTCGTTCTGTGAGATTTTCAATGTCAGGATAGATTGTGTCTATAAGAACATCTAGACTGTTAACAGTTTGAGCCAATTCATTGTCCAACGATACTTGGGAGCTATTTGCAACTGGCGATGGTAGTTTTCCATCTCCAAGTTGAAGTATTTTTTGTGAGAAATTTCCATTGTTGTCGTTACTTAAATGTGCTCTCATATTTGTGCGCAAATTTAGAGTTTTAATTGATTGCCACAAAGGTGATGATTTGAGGCACGCTTTAATAACGTCGGCGCGTGTACCTTTAGTTATAACCGGTAGTGTTTGGCGAAAGTCTCCAGCCAACACAAAGGTTACTCCCATCACATTGCCTGAGTTCCTGAAGTCTTTTAATGTGCGGTTCACAGCTTCCACGTGAGCTCTATGGCTCATGGTACACTCATCCCAAATAATCAGTGAAGTGTCCTGTGAGAGCTTCCCAAGTGGACCATTTTTGCGGATTGAGCATACCGATTGTTGTTCTAACGACACAGACAACGGTAATTTAAAGGTCGAGTGAGCAGTCTTCCCACCATTTAATAGAGTTGCAGCAATGCCAGAAGACGCGACCGCCAGTGCTTTTCTTCCAGATTGTCGTACTTTGGCTAATATTAAATTGGCAAGAAATGTTTTACCTGTTCCGCCAGGCGCGTCCAAAAAAAATAGGCTACCTTTGTTATTGATCACACTTTCAATAATAGCATCGAACGCAATTTTTTGATCTGCCACCAACTTGGGTACATTTGAGTTGACATATACTGATAACTCGTTAACATCGTATGTAGAGCTCGGTATGACATTAACCACATTTTGTAGGGGGCGATTCGGAGAGGGTAACCCAAAGTCTACCAAATTTATATCGTTCACTTCTAAAAGTTTATTTTCGATCTGTATCAAGCCTTCACGTGATTGTGACATTCTGTCACTATTTTGAGCAAGGCGGTGCAAGCGTTCGGCGCTAGATTCGCTTGCACGTGATTGCGACGCATACGCTCTCTGATTTGCGAGACGATCAAAATTTTCAAAAACTGATTCTTCATCACGTCGTATTTTTGCTAATCTCGCTTGAGAGCAACTTTTAGATAGTTGAGACCTTTTTTTTCTTGGCATATTGATGATTTTTTTTTTATTAGATAAAAATAAGAATAGAAATTAGGATATTTTAATTTCTATAGAAAAATATGTAGAGAATAAGAATAGAATTTAGGATAAATAATTACTATGGAAAATAAGGGTATAAGTAAGAATAGAATTTGGGATATTATAGCAGTAAAGCCTGAATGAACAATTTATAATTAGTTCTGAAAAGAACTTTTTTACTCGAACAAAAAATGCAAGTTAAATAGTCTACAAAATGTTTAAGATCGGTTACGTGACACGTCTGCTGCGTAGGGAGCCGACCGCGCGAATGAGCCGCGCGGCTACCTATCTCACTGATCTGACCTCCCCTCCCCCGCACCGCTGCGTTGCCCGGCTGGCTAGTCACTTCACGCCGCGCGCCGCCCCGCGCCTTTTTTATGTATTTTTGAAATAGTAGGTAAGTACTTACCTAATAGGTATCTTTTGGATGAATTAATAGTCTAAAGGTAACCGATTGAACAATTCAAAAGTTATCTATAGCAAACTTTTATAAGGATTAAACCATTTACTTCGAAATCCCGTCGCCAAAATGACATTACTTTGGAGCAAACATCTAAATCATTAAAACGATTGTTATGGGTAAACTATAAAAGGTAGACATATGCTCTCGCGGATTTTTTTAAAGATAATGTTAAAATGAACAATTCATCCATAGAGCATTTTTGTATAACTTTAACTATATGCTCAGCGCACGCCACGGAAGGCCTCAGAAACGATACTTTTCCCCCGTTTTTGAAACATTTTCGGTTACTGCTCCACAACTATAGGACCTAGCGTGATATTATATAGCCTATGTTACTTCTGAATAATGCAGCTTTCTAATGGTGAAAAAAATATTGCAATCGGTCCAGTAGTTTTTGAGTTTATTCATTACAAACATACAAAAATACAAATCTTTCCTCTTTATAATATTAGTGTAGATAACTTTAAATTGAGAACTTTGTCAACAATTAACAAATGTGGAGTTTCGTTGTTATCTTCTTCTTCACATAATGTATTGATTTATGTACTAACAACTTTCACGTTCAGTAAGTAATCGTTTCCTATGTTATTTTTTGTTCTATTTGAATATGAACAGATTTGATCAGCCTTGGGATTATTTCAACTCGTAAAAACTCCCATGTCATGGAGGATGTCATGGTTGTGCAACATCAAAGAGTGGACTGTTGTTAAAACCGCAGAGGAGCTGTTCAGAATTGCACTGAGACCGCTGTAAAGAGCTGTCTGCTAACCACCAGTAATGGAGAGGCACTTTAAGAAGAAGAAGAAAAACTCGCAGAAAAGTAAACTTTCGACGTGTGTTTATTTCACCATATTAATATTCACGAACCAAACCCAACGATTGCTAAAACGAGTACTGCATTCGAGAGCTTTAGGTTCCATATTGGTTATAAGTTATCTTACGTCAGCAGCTTCTTGCAATTAGGAACAATCAACTGGCCTGCCAATGTCAAAGACGTGATACTCTGGAAACGCTGGAGATTAAACTGGTATTAATAGACGGGGATTAGCGAGCTGCGTCGAGCGTCGAGCTCTCTGTTGCAATAATTATGATGTATATGGGTTAAGCCACGTTGTATCTATTGGTTTGAGGTGGACTAAATGTTAAGGCTAACTTAGCCTATAGAAGTTTCGATGACATGGAAATAAATATAAAAAAGCTATATTATGTACCGTGTTGAAATTCTCAAAAGAAGGTTTGTAAGTTGTGTGGAAGATTATCTTTTAATATAGATAGATAAGAATAAGAATAGTTTTTATTACTAAAATAAGTATTATTAACACATAGATAGATAACATAACATAACATTTACATACAATCACATACATTGCTTCTGGCCCCACACTAGGATACCCTGTGATAGAAAATTATTTATTGTATGTACACCAGGAACTACATAGCAGACTCAAACTATAACATAGTACAGTACAATTGGCGGCCTTATTACTAAAAGTAAATTGTTTCAGACGAACATTGCTCCTAATATACCTAACCAAAGATCTCGTGTTACAGTTTTTATTAACGAACTAGACGTGCCACGCGTTGTTACCCGCGGTTTATCGATTTTTTCGTGGGAGTAAGATATTTTACCCACAATATTGACTCACTTACGTCAAATCAATAAAATAAAAAAAAACGAAAAATGGGTGCCTCATGATTTGACTGATCTGCAGAAAGAAACGCGTATCCATCTTTCTTGTCTAAATTGAATAACAAAAACAATTGAAAGTCGATATTCAAATGTTTCACATTTTTTATAAAAAGAACATCATAGAAACCATTTGAAAAAAGTTTCATTCGAAAACCTCAAACCATGAAGATTATATGTCAATTCAAAGAACCTATTGCAATAAAACGGCAATTTCATACTTTAACCCCTAATATTAATGTGATGTGATGTGACGGTGAAGTGATGTGATTAGTGTGATTCCTCCGACACGGTTTTAGCGATGTTTATCAACTTTTTTGTGTATATGTAGTATGACTGCGTATATTTGGTCGTAGGCTAATTAATGTGGCAAAACAACGTTTGCCGGGTCAGCTCGTTTCTTTATACAAAAATTAAAGTAATAAAAAGGCGACGAGCAAGTTGAACTCGCACGAGTTCCGTTTACACGTTCGTTCGTTATCAATCCTTGTATGTCCCCACTGCTGGGGCACTGGGGCACGGGTCTCTGCACCGCAGGAAGGTTAGCCCATACTCCACCACGGGGGCCAAGTCCGGGTTGGTGGAGGATTGTAAGACAGCGGCGGGCCTTACTGTCAGAAGTTATCAAGCCGCCAGGCCTCTGACATGGCTTAACGACTGCCATTATATGACAGCCGGCACCAACGGCTTAACGTGCCTTGCAAAGCACGGAAGCGCTCGGAAAAATGCCACTAGCGGTAGTCACAGGACGCTCACCCATCCCGTACCTAACCGCGCCTGTTGTTGCTTAACCAAGTGATTGATTCCAATCACTCAGTTCGCCTAGGCCACGAGCGCGATTTTATTAAAGCGGTAGCACGCCTCATATTAGGGAGATGGAGGGTTCGAATCCCATCGTGCAACAACGACTTTATATTCTAAGCTACGTATATTTGTGAGGTTATAGTATCATTAATATTTACTTATTGTAAAGGAAAACATTCGTGAGGAGACCCAAGCTTGATTGTTTTTTTAATAGTATTTTTTTAATTTTTCCTAAGACTTTTTAGTAATGTTTTTGCTAATTTAGTTTGGGGTTTTAGTGGAAGTCACTATTTGTTGCTGCATCCACCTGTCCTAATTAACATACATCCTGTAAAAATTTCATCTGGCTATACCCATTAGATAGATATAAGGGTAATTCTCACGAAATCTCGAAATTCTTGTCCTTTGAGTTTTTATAAAAATCTAGCAAACATATAACGGTAACAATTATTTCCTTGAAAAGACTATTACTATTGCTAACAATGTAGGCTATATTATATAGAATACCATACTTTTATTATAATGGCATAAAATTACAATAAACAATAAATGAAAAAAAAAAACAAAAATAATACTTATCTGGCTTGAAACTTAAAGCCTTAAAATAAAAAAATAAAAATTAGCATGTAACTCCTATTCAGTCTTAAAGTTAATAACATAACTAGTGTTTCCTTCATCAGCAAAATAACATTTCTAAGAACTAAAAATCACAAAGTTAAACCGCATTAAATGCAGTTTACATATCAATACACTACTTATGGAATATCATACTTTAATTATAATGGCATAAAATTACAATAAACAATAAATGAAAAAAAAAAACATAAATATTACTAATTTCTTCTTTAAATTTTGCCTGTAAACGGGCAATTTTCACATAAAACATGGCTCCACGTCTTCTTAGTTGCCTCCTTCTCTGAGCGGCTATCATACCTCGCAGCTCATAATTATTTTAATAAGCGGTTCTACGATTGGTCCTGGACTAGGAGGTGGAGTTTCATTCAATAGCCTTGACAGTTTTTTACGTATTTTAGCTTATTGGTCTCTGTATTTCTGGCTTCTTCTTCCATTTTTTCGTTTTAGTCTTCTTTCTCTGGAACCCATGACAGATACGGATTTAACTTGACCTTTCTCTTTTTTTTCAGATATTTAAGTCTTTCTTTATGGCGAAACTGTTCTAAACTTTCTCGATCTGATTTAATATTTTCTCTACGCTTTCTATCGTATTCATTCTTCTTTAGTTTAGCTTCTGCTTGAGACAACTGTTTTGTTCTTGCCATTATTTGAACCTAATACAAGAATTTAAGGTATACCTAAACAAGAAGACAAAAAAACCTTAGTGGGGTTAGGCATAAAGTAATTCCCTCATGAATCGTCATTCCCTCACTACAAATTAAAATGAGGGAATGACGGTGAGGGAATGACGAAATAAAACATTACCAAAAAGACTTTTATTAACTCTAAAACTTTTATTAAATCTAAAAACTTTTACTATGCATTTATGTGTAAGTAAATACTACCACCAAAACACCTTTCACTATATAGTTGAAATTTAGTTAAGTACTTGCCTTTTTTTTTCTAGATGTGATGGAATGACGATCAAAAATGTAAACTTTAAATAATTTTAACGAAAACTTTTTGCAACAGTATCTCTTACAAGTACGAGGTGAATTCGCCGGTTTGGAATAATGACAGTATAGCCAACTGTCAAAAACGAATAGGAGCTTTCATGAATGTTTAAAAATACGTTCATAAATCGTGAGTTTGGTGTGAGGGAATGATTTTGATTTAATGGACACGTGTAAAAATAACATTTGAGAATTTGTTATTTACTTTTTATTACAATTGCAGTAGAAATTCTAAAATTCATTGTATTTTTAAATGTTTAGTATAAATAAAATAACTTTTAATTGAAAAAGGACTTCTCTAGAAATTCAAAAGTATTATATAATTGGAGAAAAAGAAAGCAGAGTTTTCAGAGCAAGATAACTTATCAATTCGATCGATATCAACCCTTTTATGACCCCACTGCTGGGGCTCGGGTCTCTTCTTGCATCGCAGGAAGGTTAGGCCATACTCCACCACGGAGGCCAAGTCCGGGTTGGCGGAGGATTGTAAGACAGTGGCGTGACTTACTGTCAGAAGTTATGAAGCAGCCCATAAGGCCTCTGAGATGGCTTAACGACCGCCATTGCACGACAGCCGGCCCCAACGGCCTTGCGAAGCACGGAAGAGCTCGGAAAAATGTCACTAGCGGTAGTCACGGGACACCCATCCTGCCCCTGACCGCGCCAAAAGTAGTATATAATCTGGGGTGTGGGACATAGTGAGGGAATGATTTTCAGGGCATAAATGTTATATTTTTTTTATTTAGCAAATACAAAAATGAAAATATAGCCAACATGGTTAGTAACAGTAATAGTTTTTGCAAGTAAATAATTGTTACCGTTATATGTTTGCTAGATTTTGATAAAAACTCAAAGGACAAGAATTTCGAGATTTCGTGATATTTACCCAAGTAATGTCATTTATAAACTGCAAGCGGTATAAATTCGTGATTTTTAGTTCCTAGAAATTTTATAATACTAACAAACTATTTTAAATAAAAATATAGCAAATTTTCTATAAAAAATCGTGCATCTTGTAGTAATTACTTCTCAAAGTCATTCCCTCACCTCAGTCGTCATTCCCTCACTCACAGATTTTGAAATACCCCCATAATTCGCTGAAAACACGTTAATTCTGGGGACCACTATATTATTAAAATCTACTGGCATTAGTACTAAGAAGTTCACAGAAAAAAATATACCAATTTGTAACAATATTTTTTACTAATTTATTCTGAGCGAATTTCGATATATCGTGAGAACTATCCATAAAACTTTATTGCCCAATACTAATCGTAGTATTTCTTAACGATTTGCGGTACTCGTACATAGTTATGTAGGTATTAAACATCTATCGACTGAAAGTTCTCTCAACCGATCGACAGTATTACCGAAGAATCGTTCGGGAAGCAATTGAAATAAAGAAACACAAGAATTTCAACAGAAAGAATGGTTTCAAGCATTCAAGTACGTGGAATCCAGTGCTAAGTAATTACAAGTCACGCGCCTTATCACCGGAACGGTCCGTTGACGTAGTGAGTGTTGTGTGTCGGCCAGCTGCGAAAAATTAATAGCGACTACCCACAATAATTGACTGTACTCGCCACTTCAGTCTACCCAAGACCACGACAACTGTAACGCTGCCGAAACGTCGGGAAATAAAGAAATTACGTTTTACCTAATAAATAATCGCGATTTGACCCGTTTAATATGTAACAATACTAATCATATTTTCAGTGATAGTTCTTAATATCCATGTATCATAATATAGAAAAAAGGTTTTAACATTTCAGATAGGGACGTCGCAGGGTAGTGAATAGTAGAATAGAAATGATTTCCATTGATTTCATTACTAAACGTATCCAATTAGTTATCCTTACACTTGAGAGATTAATTTAAGTACCTTGCTACACTAGCCGGAGTCTGACTTGAGAATTTTATTAAGTAATTTCTGAAGTAACGTTCTGTCACGCTCTTTTCTGAGAAATTCGATAAGACAGCACTTCAGTTAACTATTTATCTAGCGAAACTCTCAATTCAAAAACTGGCCCTTAGTTTATAATACCTTACTAATAATTGAAATGCGCTCGTGGCCTAGTCGAAGCGAGTGATTGGAGTCAATCACATGAGTTAAGCAATAACAGGCGCGGTCAGGGGCAGGATGGGTGACTGTCCCGTGACTACCGCTAGTGGCAATTTTCCGAGCGCTTCCGTGCTTCGCAAGGCCGTTGGGGCCGGCTGTCGTGCAATGGCGGTCGATACGCCATCTCAGAGGCCCCATAGGCTGCGTCATAACTTCTGACAGTAAAGCCCGCCACTGTTATACAATCCTCCGCCAACCCGGACTTGGCCCCCGTGGTGGAGTATGGCCTAACCTTCCTGCGATGCAGGAAGAGACCCTAGCCCCAGCAGTGGGGACATAAAAGGGTTGATATCGATCGAATTGATAAGTTATCTTGCTCTGAAAACTCTGCTTTCTTTTTCTGCAATTCGTGGTAAGCGATGCTGGTTGTACAATTACTTAAAAAACAAACTTCAGCATTACTTAAGATGCTGCTATCACTCATTCATTGTACAATTGTTTGTTAGCCTAATAAAATAAAATAGTTTTTAAAAACCTATTTAGAGGCTAAAAATTTGTTATTTGCTAAATTTGTTCCTTAGCACGGGTTAGTGCATTAAAAATAAAAATAGTGTAAAATAGTTTTTGTTTTTTGTTTATTGTATGAGAAACTTATTCAACTACATTATTGAACCGTCATGTTTGATTACCGTTATTTCTACCTAGCAACCTAAATTACAGACAAAGACAACGCAGATCAATCTGTAGATTAAGGACTAAGATTAAGGACTCGAATACACTCCACGAACTCAAAAATCCTTCTCAGCGAGATCGATTTATTTCATGTTCACCGCAACACTCCTCTTCGAGTGTTTTGCGCGAGCACCGGCTCTTCAGCCAAGGGCGTTTGTAGAACTGGGAGATTTTTTTGAGCAATTGTACGTGATTAAGCATCTTATTTGTGCTCCACAAAGGTCTGCAGGCCCTCTTGAGAGCTCGCTTTGAAGGCGCAGCTTCTTTAGATGCTGCCATTGCCGTCAAAGTCGCACTGAACCTGAGAGGTGCTCCGCGTAAAGGTACGCTCACATGGCAACGTGCCGGGAGCGTGGCGGGAACGATTTTTTTGAGGCGCTTCGAGGTGCTAACTGGCGCCACCAATAGAACAAAAATCATAACATATTTTATAATACGTTTTTATGTAAAAGTGAACGTGAGACATCTTAACAACCGTGACAACAATTTTTAGAACCGTCTTTGGCGAAAAGTTATTCAAAAAGTTATTAAGGTTGTTAATTCTAGTCCGTTTATTTTTTTATTTTATTTAATAAGCCAACGACTCTCTTATAAAACACTTTTGCTTAATTAGGGTATAAGTTTCACCCTTATAAGGTTGCCAATTGAAGGCTCACACAGCATTCATAATTAGTTCTAGCAGTAGTTCAACGTGAATGTGATAAATATAACGAAACAAGTCTTACTTGTAGATTTATAAAACTTAAAAAATGTCGCTGCCTTTACGTATTGTAAATACAGAGACACAGAGAAACACTGTTACAGAGAGTATTGTAAAGAGGTTCGAAATTTTACTGATGCCGGTAGACGCCCATTAGCTCAGTTGGGAGAGCACGGTTAGCCAGAGATCGCGGGTTGGAGTCCCGGCATGGGTGGAACTTTTAGCCTCTAAATAGGTTTTAAAAACTTAACTCTATTCTAAAAATAGTTGTCACAATTGTTAAGATTTCTCTTGTTCCCCCCCCCTTACAAGGAACTAAAGTTATAAGGATTTACACAATGACCCCAATCTCGGTTGACGCTAAGCAAAGACGGCTGGTGTGCCGGGCGAGGCAAAAACGCGGCACGTCGGACGCTCGAACGAGGCTCCGATGGGGCATGACGGTAATATTTGGGGGATGAAACCAATCTGTAGAATAATTAGAAATTAATAATAGAATAATTCTCGTTAAATTTGCTCGAGCGGGCTTGGAAGTCACAAGTCACGACGGTCGTGACGTGTTTTAGTCTCGGGGCTTCAAGTTCTGTATTATATATTTACACGATTCCTCAAATACTGTTTGTGGTAGAGTTGTTGTTTTGGTTTGTGGTAAAAGCTAAGACTAACATCGGGCGGACTATAAGTTTTATTAACTTTGCATCATTACGCCCTTTGCCAGCAGCGTCGTAATGTGGACAGACCTTTACATTTAATTGAGTTGCATAAAAACTAATCCAATTTTTTCGTAGTTAATGTTGGTCTACAGGGGACCTTCAAGCGCTTGAAATATGATGCTGTTACGAAGGTAAATTAGACTGTGTTCAAAACCACAATCGATAACTTCCGAGACGCATTTTTATGTAGAGTAGGTATTGCTTTTTTTCATGAAATATCCGCACTGAGAAGCGAACCAGGGTCTTTCGCTTCCGAATCCTCTGCTCTACCCACTGGGCTACCACCGCTAGGCAGTTAAGCATAGTTACTAATATTTCTAATATTTGAACATTGCAAGTAGATACGTACCAACTAACGTTTAACACTTGATATGATTGTAGAGAAGTCGGTTAGTTGCCTTTTTAACTCGACGCTTAAGCACCCGTTAACGTTATGATATAATCAATAAAACACGGCTCAGATGTATTTTATTAATAATAATCAGCCAATTTTTTGCTAACGCTACTTATTTTACAAAAGCTAATAATGACAATATAGACATTGACGTGTTATAAATTCATTCTAATTCAAACCAATATTAAAGATCCGTAATATTTTATAAATGAGATCCTTTTCACATCACGAACGTAGAAAATGTCAAAGAAAAAGAAAGCTTATATATGGAGCCTACTGCTGGGCATAGGCCTCTTCCCTGTCACTCAAATAATCTAACGCATTCCTATGTCACAAGTAGCCTAGGTTCGGTAGACGATCAATAGGCAGACCACTGATCGGATGGGTCGATTATTATGCTACCAGAAACTAATTAACCATTCTTTTTAAAAACCTATTTAGAGGCTAAAAATTCCACCTATGCCGGGATTCGAACCTGCGACTTCTGGCTATCCGTGCCAGCGCTCTTTCCAACTGAGCTAATGGACGACTCACCGGCATTAGTGAAATTTCGAACCGCTTTACAATATTCTCTGTATTACGTACAGAGAATAACCATTCTTACTAACTCAAATAAATTAATTGTGTCATGAAGTGCTCGTGGTCTAATTGATCCGATTGACTGGAATCAATCACTTGAGTTAAGCAACAACAGACGCGGTCAGGTGCAGGATGGGTGAGCGTGTCTTGACTACGGCTAGTGGCATTTTTTCCGAGCGCATCCGTGCTTCGCGAGGCACGGTAAGCCATAGGTGCCGGCTGTCATGTGATGGCAGTCGTTAAGCCATGTCAGAGGCCTTAAAGCCCGCCATTGTTTTACAATCCTCCACGAACCCCGACTTGGCCCCCGTGGTCGAGTATGGCTTAACTTTCCTGCGGTGCAGGAAGAGACCCGTGCCCCAGCAGTGGAAAACTGGACTCATACAAAGGGTTGATATCGATCGATGTAGGAACTCTGTTTCTCTTACAGTAATGTTATAAAGCTCAGTTGACAAAAAAGTCCTCGGAGTTGCCGTTATCACAGCGAAGGCAATATGTGTCATGCATTCGCATTCGTCACGACCCCCCGGGGCTAATCTATATGGTAATGAACCCCAGATATTGTCTCAGATCCCGGCGCTAATAACGATTCAGTCCACACAACAGCCGCATAACAAGCCGGCAAACGATTGCTTGGCCTAATTTCATTTTTGTACAATGTATCACGTGACACAGACCCTAAATACTTGGTCCGTTTGAGGTCAACTTTGGTGGAATTTTGAACAGTACGCAGCTCGAAAAGTTAGAAATTCTTTGGACGTTTTGCGTACAGTGTACTGGTGCTTTGTGCAGAAGAGTGTTTTACATCAAGTTTGACAAGATCACAGTAGACAGCAGCAAGTAGTTCAACAAGAGTATTTCATATTTGTTACTGGATTTTCACTTCATGTTTTTTTTAAATATAAAAGTTTTACATTACTAAGTATGATTTACTTAATGAAGAATGTTACTAGGTATGCCAAATCGCTTGAAATGCTTGTCTCAGTAAAGCCTGTATGTATACAAATACACTAGTTTTTGTTGTAGTCAAAAATACCTAGTAGTTTTGATTTTATAGGCATTCAAAGTTACGAAAAATATCGAGTCCCGCTAACAGTCGCGCGGTGCGTTGTGACGTCATGTCACAACGCGCCGCGCGGGCTCGGGCTGCAGCCCCCTTAGCAGTGCTGCAAACTCTACTAATTTATCAGGAGATTTTCTGATTTTAAGCACTGTCTCCTGATCTACTGTTTCCTTTGTAGAATTGAGTAAAATCTCCTAAATTTTGACAAGTAGCCACTACATTTCTGCATATTCCACCTTTGTTAGGTTAGGTTAATGAAACGGACATTTCATCGATTCGATATGCGAATATTTCTTATCTGTGTTGTGCTACGAATGCTATCAAAAGAGGAAAAATATTAGAAAAGGATGTCATAAAGGAAGTCTCGAAGATACATTTTATAAAGATAGTGGAATATGATCTTTTTTTAAAGAATGAGTGGCCTATCGGTAAGTAAGTAAAGTGTCCAACCAAGGCAAACACTTTTATTACGTACTAGCTGACCCGGCGACCTTCGTACCGCCTAACAGTCGATTCTTTAATTTTTTTTATTTTTCTCTCCGTAAGAACCAACCCCGTACTTCAAGGAATATTCTAAAAAAAGAATTAGCGAAATCGGTTCAGCTGCTCTCGAGATTTGAGCTCTTGAGATGCTTACCAACACAATCAGCGATTAATTTTTATATTATAGATTAGTAAAGGTAAACTAGGCAAAAAATATTATGCTCAGATACAAACACAAATGACCGGAAAAAGCCCTATTTTGTATTGCACACGTTGACTTTGAAACCTCAAGGAATGTTGATGTGCATGAAGTAGTTTATAAGAAAAAATATTGTGATGATCTTTTTGAAAAATGTGTAAAGTTTTGGAAGAAAAATATTTTTGACAAAAATAATAAAATAACATTGTCCTAATGTAGTAGTAGTATTGGCCTTTTTGCATCAACGTAATGAGATGATTTATACAGCGTCCAGTGGCATCTTCACTCAGACTAGATGGGTGAAGGGACCACTCCGACGCTGTAGTGCCTGGGACATGGTTTTATAGATGGTGTAGGCTTGCCCAGCACCTATACCATCCTGACAGCTTAGTCGGCCTAGCCCACAGGAAAGACTAGTCAATACGTGCGGAGCCAACCAAGCCGCGGGTTTCCTCACGATGTTTTCCTTCACCGTAAGCGTGTAGTATTGCGACTACAGATTCGCAAATGTACGTAACTTTGAAATTAAACAAAGTCATTGGTACATGCCCGCACTCGGGATCGAACCTGGGGCTCTCGCTTGCGAGAGCCTAATGTAATATAGTTTTAATAAAACTCTATAAATATCAATTTTTTCCGCATTTTAACGTCTTCTGGAACTATAAAAATAAACTTTTCCGGCTAATTAGTAGTTGTATTTTTACACTTAGGCACAACAAATGGTTTCCTAGTATTTGGATTGGACATTTTTAAAAGTATTTAGGTATAATTTCGACGGCACCGGCGCGTGACTACGAGCGGACTGAGTGAGCCAGGCTGAGCGTGTTGTGCGATGACGCCACAGCGTAACTGGCGGCCCGCGTCTTACGGTTACAACTTGTTTTACTTCTAAATCGGAAAGTAATTGACGTATCGAAGTAATTCTTTCACTAGTATTTTTTATTTTGACAGAGAATATGGAGTGCTAATAATCAAAATTAGTTAACATTCTCCATTTCGCATTTACTTATGCATTCCTCCGATAAAAAGTTCCGAAACTAAGTTAATAGTGGGTAGAGCGTAGTTAGTTAGACCTGAAATTTCCGCACTTAACCTCAGAGTTGGGCCATTCTACGTAGCCGCTGAGATAAGATAAGATAGATAAGAATATTCTTTATTGTACACTAGAGCACATATTATAAAACATGTAAAGATACAAAGTACAATTGGCGGCCTTATTGTTAAAAGCAATTTCTTCCCGATAACCTTACGACGGAAAGTTGCTGAAAGAAATAAGATAAGTTAACTTCAGACACTAGGATTTCCTCACGATGTTTTTCTTCACTTTAGCGAGTGGTATCGCTATTATAACTTTAAATATGTACATAAACTACGAAGTTATTAGTACGTACCGGGATTCAAACCTACGACCCGATTGAGAAGCCGTCAATCTACCGCTCCACTCCCACCCCAATGCGTAGAGCTTACAAAAATGTTAGTAGCAAAGTTATTGGTATTTTTATTAAAACACTTACATTGGTTTTTTGCGTGTACATAATGAGATGGTTTATACAGCGTCCAGTGGCATCTTCACTCACACTAAACGGGTGAAGGGACCACTGGCATGTTGTAGTACCTAGGACATAGTTTTTTAAATGGTGTTGGCTTGCCCAGCACCTAAACCATCCTGATAGCTTAGTCAGCCTAGGCCACAGGAAAGACTAGTCAATACGTGCGGAGCCAACCAAGCCGCGGGTTTCCTCACGATGTTTTCCTTCACGGTTAGCGTGTGGTATTACGACTACAAATTTGCAAACGTACGTAACTTTGAAATTAAACAAAGTCGTTTGTACATGCCTGCACTGGGGATCGAACCTGGCTCTCTCGTTTGCGAGTCCATTGTTCTACCCACTGAGCTACCACTGTTGTTACAACACTTACACTCAACAAAACAGATTTGCAAAAAAAACTAAACCAACGCGCCCGGCTGTATGGCTTGAACCATACACGCAACACAAGGGCAATAATGACGAGAAAAAAAAGCAGAGCCGGAAAAATGCAACTTACCTTGCGGAAAGCCCAGAACAATCCCCACACTCAACCGCAACTCAACACAGAACTTTCCATTTTCCTCGCGAGAAAAGAACAACTTTTCCTCCACTATTGTTTCGTTAAAAAGTGTGTCGCACCTGTGTCCCATTAAATGGCGGCAATCACAAAATACAAGCGCAACAGAAGTTTCGATTTATCTTTGAGACATCAATATCATTTCATTTCATTGGCCTAATATTGCAGACGTTTAAAATGACGACAATAGTTTAAGTCCTCTTGAATTAGTAATGAAATCTGAATATTAGTTTTTCTTAATGATTGGCGATACTCATACATAGTTACATATTAAACGGATCTAATAGCGTTTATTTATTAGGTAAAGCGTAATATTACCTTATTTCCTGACGTCTTGGTTACAGTTGCCGTGCTCTTGGGTAGACTGAAGTGGCGAGTACACTCAAACTCAATTATTGAGGGTGGTCACTTTTAAATAAGGGAAATAAGGTTAATTAAGTACCTAATAAATAATAGCGATAAGACCCGTTTAATATATAATTCTGATGATATCAACCCTATAAAACCACTACTTACGTCTTTCACTCCGGAAATCGTAAAATCCCCTTCTATTTGTGCAAACCATATTGCCGGTTCTTCCGCCAAGAACGGTGGTAGACAAACTCCGACATCTTGAATTGAATACCGTCTCTGGATACTTCGTAAATATGTAAATTTGCTTACTCACAGAATCCAGACTTCGCGATTTCAATCCACAGGGGTCACCAGTTATAATACAGATATTGGACACAGATGACGACCTCTGAGGCGCAGCGGAAGCGCATCTGCCTACCATGCGAAAGGTCCCGGGTTCGATCGCCGGCTGGGGACAAAGAAAACCCCAGGTCTTGGATGTTTACATGTTTGTGATGTCGTGGTTTCTGGTACACACGACACAGGGTAACCTAGTGTAGGGCCGGAAGCAATGTTTGTGCCAGTATGTTAATGTATGTATGTAATGGCGGGTCACTCGGAACGGATGCCAGTAATGACCAAATGGACGTCACAGTAAAAAAGATCTAAGGGCAAACCAACGAAGCTATGGTATGACTGTGTAGAAGAGGATCTGAGGGCGATGGGGAAGTTTACCGACTGGAAGAACGTCGCCAAGGGTCGCGATAATTGTAAGAAAACTGTGGAGGAGGCCAAGACCCACAAAGGTTTGTAGCGCCATCGGAAGAAGAAGATGTACTTATGTACAGGATATATAATTTTTATAATATATTTACATATATAAGTATAAACAGTAATGTGGCTGAGCCACAAGATCAAGTTCACAGAGAGTGGGTGATGCAGATAATACTCTACTAAGGCTCTTCTATAACATCTTATTATCATCAGCTCCTATTGTCCCTCATCAGGAACATAGTATCCGTAAAACATTTTTCCGTAGTGGCCAAAGTGACTAATATTTAGCCTTCAATTGAATTCAAGTTCATCCACATTCATCTCAATACTGGTCGCTTCCTGCTTGGCTGAATATTTCCATATGGTTTTAAGAACTCTCCATCCGGTTGCAGTAGGGCAACTATTCGGAAATTTTATATTGATGACTAAGCGACTCACGCTTGAATGAAGATGCCCTTCACCAGCAGTGTATCTTAAAGGGGCTGAGATTATATTAATGGTTATCGGGTTACCTCTAGGTATGCTCCATCCTATTGGATCACATCTACCACATCTTTAATTCCATCCTCATAATTTTTTTTCGCGAAGAGGATGTTACTAGTATTAAGCTCGCCTTTGTACAAATATGCTTATTATGCAATAAAGAATTTTCTAATCTAATTCAATGTTAGCTTTAAATTAGCCATAAGTTTTCATTTATTATCAAGATCAGAGTAATTATCAGAGTAATACTCCTATATAAGCATATTTTTTATATCAATCTAATCTTATGATCAATTGCGCTCTGAGTTTCTGACTACTGTTTACGCAGCAGTTCTTCTGGGTTAAGAATTTGCCAGTGCCGTAATCCAAAAGAGAAGAATTGTTTGCCCCGCAGTGCAATCCGCTCACATGTGGACCAAGCAATGCGGTGGCTCTCTAAATACAAAGTGCAATTAAAGACATAAAGATCAAAATCAAATAATTAAAAAATAATAATAAATAATAATAAAATAATAAAAAAAAAAAAAAAAAAAAAAAAAAAAAAAAAAAAAAAAAAAAAAAAAAAAAAAAAAAAAAAAAAAAAAAAAAAAAAAAAAAAAATTTGTTAAGAAGAAGAAGAAAGAATTAGAGGCTAAAAATTCCACCCATGCCGGGATTCGAACCCGCGACCTCTGGCTATCCGTCAGCGCCTCTCTTACCTCTTTACACTATTCTCTGTACACAGAATATTGTAAAGAGGTTCGAAATTTGATATCCGCGCCCTCTGGACGGATAGCCAGAGGGCGCGGGTTCGAATCCCGGCATGGGTGGAATTTTTAGCCTCTAAATAGGTTTTTCAAACTGTCCTTAGCACGGGTTAATGCATTAAAATAAAAATAGTATAATCATGTGGGTACAGCGATATCATTCCGATGTAAAAACCTAACTGCAAAGTAGGTACTCGGGGCTGTAAGTGATGCAATCGACTTCAGCCAGATGTCGCTGCCTGTACGTAATACAGAGAATAATGTAAAGAGGTTCGAAATTTCACTGATGCCGGTGAGTTGCCCATTAGCTCAGTTGGAAAAAGCGCTGGCACGGATAGCCAGAGGTCGCGGTTTCAAATCCCGGCATGGGTGGAATTTTTAGCCTCTAAATAGGTTTTTAAAATTGTCCTTAGCACGGGTTAGTGCATTAAAATAAAAATAATTATAAGAAATAATTATTTGTTACTACTAATCTGTACATTTAGCAACAGCTGCCTTTTTCTAAATAATCCTTGATATTATAATGGGTTTTTAGCACAGAGTATGCTTAACAATTTTTTTATAGTATATCTTGAATAATTTAATATATAGTTTTATATTGAACGGGTCTAATTGCGATTATTTACTAGGTAGATGTTATAATATATGCTTCTACCATAAGCTATTTTATAGCTGCCCAATTTCGTTATAATGTTCACAGGCGAGATTCTAATTTACGCCGCTTTTAATTGACAATAATTTGTTTTCATCGTGATCCTGGCTGAAACTCCCGTAATGGATGTATTTTCTGTATTTTTTTCGGGAAGTGTTTTCGTTCGTAAAATTTTACGATGTAATAACTTCGTTTAATATCGCGGGACAATATTGTCTAATATCGTTACTCGGAAAAACGTGGAGCAGTACGTTTGATCACGTTTGATGTACAAAATTCGTGTATCATTTTCATTCAACATCAAAGTCCGATTTCAGCTTTATCTTCGATCTTTTTCCCGTGCCACTTGTGCGAACAAACATAAAGTTATAAATGATATCAAAAAGCCTGCTATACAATCAACCAAATTTGAAAAGACTGCCTGATCGTCCGACTTTTAAGGCTCAATTAACCAACTGGGAAAGCAACTAGCTAATTCGGAGTTATTGAGGTTAATGTCACATGCTTATTGTATTATGTTTTTGCAGAAACGTATTTAGTAGTATCGTAGTATCGCCGCTGATAACTACGTACTACTCGTATCTTTAAAAGTGTTCACTAGAAAATCACCAAACTACACTAGGAATAATTTTACGGTGAATTTAGGAAACATATGCATGTTACTAAAGGATGGACCATTAAAAAATTCTGTTCTCCATTTCTGAAAGTGCACATTAGAACTTTACCAAATTGAAATGGGGCGAATGGAACTGTATTCCTATACGAACAAAACATAATTATCGATATCGGTTAAGATTTGCCAAAGTTATGCGAGAACATAGTAAAAATAAAAAAGTTACGTACGCGTCGCACTGAGCACTTTGAAATTGGTAAAAAAGCTCTAATAAAAGATTTGCATTTTGATATAAAACAGTAATCACCGGATCTCGTATATAATCCGAAACGAAAGTTCACAAATCTACAGTTTTCTACACAAAAAATTACCTTGTATTGCGTGCAAAATTGCAAAGTGTTAGTTTGACTTTGCAAAGAATCTCCATTGCGGGTAACCCTGCCAGTGCAGTAGGCACCTTTGCAACAGATATGTGGCGGCTTATTTTTTTAGCGTCGTATTTCTTTGTGTTTGTTTCGTATTTTTCGTGTTTTGTATTAATTTTCCTGTTTATGTTTAAATAAGCTTTTGTGCGATTTTGATTTCTAAGAAAATTATCAACATTTTATCTATTTTGCTAGTCGTTCCTTGTCTTGTGTAGAACTTTATTATAAGATATATATATGTATGTTTATAATAAATTATAAGTTTATATAAGTAACGGTATGTAAGTGTATTATTATTGAGTATAAGTATGTATCAATATTCAAATTTGCACTGGCTACCCGTCTTTCTAATTTCCTTCAGCAACTTTCCATCGTAAGGTTGTCTGGAAGAAATTGCTTGTAGCAATAAGGCCGCCAATTGTACTATGTATATTTGCAATTGTTTTGTATTTGTTGTTTTTCCAGTGTACAATAAAGAATATTCTTATCTTATCTTATCTTTGCTTCTTTGTGGGATGGTCATATAATACCCAAATGTTACTTGAGGACAACAAGACTTCCTTCTATGCCTTCCTTTATGCAAATACTGAAAAATAATGCCGGGTGTTCCCGCTTCATTTCAAGTATTATCAGTTTACGCACAACTTCCGTGTTGCCTGTCTTAATTGCAAGCATCAAGTTTAATGAGGGCAGAGCGCGATTACTTAACAAATTTTATATTTTTACTCGCTACATAATGGAAATATTCGAGTTAAGAGCTGTGTACCCGTCAAAGAATCGCCATTCAGAATTGTAAGTTTAATTCTTTTCCCATTTCCCTTTGATCTTTATTATTCTTTTAAAGTTAATTTTTATAGGGTTTCTTGTACCTACGGTCACGCCCTGTCCGTACATTCCCACTACCAAAATGCAAGCAGTTCCCAAACTCGTTTTAGTACTGTCACCACAAAGAAGCTGCTCACGCCCAAAGGAGGATTCAGTCACTATTCAAACCACTTTATTGCACTCATGTGCAGCGCAAGGGTATTTCTGAAGGTGAAGTTCAGCGCATGAAGGTGGCTCTTACACCTGACTTTCTGTATTTACGTAAAATTGACACCAGGCTAATGCTCTTAATGGTGTTCTCTCGAAACCTATTTTAGTTTCGTCAGAAATCCAGAACGGTTGGAACTGTTCTCAATTTCTGACTTGTCTATCAAATTCTATATTAATTGCTATCGCAAACGTCAGGATTCTGACAATATTTGGTGCGCATGATTAGGTCTAAGTAATACTAGAAGGAAACATTTTCCAATTGATGAAATAACATTGACATTATTCTACATAGAGCATTCGTATTCATGAGGCTGCGTGGCAAGTATTATTACATTCGAAATCTTTATCGTACACACCAGAAAACAAAATACATTAAAAAGCTTACATACCTAAGTTTTGCCGTATAAAATTGGCGATCTTATCGCTAATAGCGATCTCTTCAAGACAACTTTGGGTTGGATAGAACTGTATTGTAATATAAGCGCTATAAGCGATATCTGCAAAATATGTTAACCCTGATATTCAACATGAATCTTAGAACGACACTTATAAAACAACAAAGTGAATTATGCTTGCTGGAAGATATTGTGCGCCCATTTAATCGACCTTTGAATCCTTTCCGTCACGTAAGAGGCCAGCTAGTCATGTAAGAGGATTTGCTAGTATACGTGAGGAAACGGAAAAAGCTGAAATAACGACAGTCTTGTGTGGTTAAAAACAATGTTCCAGGCACAGCAGTATCCGAGTAGTCCCTTTACCCATATAATTTGAGTGATGGTGCCACTGGACGCTGTATACATTATATTATTACCTAGATGCATATGCCAATATCCCAGCGTGAGGATTATGGGCATTAGCCCCCAAAGATGGCACAACCTTGCGCTATGGCGCTCATTAGGAGTGGGCTATGTCTAGCAGTGGACTAATATAGCCTGTAGAAGAAGAAGAATATGCCAATATTATTTTTGTTAATATTACAGAAGTCATAATTAGTTAGTTGAGCTTTCAAATTAAACATGAGTATGGATTATATTATTTTTGTTGTACTACCCGTGCCGAGGACTTATACGGATTTTTCGTGATAGCCTTGGCGTTAAACCACATAGTGTAATATTTTATAGTTGGTTTTGTATAAATTATCGTTACATATTTTGAGGTGGAGCGATGACTTTCGCAAAGCGGTGGGCAGTGACTGGAAGAGAAGAGCCGAAGATCTGGCTCAGTGGCATGTCTTGGGGGAGTCCTAGCTCCAGTAGTAAACTGATTTTAATCATGATTTTGACGTATAATGTATGTTTTAATTAAAATTTCTCAGTTTAAAATGTCAAGTCAAGCTTGTGTTATTTATTGTGGATTTAATCTACGAATTTCGATTTATTTCAATCGATAAATCTTTGTAATCGATATTCGATGTCGCCGAATAGATATATTAATTTCGAGAATTTTTAGCTGGTAACATCCTTGTCATGGCAACACTGGGTTAAGTTGGAGAGTGGGCAGGCGACATCGAAGGTCGAGATTTTTGAATCATGCTAAGCATAATAGCTGACGTGAAAAGACGTATATTGAGTGTGTGTGATTCCTTATTGAAGTGTTATAACCTCATATTACGGTTTATCAAATATAACAACCGTTTCGTGAACTTCTGCCTTATATTTTCTAGTCAACGTTCACAAAAGATACTTAAAGACTGTAATCCATTAATTGGCGTAATCGATGGCCAAGTCATATTTACCACAAATTTTAGCATGGTTTCTGTAGGTTTGTAATAAAAATATATATGTTATATAAATTTATTTATTCTCGCTTTTACAATACTACTTGTTGGCCACTTCGATGTTATTTTATCTCTTTATTATGTAAAGCGCAACCTGAATACAATGTCTTCCATTTTATACAGATTTTTACATTGCTGTTCCTTTTTATCCAATCAAGGTACTCGGTGATCGTAGAGTAAATATCAGGGCTGCCGGTAGCGCACGGGATGCCATGGGAGACCACGCCCACCAGCTTGCCAATAAAGGCCAGAGGACCGCCGGAGTCACCCTAGAAAGGCAACACAATTTCAATCCAGCCACAAATTTTACACGACAAAATAATTGAAATATGAAAGAATACAAAGAAAACAAACATAATTGAAAACCTATTTAGAGGCTGAAAATTCCACCCATGCTGGGATTCGAACCCGCGACCTCTGGCTGTCCGTGCCAGCGCTCTTCCAAGTGAGCTAATGGGCGACTCACTATCATCAGTGAAATTTCGAACCTCTTTACAATACTCTCTGTATTACGTACCCTTAATAGGTTTTTAAAATTGTCCTTAGCACGGGTTAGTGCATTAGTGCAAGAATATAAACATAATTGAAGTTTACTATATCCGAATATTATTTACGCAAAAATGAATCCTTATGATGAAGCCTTCCGATCGGTATGATAAAGCTACAGGGTAATTTTTTTCGTCATGTACCAGTTTCTATTTCCGGTTCAACCATGTAATTATTTAAAAATCTTTGAACGCAGTTTAAAAGTTTTTTTAAATTAAAATAATGTCTTTGTTCAGTAAAATGTTCGATCTACGATATTCAAGGTACTTTCCCTCTATGTAGCATAGCTGTGGGACGCCTGATGCTCTCATAATCGGTGAAGCTTTTTTGGAGGAGTTCGATAAAAACACTGTGACACGAGATTTTCATATATAAGATTATTATTTACGGGCTGTCGGTCCGTCCCACTTTGTGGAAATGTTAGCCTCAAACTAAGCCGTATGTAACATTTATATAAAACTAGCTGACCCAGTGAACTTTGTACCGCCTAGCAATCAATTCTTTATTTTTTTTTATTTTCCCCTCCATCCGTAAGAACCATCCTCGTACTTTAAGGAATATAAAATCCAAAAAAAAGAATTAGCGAAATCGGTTCCGCTGCTCTCGAGATTTGCGCTTACACAGCGATTCATTTTTATATAATAGAGATAGAACATAGACTAGTATTGAGTAGTATTAGTTTAACTTAAAATTCAATGGTATAAGTATAAGGTAGTATTTCTTAATGATTCACGATACTCATACATATTAAACGGGTCAAATCGCAATTATTTATAAGGTAAAACGTAATTACCTTATTTCCTTTTTCATTATTATTATTATTATTTTCATTATTATTATTTTTCCCTACGTTTCGGAAGCGTTACAGTCTACCCGAGACCTTGGCAACTGTAACGCTGCCGACACGTCGGGAAATAAGGTAATTACGTTTTACCTAATAAATAATCGCGATTTGACCCGTTTAACATATAAGTAAGTATAAGGTAATGGTAATTGCCGAGGCGCGTATACTCAAGATTTTTATGCTATAGTGCGCAACAAGAGAGTGCTTCTCTGATGCGCAGGGTTGGCGGTAGTATAAACGGTCACCTTAATGTCGTTGCGACCAGGAGTGGCCTCCCTATGCTGAAGCACTGGATGGTCGTCCAAGTGAAACAAAATATAGAATTTTGTTTTCTAACCTAATTTAAGTAATTATACCTGTAATACTAACACTATGCGAAATAAAAATATATGGTTGTGTTTATGTAATTGTATGAGACACCTAAGTACAGAAAAAACTAGGTCTTACCATGCATGCTCCCTTGTCTACAGGCGTCCGCGTGCACAACCGCTCAGGGGTCGACTTGCAGTCCTTTACGGAGATCGTGTCAACTGTGAGCCATCTCAAATCATTGGTTTCTATGGGGTTCGGGTACTGCAAGTAAATAAAACAAATAAAAATTGTTTTTAAATGAAATGTTATGAAAAGGTTTTATCAAAGTAGCACAGAAACTGCGGTTTAATGAACGTTACCAGTTAAACAATAAACGTACCACTTCAGGGCACAGGCCTTCTCGCAGAAAGAGAGTATGTGCATCAATACCCCACGCGCGGATTGATAATTTCAAGCGCTGAGGTAATATAATGCCTCAAATACTTTGGTTTCCTCACGATGTTATCCTTCACAGTGAGCGAGTGGTACGAGTATGCTATTTTAACTACACAAATTTACATAACATAGACAAACAAAGTCACATGCCCACACTGGAAATAGAACCTGGGTATTCTACTTCAGAGCTCATTGTTCTACCCACTGGGCTACAACTGCTTTAAAAACATTAATCTGCTTTAATAAACAATTAATTAATCTGTGTCCTATTTCCTGACTTGTTGTCCCATATAATAATAACGAAATAATTTATTGTCTATTTCATTCTTAAGAATTATAATCTATCGTGCTACCAATTTACCATACATTTATAAATTTCAACACTGCTTTAATGTAGACAGGTATTTTTGGTTCTCTATTACAAATGCTTGCGTTGATTGTTCGTACGTCACTTAAACAGGTTCTAGCAGAATACCAGCGTCACTGGTTGTCCACTGACAACCTGGGACATATGCTGAGTCTAGAACCTTTTCTGGTACCATGACACACAGCTCCTCTATCAGCTAAGCTCACTTTGTCTGTATGCATTTATTTTATTAAATTACTGTAATTATTGGTATTTCTTACCTGAAGTGTGTTCTTTTACTGGCCATGTTATTATTTTTAAGTTTTTATGTGTGTTGTGGTATTTGAATAAATGTTTTTCTATTCTATTCTAATCAGATAATAATTGTACTTCCATCGAATTTAGAGTATGTCTGGAGGTCACTATAGGTAATTTTTAAAGACACGTGGTGCTCATACGTAAGTAGTTATATAAGGTTAATTAATTTTGCCTAATGAATAATCGCAATTAGACCAGTTTAGTGACCACTACGGGCACTAAACGTGTGAAACAAGAGTATGACGGTACAATGAAACGCAAATCATAAAACTGTGTAAACCTTGAAGTTTTTGAAAATATCAATCTGAGAACATCTTATAAAATAAAAGTAACCCGTACAAGTTACACCCGTAAGTAGATCCGGACTAAAAGTCTACAAAATAAAAGTAGTTTTAAAATAGAAACTCAATCTCTCTATCAACCTTTTTTCTTTAAATATTTGGTGTGCCATAAAGAGATTTCTATATCTATTATCTATAACGCGCGTTACAGGAATTAAATTTTATCGACAACAACCCTTTGTTCTTCCACTGATTTTATTCCAGAGAGACAGAATTGCGATCACTCCGCGCTACTTACGGCGAGGTCATATTGATAACCTCCTCCTATTTAGAAGTCTGTTGAAGAGGCAACGATTCCAAGCTCAGTTTTAGGAATACTGTAAGCAACTCTTGTATGTATACTGTAAGGCGAGTGAAATACACTTATTTAAATTTTTCGTCTGACTTTAATACAAAAGTCAAAAGCCATTGCCAAGTGTATTTGAAAAGTACTAAGGTTAGGCCATCTCACCACTCCACTCCACCACGGGGGCCAAGTCCGGGTTGGTGGAGGATTGTAAGACAGTGGCGGGCCTTACTGTCAGAAGTTATCAAGCCGCCCATAAGGCCTCTGACACGGCTTAACGACTGCCATTATATGACAGCCGGCACCAACGGCTTAGCGTGCATTGCGAAGCACGGAAGCGCTCGGAAAAATGCCACTAGCGGTAGTCACGGGACGCTTACCCATCCCGTACCTGACCGCGCCTGTTGTTGCTTAACCAAGTGATTGATTCCAATCACTCGGTTCGCCTAGGCCACGAACGCTTCACACTCACCTAGCCGCTTTTTACTATACAGAAAACTTTGCAACCGCGAAATACTCGTATTATTATCAGCTGTTCCGTAAACAAAGCAAAAGTGGCTTGTATCGACAAGTAGTATTACCTAACTTTAGAACAATATTTGAACACCCTGTTTTACAATACAAAAAAACAATCCTAAAAAAACCCGAAAGAAAATGTAACCGAGGCGTTAAAACAGGCTCACCCAGCCAAGTACAAGTAAAAAAAACCTAGAAGATTATCTAGCCACTCTGGATGAAATAGAGAAATGGTGGCTAAAGTTTTTTTAATTATATTTTTCTTAATATGGGCTTAATTATCACGCATGCCCACCACGGATTGGCAATTACAAACGCTGAGGTATTTGAACATCTCAGGATACCAGGTTTACTCACGATGTTTTCCTTTAAAGTTAGCGAGTGGCATTGCTACTTACTTAGTGAAAGTGAAATGTCTTTATTGCCAACAAAAACTTAAAGAATGTACAATAACTGAGAAAATGTCTTAAGAACAGATTTTGGCAAAAGGCCTTATGCTCAGTTTAAAGTCGCCAGGGAACATGCTCCACTGCCGACGCTGATTTAGAATACCAAGTCAGTATAACATGCCGCAACGGGAATAGAATCTGGGTCTCTCGCTTCTGAGTCCCTTATTCTACCCACTGGATTACCGCAGCTTCCTTAAAAAAAATTTGTGTAGAGGCATATTGTACTCGACATATATTTATGACTAGCGGTTTATCTATTTTCCCATAGGAGTAATAAATAATAAATAAATAAATAATAATATAAATAATTTTCCCGCAGTAAAACGTAGCCTATGTATCAATCCAGGAAGTCGGTAAACTCCATACTAATTTTTATTAAAATCGCTCCAGCTGCTTAGACGTGAAGAAGTAACAAACATACACACTCACTAACTTTCGCCTTTATAATATTATTAATAAACAATAATATAAATAATTTTCCCGCAGTAAAACGTAGCCTATGTATCAATCCAGGACGTCAACTCCATACCAATTTTTATTAAAATCGCTCCAGCTACTTAGACGAGAAGAAGTAACAAACATACACACTCACTGACTTTCGCCTTTATAATATAAGTGCCATTATTTATGTCTCACTCAGTTGCCCCCAAACGTTCCCGGCTCGTTGTCAAGTAGGTGAATCTTGATTTAATTAAAACACCAATCATCCGACCAGAGAGCTTAGTGCGAGTTTTTAACTACTCGATCGCGTTAACGTAAACTCATATTTCTATGGCATCGAGGAAGCGCCACCTAGCGACAAGTATGAAAATTAAAATTGCTGAGTGCGAGTTGTAATGGTTTACGTTGAGAAGTGAACACGTTTACCAGCCAAAACACGAATAAACGCGAGTGCGAGTTGTACTGTGACAGCGTTTTGCCAGTTCGAACGGTTAACTTACTCATACTCACTACTCAATGCTCGATTAACGCGGTAGTAAAGTTATTCGATTGGATCTGTCAAACTCGCACTAAGCACTCAGTTCGTTCCGCGATGTGGACATACGTTAATGAAAGCAGCGCAACCAGCGATACAAAAAATTATTTCAAAGTATTTTTATCATTATAAAGAAGAAACTGGCATTTAATGGACGTCCCTTGTATGTCCCCACTGCCTGGGCACGGGTCTCTTTCTGCGTAGTCTGCGTTGTCTGTGGCGCCTTAATATTTTTACTCGCTAATGTAGACTCTATTTGTTTGAAGCCCTTATCAGCTAATATTACTGCATTCCTAGGAAGACATTCAATCAGAGTGCTAAGTGCGAGTTTTTTAACTACTCGATCGCGTTAACGTAAACTCATATTTCTATGGCATCGAGGAAGCGCCACCTAGCGACAAGTATGGAAATTAAAATTGCTGAGTGCGAGTTGTAATGGTTTACGTTGAGAAGTGAACACGTTTACCAGCCAAAACACGAATAAACGCGAGTGCGAGTTGTACTGTGACAGCGTTTTGCCAGTTCGAACGGTTAACTTACTCATACTCACTACTCAATGCTCGATTAACGCGGAAGTAAAGTTATTCGATTGGATCTGTCAAACTCGCACTAAGCACTCAGTTCGTTCCGCGATGTGGACATCATTGAATTTGAATTCAATGGTGGACATACGTTAATGAAAGCAATACAACCAGCGATACAAAAAATAATTTCAAAGTATTTTTATCATTATAAAGAAGAAACTGGCATTTAATGGACGTCCCTTGTATGTCCCCACTGCCTGGGCACGGGTCTCTTTCTGCGTCGTCTGCGTTGTCTGTGGCGCCTTAATATTTTTACACGCTAATGTAGACTCTATTTGTTTGAAGCCCTTATCAGCTAATATTACTGCATTCCTAGGAAGACATTCAATCAGACCACTCTTTTCCACTATGGCTTTGTCTGATATTCGTCCACCATAACCTTGGGATATAAAACAGTACTGCAAATAATTTTTCAAATATTCCGCGTTCACTTCACGACACCATTCTTCTAGCCGCCGTTCTAGGATGGTACAAATAACAAATCCATGTTATTGCTGAATTATTCGAACATAAAAGGACGAAACACTCTTTGCTTTCCATTTTATGAAGAAATTCACGAGTTTCGGCTTAAGATCCTAAACTCTATTAATACTAATAATGTGAGGTTAGACTAAATACAGAACACACGGTTAGCCGACCATTGTTCTGTGAGCCGACCAAATCAACGTTTAATTGTTCTGTGAAATCAACTGACGTTAATGACATTTGTTTTTTTTTATGTAGGCAAAGGCTATCTCTACAAACATGCTCTGATGACGTCACACACAACAAAATTTTAGAAAAACTAGATAAAAACCCGGCTTCGCTCGGGTGAAATGTGACTCATAATACACATCTAGGTACATACAAAATGTAGGTAGACATTTCTGTAGTCATCGGTTCTCAAGCTTATATCTCAAGGTTCTATAGCTTCGTTCATTGTGTTTAATAAATATACTAAATAATATCATAAAAAAAATTAAAATGAAAAATAAAAACCGACTTCTGTACTGTAAAAGGCACTAAAAACGCAGAAATAATTAAAAGGAATATGACCGATAAATTTAAAATTCGTAAATACGATTGTAGAAGTATGTTATCTTGAAATCGGTGTCAAGTTCCAAACCAAAACAACAACCGAATAGACAATGTGACTTTAATAATAAGGGACTAATAACCACAACAGTAAAATGTATGTATTTTGACTTAAATTCTGTTTTATAGGTGCAACGGAACCTGTTATTGGGCTATTCTACATCTGACTTAATTTTCCTAGTGTAGCAAGTAATAATGAAACTACACATTTCAAATTTAATTCCGGATTTCTAGGTGCAACGGTGCCCTAAACCTGGGTGTTTTTGAGCTGATCATCACCAGACTTCCGAATCTTCGGCTGTAGAAAGTGACAATGAAATTAAATACTTAAGTGAAGACGGCATATTTCTATATATAATAGAAGCTTAGAACCTCTAAAGAACGACATTCGAACTGATGATCTTGGACTGACTCTTAATATTCCTAGTGTAGCAAGTGAAAATGAAACTATACATTTTAACTTTAATCCAGGGTTTCTCGGTGCAACGGTGCCCTAGATCTGGGTGTGCTTGAGCTGGTCATAATCAGACTTCCAAATCTTCGGCTGTAGAAAGTGAGAGTTGAATTAAGTACTTAAGTGAAAACTCCATATTTCTATGTAGAATAGAAGCTTAGAACCCCTCAAGAACGACATTCGAGCTGATGATCTTCGTAACAATGTCCACCACAGACCAGAGAATGAGTTACCGAATGAACTTATTTGATTAACAAAGTGTTTGTAACATCAAAACTTAACTTTTTTTTTGCCTTAATATTTGAAGTTCTCAATTTCCATCTCTGAAAGTCTTCATCAGAACATCACCAGATTGACCTGGGACATTTTTTACAAACCTAGAGGTTAAAAATTCCACCCATGCCGGGATTCGAACCCGCGACCTCTGGCTATCCGTGCCAGCGCTCTATCCAACTGAGCTAATGGGCGACTCACCGGCATCAGTGAAATTTCGAACCTCTTTACACTATTCTCTGTATTACGTACAGGCAGCGACATCTGGCTGAAGTCGATTACATCACTTACAGCCCCGACTACCTACTTCGCAGTTAGGTTTTTACATCGGAATGATATCGCTGTACCCACATGATTATACGATTTTTATTTTTAATGCACTAACCCGTGCTAAGGACAATTTAAAAACCTATTTAGAGGCTAAAAATTCCACCATTTTTTGTGGAATAATTAATTGTGATATCACCAGTGATATCGTTCAATAGGTTTTTAATTTTGTCCATAGCACGGGTTAGAGCATTAAAAATAAAAATAGTATACTCCATAGTATGTTTGATGATTTACTAGTTTTGCTTTTCCACGGTACGTAACAGTCACCGTCGTCGGTAACATTAGTATTCGTTACGGACAACCGGGAGCTAATCTATATGATAATAGAGGCTGGGGCACTGAGCACATAATTGTCCCGCGCAATTGCCTGCGACATCAACATTTACTGTGCTACGCTTTACCGCCTGTGCTTTGTAAAGGCCGGCCTTTTTATTGGAAACGCGAATGCGAAGGTTCCATTATCTAACTTCGACAAGGAAATCATGACGTGATTTCCTACAGAAACATAACTATGATAAGATAAGAATATTCTTTATTGTACACCAGAGCACATATTATAAAACATGTAAAGATACAAAGTACAATTGGCGGCCTTATTGCTAAAAGCAATTTCTACCAGACAACCTTACGCCGGAAAGTTGCTGAAGGAAATAAGAGACCTATTTACCTAGTGACAAGACCGCCGATTGTATAACATTACTTAGATTTACCAAATCATGGTTTTAATACAACACAATAGTGTTCTCTATCTATCTGCAAGAGGTCCCGGGTTCGAACCCCGGCTGAGGAAAAAAAAACCCCTCAGGTCTTGGATTTTTACATGTCTGTGATGTCGTTGTTTCTGGTTCCCACCACATAGGGTATAGTAGTGTGGTGTCAGAAGCAATGTACGAGGGCTGCTACTTATGTATGCGGAATAGAAAAAATAAATAAATGTATATGGCTAAATATGCTTTTATTGTTTTTCAAAGTATTCTCCACTATGATCGATGCACTTTTGCATTCGATGAAACCAATTTGTAAAACACTTTTTCCACTCTGATTGAGGTATCTCCAAAACGTGCTGTTTGCCGGGTCGAAAATCGTTGACCACGTAATTTATTTTTTACATTTGGGAATAAATAGAATTATTGGGAGCCAAATCAGGGCTGTACGGTGGATGGTACGGTGTACCCATCAATTCTATTTTTTGACCATCCAAAAATGTAGTTGTTTCCTGAGATGTATGACAGCTGGCATTGTCATGGTGAAGTATGATTCTGCGTTGCTGGTTGTTTTGGCGTATTTCTTCAAATACTTCCGGCAAACAAATGGTCGTGTACCACTCCGAATTAACCGTTCTGCGATTCTCCAGTGGTATTGTAGCCACATGGCCATTAATACCAAAAAAGGAGGCCACCATTTGCTTTACAGTGCTTTTTGCACGAGCCACTTTCGTAGGGTTCGGCTCATTTTGAAACACCCAAACTGTTAATTGTTGTTTAGTTTCGAGATCGTACGCGAGATCCAGGATTCGTCACCTGTTTAGATATTATAAACAGATTTTGAGTCGCCTCCGTTGAATTTTTTTAAGGTTTTCTTGCACCATTCGACGCGAGCATCTTTTTGATCCTGAGTTAAGTTGTGCGGGATCCAACGCGAACAATTTTTTTTTACAGACAAATGTTCATGTAATATCCTATGAATGCTCGTCATACATATGCCCAGAATAGCCTCTATCTCGCGATACGTAACATGGCGGTCTTGCATTATTAGTTTTCGCACAGCTTCAATATTTTGTGGCACAACCACCGATTTCGGGCGACCTTCTTTAACTTCGTCCGTGAGCTTACTGCGCCCGCGATTAAACTCACTAAACCAGTGATACACAGTCGTTTTTGATGGAGCTTCACCACCAAAAGTCGAAGTTAGTTGATCTACGCACTGTTGTTGGGTTAAACCACGTCGAAAATCGTAATAAATCATAGCACGAATATTTTCACGAGTGAGTTCCATTTTTTCAGCGATAGGACATTTTAAACCCAACAAAAACAAAACACTAACGTATATAAGAGAAAAATATTAGCGGCCAGTATTTAAGAAACGAACGAATTTGACCATGGAGGTCAGACATTGCGTTTAAAATTATTGGAATCCCAGATTCCGCATACATAAGTAGCAGCCTATGTATGTGCCTGTATGTAAATGTTATGTTGTCAATTCCTTGACTTTTGTAACAGAATATAGGTACATTTAAAGTGGATTCGGACCTCCAAAAATCATAACCTAGGCTACTGCGTACAGTAGGTAGGTACTACACATCATAAAAGTCCCTTCGGGAATCTACGTTCGCGCAGACTAGGAAGAAGTGTTACGAAAATACCCGAAGCTATAAGTACATTCAACATGATCTTTAACCCATACGGCTAAGGTGCAGAATTGATTGCCGCAGTAGCGCTAGCTATTTCGGTCACGCTAATATTGCCAAAGTAATAGTCACCTGCATCGATGACGTTGAATCAACCAGCAACAAAGGCGCGCGGCCTGCCATAAAATGAAACCATCAGGTCGATCAACTTGCCGCACATCCGAAATTTCGTCATCTGCGCAGGTACCTCCGCGAGACTTATTTCTTGTGTAGCACTGTAACCTACTATGCCTTTACAGTGAAAAGGTCGTTTCAGGCTGTAATCGTGTGGTCAGACATTTGGTAGGGTAAAATTTTGAGGTATGTTTAAGATAGATAAGATAATAATATTCTTTAAAGAATATTAAGAATATTGGGGGTGGCTTTAGCCCAGTAGTGGGAAACAGAGGCTACGTAAAAAAAAATTATTTATTGTACACCAGGAAACAACAAGCATAAAACAATAACAAAGAGAGATAGAGAACACTTTATTGTACATAAAAATGGAAATTACAGAGATATTTCTTAACCTAAGAGTACAGACGGCGGCCTTATCACTAAAAGTGTTCTCTTCCAGACAACCTACGATAGAGAGTTGCTGAAGAAAAAGTGAGACGGGTAGTTGGTGTAACTAGTAATATTAATATACATACTCATAGAATATTATGAAGAACGAAAAAAAGAACGAATACGTTTTAATTGCCACAGAAACAAGGTAAACGAACAAAATATACTAAAAGCAATAGAAAAAAAAACGTTGAACAGAACTTCATGTGCATTTAGGTATTTTTTCCTAAATTGACATTGTCGTATTTGTAATTTACGTATAGCTGTTGGACACAATTACCCTATATAAGAACAATTTAATATTTCGATACGCAAAATGGTTTTATTGGAACATCAGATAAAAGCTAATAAAGCTTTTAACGTTATTAAAATTTTAGAACGATTCCTCGGAGGGCAAATGCATGTTTTATTTATTTGATGAGAAAGGTTTTTTTATTTCGAACGTTTATGGGATCCGTTGCTTTCTGAGAAACATTAAAGGGCGTATTCATAAAGGGATATTAAGAGCGGTGATAGTGGAGCAGGAGAATCCCGGCTTCTTAATCGGGAGGTCGTGGATTCGAATACCAATTACTTTGTTTTCTAAGTTATGAAGATATTTTCTAAGTTATTAGTTATTTATGAAGTTATAGTAGCAATCAATATCAAACCTTGAATGTCCACACTGCTGGGGCACGGGTCTCTTCCTGCATCGCAGGAAAATTAGGCCATGCTCCACCACGGGCGCCAAGTCCGCATTGGTGGCACATTGTAAGCGCCTTACTGTCAGAAGTTATCAAGCCGCCCATAAGGCCTCTGACATAGCTTAACGACTGCCTTTACATGACCAACTGCTTAAAATGCGTTCCACTGCTTAAAAAGCACGGAAGCGCTCGGAAAGAAGCCACTAGAGGTAGTCGCGGGACGGTCACCCATCGCGCCTGTTGTTGCTTAACTCAAGTGATTGATTCCAATCACTCGGTTCGACTAGGCCAGGAGCGCTTCGTGTAGCAATATCACTTCCTAACTGTGAGGGAAAACAGCGTAAGAAAACCTGAGTGTCTGAGGTGTTTAACTATAGCGCTTGAAATTGTCAATCCGCATTAGGCACCCGTGGTAATTAAGACTTCTCTCAATCTCTGAGAGAAGGCCTGTGCCCTGCAGTGGGACATATATAGGCTACATAAAAAATATAGCGTTCTTTGTCTGCCCCTCTACTATCTATGTTAATTTAGCCAGATTGCGTTACAGTTTTGTTGATTTATTTAACAAATAGGCGAAAACATGCTTTCATTTTCCCTGAAGTTCCAAAGTTTGCGGCTATTTCTAACTAAAACGTTTACTAAGTCGTTATTTCATGTTTGATTAACTACAATCTTGTGGTTTTATGCATTTGGTGGTTCATCAAATACAGTTCAGCACATGAGCCTTGTTAGGGAACCGCAAACATATACTTAAACCTTAAACAAATTATATATAGTTTGCTATGTTTTATTGTTTATAAATTATAATAATTATTAACAATTAGTAGGAGTCAGTTAATACATCTCGATATCATTACTGGGACTTTTAAATTGGAACGCAATTTACGGAAGTCCGTGATGTTAGGATATTAGCAACAGAATGCATTATATTACTGAGCCTTGGAGAATCGAGCTGTGGAGAATAAGTTTATTATTATTATTAAATTCTTTATTTTTCTGTAAAAAAAGTACAATTGGCGGGCTTAAAAGTCACCTATATTTCTTGTGGCTTCTCGCTAAGGTGGTCTATGTCTCATGTGACGAATCGTGAAAGTAACGTTCATTTCACAAATCATACTAAATAATATTTTATTCTAGCCGACTAACAGGTGACGTGGGGAAGGTGGGGGGTAGAGTCAAACAGTGAGGTGATATTTTATTGTATTTATCTTTTTAAAATTAAAGTATGAATTAATATGTACAATTATTATAAATATACATATAAACAAAGATAATAATTAAGCACATGTACAAAGATAAATAGTACATACATAATTATAATTATACTATTTTTATTTTAATGCACTAACCCGTGCTAAGGAACAAATTTAAAAACCTATTGAGAGGCTAAAAATTTCACCCATGCCGGGATTCGAACCCGCAACCTCTGGCTATCCGTGCCAGCGCTCTACCAATTGAGCCATTTTTTTAAATTTGTTCCTTAGCACGGCATGGGTGAAATTTTTAGCCTCTCAATAGGTTTTTAAATACATAATTATAAGTGTACCGATTCAAAGTTTTAGAGGTTATTGGTATGCTTCTCCCAATAATTTATTTCAAAATTTTATTTATTAGCATACTTTTTTTCATACTTTTCGAAACCTCTACTTAAGCTCTCTTAAGTTAAGACTGTTAAAGTATTTAAATTTGTATTTCACAACACCGTCATCAGACATTTGATGCCTACTGCAGGACATAAGCTTCCCTCGTGGTTTCCCAATATATAGGGCGAAAACCCCTTGTGTATTTTGAAAGAGAAGAATGAAAGGAAGACATTTATAGGAATTAATAAACACATCACAGGAAAGAGAAGGCTTACCACTCATAAGAGGAAAACAAAAACAATTCACATAAATACAAGATAGGACATGGCTAAGTCAGAGCGAACGTCCTGTGGAGTATTAAAAAGTTAAAATTACTTAAAAAAGTTAAGACACGAACACACCACCACCAACATCAATACTTGTGTGAGAAAACACGCGACGCGTTTATCTGATGCCTCGTGTTAGAGGCGAGACGCGTCGCGTGTTTTCTCACACAAGTATTAATGTTGGTGGTGGTGTGTTCGTGTCTTGCTTCTGCTTGAAAAAGTGGGAGGGAGGGCGGTGCATTAGGTAACCGTATGGTGCTTGTGGGATTTTTGGCGGAATTTAGCAAAGTAATTTTAACTTTTTATTGCTATTATGGATTTCCGCAAAGTAACGCCTGATTCTATGCAACGTCCTGTGGAGTGTCAATCTGACTCAACGTGTGCGTGAGGGTGTGAGCCTACGCCGCCGATTTTTATTTCACTTAGAACGAAAAATTATTATTCTAACATATTTTAGGGATTGCGCATTTCCGATATAGCGTATAGTCTACGAATGGCTCGCAGCCCCGGATGCCTGAGTGGTCTTAAAACGATCACGAAGGTTAAGCAATATAGGGTGCGTTCAGTGCATGGATGGGTGACCGTCTATGACTAACGCTAGTGGTATTTTTCCGAGCGGTTCCGTGCTTCGCAAGAATGGTTAAGCAGTTGGTGCCGGCTGCCGTCGTTAGATGGCAGTCGTCAAGCCAAGCCAGGGATCTGAGGGCGGCTCGGAAACTTCTAACAGTAAGACAGCCACTAGTCTTACAAGCCTCCACCAATCTGGACTTGGCCTCCGTGGTGGAGTATGGCCTATACTTACCTCAGGGAAGAGACCCGTGCCCCTCGGTGGGGACATAAGGGGTTAATGATGATGTATAGTCTACGCCCCGCGCCTGCCGCCATGTAGCACAAAGCAGCTCCTGCCTCTTGTTTACTTTAAGTGCGATTTTATTAGAAGCTTCCTTTATAAACAGGTGCAGCTTTAATCAACCCTTGATGGCTTTTAAATCCATTGTCTTGGTTAAGAGAGGACGGAATTAACTGGAAATGTTTCAGACAAATTGGTTTACGGTTGCCACTGGTTTGCCAGCTGTACGTCACAAAAACCGTGGGTTTAATAATTTAGATAATTTAAGTTTAATATTTTTATACTTTTTTATCATATTTATGTGTCACAAAGTGTTATTGAAATAACTCTAAATTTAAGAACATTTCTTAGTAATTGCTAAATAAACCACTTTCGAAAAACCGAGAAACGTGCGAAAAACCAAATTAAAAACAAGGAGGTCCAGTAAAACTTTACACTTCACAACTTTTATTGTGAGAATAACACCAAAATAATAAAATTAGTATCAGCTGATTCACATCAATTTCAAATGTAAAAGCTGGTATTTTTTCAATATTTTGTTTTGGAGTTTGTTTAGTTTGAAGTTGTAATCAGAATAACTAATAATAAGTTTCAGCGGACCTTCCCGGAAACCGTAATTATTCTAACTCTCGTAATAAGTGGCTACAAAAACTCTCTAGGTCGCAACAAGAAAGTTTTGTCTGTACGTGTTCCGTATGCTTCTGACATTATTATTAAATAAATTAATGAATAAAAGTCACAAAAGAAATAAAATAACAGAAGGATGGTTTCAGTTTAGTACAAATAAATTGTTTCTGCGTAGGTACTTCATGGTGGTTATTGGGTGTAACATATGCAGCTGTGGAAATTTAAATATTGAATTAGTTTGATTTTATTACACTTTTATTTACAGCAGAAATTGTTATTTCAACTACAACTAATAACTTGACAGTATTAAATATGAATATATTTAGAAAATGAGTTTTATATTGTAATACATACATAACCTCCTGTATCCCAGAGGGGTAGGCGAAATACTGATTGATACAAACCAAAATAGAAAAACGGCCGTTCTATTTATGACAGAAAGACCAGCCACTAGTCTTACAAGCTTCCACCAATCCGGACTTGGCCACCGTGGTGGATAGATAGATAGATAGATAGAATATTCTTTATTGCATGTACACCAAGGATTACATAAGAGACTTATAAAATAACAGTACAGTACAAGTGGCGGCCTTATTACTAAAAGTAATTTCTTCCAGACAACCATTGACGGAAAAGAAGAAACGGAAACTGAAATACGGGTAGTCGGCGCAACTAAACAATATTAGATAACGTATTATTTTATAGTTGATACACATACATAAACGATACATAAATGTGAAATTGATACACATACATAAACGGTACATAAATATGAAATAAATAAAAATAAACATACACAAAAAAAAAACATACGACATGAACGAAAAATATACCTACATAATACTAGAAAGGGATTTCACAAATACAAATAAAAAACTATGGTATAGTATGGTCTATTCCTTCTCAGAGAAGAGACCCGTGGGCCTCGGTGAGGGCATAATGGGTTGATGATGACGCAAATACCGGTGATATGCCTAAATACTGAACTTGTGTTTGTATTTGATTTGCGCTTGCAACCATTATGTTAAAATCTACTGGCCGGCATTAGAGCCGCCGGTCTTTATATACGAGGACAAAAATACGTATAAGTGCCAGCATATATTGTTCTTAGAGCTTTGTAAACCTTTTTGTAAATGGAATGATGCCTGCTTTTTCTTTTTAGGGCCCCAGACCCGAATGGTGAGATAATATAAGTATATTCTTCATTGTCCATAGTCTCTCTCTGAGAGAAGACGTGTGCCCTGCAGTGGGACGTTTATAGGCAACAAAAAAAACTTCATTGTACACCAGAGCGCGTTACATACAAACACGTAAGGATACAGAGTACAATAGGCGGCCTCACTTCCTAAAAGCATTTTTTTTCCTGACAACTCCATAATGGAGAGTTGCCGAGGAAAAGGGACACAGGCAGTTGGTGCGAATATGAATATAAATATATTTTTATATGAATAAATAAATAATTTGTTTGTAATTATATTTGATAGTTATGATAAACATACATAAATAAATTATCTACATGGAGAAGGAGAAAATTTTGAATATTATAGGGTATTAAAGTAGTATAATATTACATGGAGACAACGAATTTGAAAAGAAATCGTTGACAATTTATTATGAAGTTATAAAAAATGCTACAGAAATTTTCAGATGGCTTTATGATAGTTGAAGTCGAAAATGCCTTTTATACAATTTTGCCAAATCGTCAAATTGAAACTTTTGATTTGAAACGTTTGAAACTCACTATAGGTAGCCAAATAACTTTTCTCCTGATACTAAAACTATTACACCGAAAGACTCGTGCAAAATGGAAACATATTTTATGCCTACCATGCAAGAGATCCCAGGTTCGAACCACGGCTGGGGACAAAAAAATCCCCAGGTCTTGGATGTTTACATGTTTGTGACGTCGTTGTTTCTGGTTCACACGATACAGGGTATCCTAGTGTGGGGCCAGAGGCAATGTGAGTGCCTGTATGTAAATGTTAAAAATGATATATATTTCCTTTGTTTGACTATGTTCATTCAACTTTAATATATCCGATAAACGATTTAGGTGAAATAAAAAGTATTCCCCAATCGTATTAAGATGTGGATTAACTTGCCATCACGACACTAGCAACCTCAACGATTTGACGACTTGGTCTTTTTAGGGTTCCGTACGACAAAAGTGATAAAATGATTCTTTTTTTGTTGTCTGTCCGCCTTTTTGATTTTTATGGGAACGTATAGGGATATCGAGCATTAAAAAATAACAAGACTAATTGTTGTGGTTTGATTATATAAACAAGTGGACAAGTGTTCTCTATCTATCTATCTATCTATCTATCTATCTATCTATCTATCTATCTATCTATCTATCTATCTATCTATCTATCTATCTATCTATCTATCTATCTATCTATCTATCTATCTATCTATCTATCTATCTATCTATCTATCTATCTATCTATCTATCTATCTATCTATCTATCTATCTATCTATCTATCTATCTATCTATCTATCTATCTATCTATCTATCTATCTATCTATCTATCTATCTATCTATCTATCTATCTATCTATCTATCTATCTATCTATCTATCTATCTATCTATCTATCTATCTATCTATCTATCTATCTATCTATCTATCTATCTATCTATCTATCTATCTATCTATCTATCTATCTATCTATCTATCTATCTATCTATCTATCTATCTATCTATCTATCTATCTATCTATCTATCTATCTATCTATCTATCTATCTATCTATCTATCTATCTATCTATCTATCTATCTATCTATCTATCTATCTATCTATCTATCTATCTATCTATCTATCTATCTATCTATCTATCTATCTATCTATCTATCTATCTATCTATCTATCTATCTATCTATCTATCTATCTATCTATCTATCTATCTATCTATCTATCTATCTATCTATCTATCTATCTATCTATCTATCTATCTATCTATCTATCTATCTATCTATCTATCTATCTATCTATCTATCTATCTATCTATCTATCTATCTATCTATCTATCTATCTATCTATCTATCTATCTATCTATCTATCTATCTATCTATCTATCTATCTATCTATCTATCTATCTATCTATCTATCTATCTATCTATCTATCTATCTATCTATCTATCTATCTATCTATCTATCTATCTATCTATCTATCTATCTATCTATCTATCTATCTATCTATCTATCTATCTATCTATCTATCTATCTATCTATCTATCTATCTATCTATCTATCTATCTATCTATCTATCTATCTATCTATCTATCTATCTATCTATCTATCTATCTATCTATCTATCTATCTATCTATCTATCTATCTATCTATCTATCTATCTATCTATCTATCTATCTATCTATCTATCTATCTATCTATCTATCTATCTATCTATCTATCTATCTATCTATCTATCTATCTATCTATCTATCTATCTATCTATCTATCTATCTATCTATCTATCTATCTATCTATCTATCTATCTATCTATCTATCTATCTATCTATCTATCTATCTATCTATCTATCTATCTATCTATCTATCTATCTATCTATCTATCTATCTATCTATCTATCTATCTATCTATCTATCTATCTATCTATCTATCTATCTATCTATCTATCTATCTATCTATCTATCTATCTATCTATCTATCTATCTATCTATCTATCTATCTATCTATCTATCTATCTATCTATCTATCTATCTATCTATCTATCTATCTATCTATCTATCTATCTATCTATCTATCTATCTATCTATCTATCTATCTATCTATCTATCTATCTATCTATCTATCTATCTATCTATCTATCTATCTATCTATCTATCTATCTATCTATCTATCTATCTATCTATCTATCTATCTATCTATCTATCTATCTATCTATCTATCTATCTATCTATCTATCTATCTATCTATCTATCTATTCGGCGCGATTCTTAATCGCACTTGTCCCGTGTTTTACCAGACAGCGGCGAAGCCCAAAAGGAGGCTTCGTGTGTTTGAATTGTATGTATGTATGTATGTATGAAGCGGTGGTAGCTCAGTGGGTAGAACCATGGACTGGCAAGCGAGAGCCCCAGGTTCGATTCCGAGTGCGGGCATGTACCAATGACTTTGTTTAATTTCAAAGTTACGTACATTTGCGAATTTGTAGTCGCAATACCACACGCTAACTGTGAAAGAAAACATCGTGAGGAAACCCGCGGCTTGGTTGGCTCCGCACGTATTGACTAGTCTTTCCTGTGGGCTAGGCCGACTAAGCTGTCAGGATGGTATAGGTGCTGGGCAAGCCTAAACCATCTATAAAAACCATGTCCCAGGCACTACAGCGTCGGAGTGGTCCCTTCACCCATCTAGTGTGTGAGTGAAGATACCACTGGACGCTGTATAAATCATCTCATTAAGTAGATGCAAAAAGGCCAATATGTATGTATGTATGTGTGTATGTATGTATGTATGTATGTATGTATGTATGTATGTATGTATGTATGTATGTATGTATGTATGTATGTATGTATGTATGTATGTATGTATGTATGTATGTATGTGTGTATGTATGTATGTCAGATTCTATGTTTCCTCTTGTTTTGACCAATGGTCAGATTTTGGGAAATAAAATCTCATCGATTCATTATGTTTGCGCGGATGTTTTGGGTGGTATGGTATCAGCATAAATCCAACCACGAATTTAACATTGTATTTAATACTCAGCAGTTGGATTGTTAGTTATTTAGATTTCAGTTTTTTTTTTATTATTTTAATCTAGAATATTCTAATTTTATTCATGCGTAGCACGTATATCAATATCACACAATTACAACGAGATAAGAAATACCGAAGTTCAATGAAGCCTTGAAGAAAACTGAGATAGACATAAATACATGACAAGATTGAATGAATATTTTTTTAAAATACGATTTTTCTCTATCAGTTTTCGGAGAGAAAACTCAAAGATTTAAGGAGAGACCTTTCAATAACAGATAAACTGAGGGCGTCGCTCTTTTGTTTCAATTCACCTTCATTTTGCTAAAGATTTAAGTAGATTTTCTTTTATTTACAACATCGCAATTAATTGTGCTGAATCGAGTTTACTTTCACTTACGCCGATATTAACAGTCTGTTTTTCTTTATAAGTCTCGCTATACAGGGTGTACACCGCGTGTGCTTATTTACCTTTGAATGGGATTGTAAGATAATACACAAATTTATCCGACTCTCAGTTTGTTTGCATATAAATCCATCAACTGTGTCGATCGAACTCCAACCAATAGGTCGTCCCTACGATTTGTTAAAGCAATTGACCTCGTTTTCCTCAAAATTAGTCGTGTAATGAGTGGGGAATCAGACGTCACAGGATATTTGCCTGTCTGACGTTACCTTTTATACTAAAGGTACGCCTACATTAGAGAAACGTGCTAACAAGGCACGTGACGACAGCACTTTTATACGTCTATGTGTCACTATGCGTGCGTGAAGTGTTCTGAATGACGGGTCGCAGTAGTGAACGTTTTTATCGCGATGAGACGCGCACTTGAAAAATGCACTGAAAAGAAATGCAAGGGTAGTCGTGCGTTATTAGTGAGAGCGCAGCTTTAGAGGCAAAGCCCTCTGCGAGACGCTAAACTGATTACGCGTCCAAATTAAGTCGTAAACTCAAACACCCAAATTACTCTACATTAACATAGACATTGCTTTCCTCCAGCCAACAGGGAGTTTGCGAGAATAAAAGTTGAGCGCTCCTCCGTACCGTACAAGTTTTGGCCGTTTCTTTTCATTAATTGCATTCATTACCAACGCGGCCACTGTCATTCAGAATATTAGTTTGTTTTGTTTGTTGTTCGCTGAAATAATATTTTATAGGTAATTTTTTATGGCTTTATTTCCACTTGAGTGTCTCATAAAGCGCAATCCCCTAAAACATTCCATGTAAAGTAGGTTGCCAAGACTGACAAGGTTATAATGCTGTCACTGTTAAAAGTTATTAGGTCTCGTGAAGAGTCCTACCTTACTCCTTAAGGACTTTACAAGTCCTACCTCTAAAACCTCTACACGTTGTTAAAAAATATGACTTTGCGATCATTGTAAATAGTAATGTCATGAACTTATGATAAGTAAATAAGTCTTTAATATTCTGTCAAAATATAATTCAATAAAACGATCAAGTCAAGATCAACGGTTTATCTAAATGTTGGGTTTGTACCATTAAATCTTAGACTATCCCTAGTCTAAGATTTAATGGTACAAACCCAACTACAAGCCTAACTTTTCATGAGATTTATAACTTTTAACAGCGTTAAGAGCTACAAAAACCCTAGAATTTTGACTTTTTACAAATCCACAACAACACTGGTCCTGGCATTAGTCAAGACAAAATGATACTGATATTATATGGACCAGAGTTCTCAAGACAAAATGATACTGATATTATATGGACCAGAGTTCACTTTGTGAATTCTCTCTATTCAGCAGGCATGATGTAAACATTGAATGGATAATAATATAGAAAAAAACATTTTACAATAAATGGTTTGATGATCATTCTTCGGAATGTATTATGGATCAAAAATATTAAGTAAGTGATTAAATCAGTGACAAAACTAACATATAATAAATATAAACAAAATTTCAAGTATGAAAACTAAACAAATGACACTTGGACTCGCTATTTTTCTCTCTCTCTCCCTCTCTATTTCGATCAGACACACGATATCGCAGTAACTTATGCCAAAACAGAACGCAAGCCTACAAAAAATCGAACGGTCCTTAAAATCGAGTATAATTTAGTCGTTGAAGAGCTCAAAGATGTCGACTGGTCTTCGGTGATGGCAACACGTGATGTTGACGCCGCAGTTAGACATTTTAACTCCATTCTTGCATCTGCAATCAAAAAGCATATCTCCCAAATACGCGTAAGTCGTACTAAATACATCGAAAAACCTTGGATAACTCGTGGGCTGCTGAAATGTATGGCACACCGAGACAAACTCCATTTAGACCTCCGTAAACATCCGAAAGATCAGGTACGCCGTCTTGTCTACAGTAGATATAGAAACTTCTTAGCTAAATTAATCCATAATCTAAAGCAAAACTACCGATACCGATACCGAACAGCTAGAAAAAAAACAAAAGTAATACGAAAGGTTTATGGAAGGCCATAAAAAACATAGCACAATACAAAACCAACTGTAGCACGGCTGTTGAATTAACGAAAATTGCGCGAGATGCGCAGGAATCCGTCGATATTTGTAATGATTTCTTCGCCAATGCTGGGGTCAACCTGGCTGATAAACTGCTCGACAGCCTTAAATCTACAGAGGACTTGCTTGCTGCTCACGTGAACATAAAATTGCATCAACCAAACAACTTTTTCACTGCTCCTACAGACGAAGTTGAGGTCGATAAACTAATAAACAGACTTAAACCGGGTAGTGCACCAGGCATCGATAACTATGGTGTGGAACTGATTAAAGCCATCAAAATTAAGATAATTATACCACTGACTCACATATACAATCTTAGCCTCAGTAATGGAGTTTTTCCATCAGATTGGAAACTGGCTGTTGTAGTCCCTTCTCATAAAGGGGATCCCAAAAATTGCTCCTGAAAACTATATGCCAATTTCACTTCTCATAATATTATCCAAAATTCTTGAGAGAATTATGAACAGGCGTTTGGTAAAGTTTCTCGACAAGTACAACCTTAAGTAATTATTGTTTGTACTTTACTTGTCTTTTCCCGCTGTCTGTAAAAAAATATAAACATGATGGCTGGCTGGAAGAAATGTCTATAGAAATAAGTCCGCCTTTGCTCATAATATAAGTTAACCCTGTTACTTAAGTGCTTTACTTTGTATATTTTGTGCAATAAAGTGTAACAAACAAACAAACCTTATCTCCAATCGGCAGTTTGGGTTCAGAAAAGGCAGATCCACTGAGGATGCAATAGGCCTATTTGTAGAGGAGGTAGCAGCAGAGTTAGATAAAGAACCGAAGTGTGTTGAGGTGTTCCTCGACCTCGCCAAGGCATTTGATAAAATTTCGGTGGCACTCCTACTAAAAAAACTTGCGTTTTTCGTGATTAGAGGGGTGCCGCTGGAAGGGTTCAAGAGTTACCTTACTGAAAGGCAACAATGCGTGAAAGTTGGGGAGCACCTCAGCACAGCAAAGGGCTTCCTATCCAGTACGGTGTCCCTCAAGGCAGCGTGATGGGCCCGAAGCTCTTCGTCATTTACCTTAATGACATCCATGACGCTATCACAGATGGTCTTATCTGTTATGCCTATGATACCATGGCTCATTATCAGGGTAGCACACGGGCTCAGGCTAGTGAGAGAGCAGAATTGGGCATGTACGCGTTGAAGACCTGGTTGGACAAAAATCTTCTAACCCTTAATCTCAAAAAAACCCAATACCTTTGCTTTCACAAGACCTGTCCCTCTGCACCAAAGGAACCAATAGTCATTAGAATCAGCCTGCAATCGTACCAACTGCACGTGCGAGACAATAACAGTTATTTCATTTCATCTCATCTCACCTCACCTCACCTCACCTCTCCTCGCCTCGCCTCGCCTCGCTTCACCTCATCTCATTTCATTTTAACGACGGCGATTCCATGACAGCCGGCACCAACGGCTTGACGTGCCTTGCGAAGCACGGAAGCGGTCAGAAAAAGTGTCCCTAGCGGTAGTCACGGGACGGTCCCCCATCCTACACCTAACCGGGCCCGTTGTTGCTCAACTCAAGTGATTGATTCCAATCACTCCGTTCGGCTAGGCCACGAGCTCTTTTCTAAAAGGAAGAGCAGGAAGAGACCATTGCCCCAACTGAGGGGTCAAAGAAAGGAATATCATATCATCGTCATTATGTTTTTTTTAATGTACTGTGAAGTGGTATGACGGCCTTGGTGGCGCAGTGGTTTGGCACGCTGACTGTAACACGCGAAGGTCTCGGGTCCGATCCGCGGCCGGGTCAAACTAGAAAACGAACTTTTCTAGTTTGTCTCGGGTCTTGGATGTTATCTATGTATTTATTGTATAAATCTATCGTCGAGTTAGCAACTGTAACACAAGTCATTTAGTTGTGTAGTATAGGGCTAACGAGATCTGTGTATAATATGTCCATGCATATTTATTATTATTAATATTTATTTCCTTATATGTTTAAAAAGTTATTTGTTGTGTAAAATAGTTATTACGAGTATACTTGGTGATTTTAGATTCTCTTACGACTGATTTTTCTTATTACGAATTACTACATTTTGCTAAAATTTTTGTTGATGAATAAGGCACCTTTATCTCAATCGGCTGTCATCAGCGATTTAAAGCTGTATTTACGTCGAGCATTCTGCCTGCCTTGGAACAAGGTAGACAGAATGCTAAACGTAAAAAGAAAACTTTTGATTAATAAGGTCTGAGGGTTTTATAGATGTAATGATTGCGGCCATTCAAGACTTATTTACTCAGGAAGTACTTTGTGTTTCATTGAGATTGAGAGAGAGAGATTCCAAAATTAATATTTTTTTTTATTATTATTATTATTAAATTCTTTATTGTACCTGTAAAGATTGTACAATTGGCGGGCTTAATACTAAATAGTATTTTATTCTCGCCAACCGACAGGTGACGTGGAGAATTCTGTAAGCAAGATAAAAAAACAAACATGTAAACATTCAAGACCTGGGTTTTTTTTTCTTTTGTCCCCAGCCGGGGTTCGAAGCCGGGACCTCTTGCATGGTAGGCAGACGCGCTACCTCTATGCCACAGAGGTCGTCGAATAGAACCAGTTAGCGGGAAAAACTCTCATTGTGCCTTGAACAATGTAAAGGTTGTTCAGCTGGTCTACGGAACTCCGCAACTGTGTACAGGACGCGCTCGATCATAAATCACAGGCCCGGGCAAGATTTAATTTCTTTGACAAAGTGTAATTTCGTTTCAAAACATGTCTGGCATACAAAGTAAGGGATAATTTTCCAAGCTTAATTGCCGCATGTTGCCATAAATTACACGTTTAATAGGAATCTTAATTATCCGTCCTGGAGAAGTCCCCATAGCAAATTAATTAGTAATTGTAAGATCATTTTATTGGTTCTTGCGAAGTTTTATATTTTGAATTTAGGCAGTCTATTGACTGCCACCATTACAGTTTTTTAAAAGGAGTGTTACCAAGTACTACCTCGATCTGCAGAATAGGCAGTAATTTATCATCAATTCTATTATTAATTATTGATATGCAAGTAATCGTAATTAATTATTCTAAATGTGTATGTACGTATAATTATTATATCTATTTATTTATCTATGTGTTATCGTTTGAGTAGGTCTACCATAATTTTTATTGTTCAGCCCCCTCTGGCCCCTGTAGGTTTAAGTTATTGTACCTACCTATGTTTATGTAAGTTTATTATTGTAGTTCACCTTCTTTTCCTGCACTACCCCTTTGCGAGTCTCTTCAAAACCAAAGGATTGCTGGAAGAGAATGCTTTTTGCATTAAGCACACCCTTGTACATTTACTCATGTAATTGGTGCAATAAAGAATTAAAAGAAATAAATAAATAATAATGGCTGAATATATGATTTACTGTGGTGTGCCAGCGGAAGAACGCCAGCCTCACATTCGGGAAGGCGTGAGTTTGAATCCAACAGTGATGTTTGATGTACAATACTCAGCCAAGTCTTTCTACTTATTAATCTGTGAGTAATCTTTGCAATGTACATCGACTTATCACAGTAAACAAATTACACATCCGTGACAAATTAATTTTAGTTCTATGAACGAGGCCCCAGGTGTAGTAATCCTCCGTATCAAACGTTTTAATTATTTTTTTACATGCATTATAATTTAGAAATGTGAGAGCAAGAAATTATAACTTGTATTGTCGCAAACTTCTTTACAGCATTTTCATATTTCATCTATTATGTCGTAAATTTAAATCCATATTTAAAATTACGTCAGCCATTCCAAATTTCATTTTTTTTGCCTTTCCACTTGCCACTTCACCTTTGGCGAATGAATACTACGGATAATTTTAATCTTATTAACTTTCTCCTTTTCACTGAATCCTAACGTGGAGCATGGTGCTAAGTATTACAATTTGACTACTGGCCAAAAAATCTTCCCGTTGTCTGTTTGTGTAAGCCCCGTATCAGTGCTCATCCGTCGCAAAAAAGGCTAATCTCTCCATGCGAGCGTAAGCAGCAGCTTCGGCACAAGAAGCCTGCATAATGCATGTCTAACGACACCAAACTACCGACAGGATGCGCCGCTTAAAACTTTTAAGCACTTCTGCAATCAACTTTAAGTTACGCTTGATGGCATAACAGTAAATATACTACAGATGGTTAACGCGCCTTTTTGTTTTGGTCCCAAACTTTGAAACCCTGTACAGTCTGTAAGCTTTTAGAATATATCTCGGGCTCTTAAGTAGGCCTCGATTTTCGCCGAAAGCACATGATTGTAATACTACTTCCTGCTCTGTATAAAACTTTTCTTCACTATTTTAAAAAGTTATGTAAAGTATTAGTTCCGATATTTCTATTACACGAATATATCCGATTCTAGCCGATAGTAGTCTAGGTATATTCTAAAAGCTAACAGACTAAGTATACTATGTACAGATAACAGCATCACAAGTACACAAGTATGGAACAGTACCCATGGTGGTCGACAGGTTGTTTGTTGTCTCTTTTTGATGGATCACATCAGACATGAGACAATTCGCCAAAAAACGAAGGTAACTGATCTTGCTCATAACACTTCCAGTCAAAGTGGTAGTAGGCAAGTCACTTGATGATGATGATGAATATTGTCATCTAAATACTTCATTGGACTGTTAAAAGAAATTGAAGGTAAAGGTCGAACTTTGTACTAACAGCATTATCTTATGATGACGATAATTGCTACCGATTGCGGTCACGGCGCCTAATTCGACTCCCATTTTGTTGGCGTCATAACAACTTTTTCGTGTAAAAATTCTACCACACGCCTCGCATAACCGACCACTTTTGTAAAGGTCCTGTCACATCGCGAACAGATGAACACCGTCAATGTATGTATAAGTGATCGCAGCAGGTAGACGGGGTTTCAAATCGTTTATCTTTGTGTCCACCTTGGATTACCGAAGAGCTTCAAAGTTACCTATTATACCAAAGAACCAACCATCGATGGTGTCCAAAGGTTCTCGTTCTTATGTCTGCTACGTATGCCCGTGGCCTCCACGGGCATACGTAGCAGACATAAGACGCACAAGTTTGTCCACGTTGACCTGGTCGGTTCAGCTGTTGCTAGACTGATTATTTTCATTAAAAAGTGAAAATTACTTTGCTAAATTCCGCCAAAAATCCCACAAGCACCATGTGGTTAGTTAATGCACCGCCCTCCCTCCCACTTTTTCAAGCAGAAGCAAGACACGAACACACCACTACCGACATCAATACTTGTGCGAGAAAACACGCGACGCGTTTCGCCTCTAACACGAGGCATCCTCAGGCTCCCAAGTGCAAGTGTCCCAAGTACGGAGCGTTTTTGTTTTTGCATAATGCTATTATGGATTTCCGCAAAGTAACGCCTGATTCTATACAATATTTGAGGCAGATTGCTGGCAGCAGTTTAATGAAAACGGCCCATAACCGAAAGAAGCGGCGTGCAGAGGCCTGTGTCCAAAAGTGGACGAATACTGTCTGAATTATTGATTGATCGACCCGGACTGAGACCATTTGTACAATTAAGAGTAAGGCTGTCCTGAGCAATATTGAATCAAAAACTTTCGTAAGCACAAACCATTTTAGACTTTTAGTCCGGATCTACTTACGGGTGTTGTTATATCGGAAATTTCCGACCAGGTTTCGCTCCGATTCGCAGAGTCCGCCTGTCGTCCGTCACTGCTCACCATGATTAAGCTCTGCTAATCGGAGCGAAACCTGGCCGGACTCTTCTGATAAAACAACACCCGTAAGTAGATCCGGACTAAAAGTATACAATATTGAATTATGCCCTTAAATGGCACCAGTGACGCGTAACACATTGCGTAGTCTGAGTTAAAATGAACGACACTATAGACATTTAATTTAATTCACATTTAATCAACGGCCATGTAACCCGACACTACCCCACACACTTTTTTACTAACCAAAAATATATCTTGAGAACTGTCTTACAATCCCTCACCAACCCGGAGAATGGCCTAACCTTCCTGCGATGCAGGCAGAGACTCAAGCAATGAGGACATGAAAAGGGTTGATATCAGTCAATCATATCGTGAGTAAGCCTTTTGTAAGTCGTTTCTCTGTGCCAGTAGTTTACGTTTTACAAACTCTCGCCCTAGGATAAATCTAAGTTAGCTGATTAACCATACGCTTAGAAGCCCCCGGGGTGTTAAGAACTGTTGGGCTGCAACTAAATCTGTTAGTGTTTTGTTTTACATGTGATTTATAATAGTTGTAATCTTGTTACACTCTCATTTTAAAACAGTGGCAGTAAATGAGTTAACCTCAGTTTGTAGTATGCTAACAGTCCGTTAATCTATTATTAACGGCAGTTATTTTAACAAAGTATTAAAACAACTACTGACAGCTGTGCACAGTGAATTAACATTATTTTGATTGTACGAAAAACCGGGGGTGAGTCCCGCGGCCTATCTTAGAAGTCATGATATTTTGTCTTAAGTTCTTCGAGCGTACCCCTAACGTTTTACTCAGTAATAATTAGTATGAAATATCTAACTTTTTTTTCAACGTTAACGCATTCCTAAACTGGCAAACATGACACTAAATTATAAATTTATAGGGTTTCATTTATTTTCACTGCTTGTGTAAGTGACGTTGATCGTGAAAATGTTATTAATTACATGGGCACTTTTGTGATTTCAACAATGACTATTTTACCCCTGACTATTTGCTCGCTCAGCGTATTAAGTTCCATATAAATGTGTGCGCTCAGAGGACCCGGCCTCAAACTAATTATCATACCGCAGTTACTTGTAGAAATAAAAGCGCACCATCGCGACATAAATGTAGCTCGTTAGCATCAACGGAACTATTATATTGCACTGCAGTGTTTTTTTTTTCACCATTTACCTCCCACAGTTATATGTGTTTTTTCCAGAGAGCTACCACCAATAGGCGCATGCCTATAGGTGGCAGCTCCATTTGGATCGTAATTCAGGATTACAATATTTATCGAGTGTGTAGTATATCGAATCACGGATCGTGATACGGATCGCTGATTTCTAAAAACCCACAAATCCCACGATTCATATCAAGTATCGTCGATAAAAATCAAGTGTCTGGTCTTTGCTCGACCATATTTATCAAGTCAGTGTCAGCATTAATGCTGTCAGCGATGGCGAGCCGCGCTTCTTGATTTAGTATGTAACGTACAGGTCTTTATTGAATGAAATCTACCGTCCCACTGACGCGATTAGTATCGAGTGAGTAGTATGTAAATTTGATCCAAAATATTGCAAGAAAAATATCACGTTAAATATCGAGCATATAGCATGCGCCCTTCATTGATAGAAAATATCGAGAGTCAAATTTCAAGCCGAAATCGATGATGTGCCATTCCGAAGCTGTTAAAGAAGATGACTTGACTTTAACTGGAAATATTTTTTGTATATGTTACTCTTTTCTGAGATGATTTAAAATATAAAATATTGAATATAGGTAAACTAGCTAAAATTTTTAAAACCTATTTAGAGGCTAAAAATTCCACCCATGCCGGGACTCGAACCCGCGACCTCTAGCTATGAGTGCCAGCGCTCTTACCAACTGAGCTAATGGGCGACACACCGGCATCAGTGAAATTTCGAACCTCTTTACAACATTATCCGTATTACGTACAGGCAGTGACATCTCCGGCTCTACCGATGATCTACCGGCTGGTGGCATTTTTTTCGAGCGTTTGCGTTCTTTAGAAGGTACGCTCAGCCGTTGGTGACGGCTGTCATGTAATGGCAGTCGTTAAACCATGTCAGAAGCCTTGTGTGCGGCTGGATAACTTCTGACAGCAAGGCCCGCCACAGTCTTACAATCCTCGACCAACCCGAACTTGGCCCCCGTGGTGGAGTATGACCTAACCTTCCTGGGATGCAGGAAGAGACCCGTACCCCAGCAGTGGGGACATACAAGGAGTTGATATCGGAAAAAAAACTGTGACATAACTAAACGTTAAACTAAGTGTTAATCATAAAATCCCTCATTTTGAAAGAAGACAAAAAACTCCAAACTCCAAAGTCTTTTCAGTCTTGGATACTATTTTTTACGTTAGAGTTTACATAATATCCTTTTACTTCTGTGCAATATTCTAAAATGTATGCAATGAATGTAAATTGATTGTTAATCTCTAAATTGAACCGGCTGTATAAAAATACTATGTATGGACAATAAGCACCATAGAACTGGTGATTGCAATAATGACTCTCTAGTAAATACAGTGCAATCGATTCAGTGCTCGTTCAACAATCATTGCCCCGTGTAAACAGATAATTATTTGATATCGGATGAATTAAACCTTTGCCAGATTCAATCAAACGGAAACATGACGTCAGTATGTAGCTTTACTCATTAGTTACATTAACATAATCTTTTAATTTTTTAATGTTACTATGATTCTTAAGAGCGGTGGTAGCAGAGTGGTAAAACGATAGGTTCTCAAACGGGAAGTCGTAGGTTTAAATCCCGGCATGTAACAATTGCTTTGTTTTCTATGTTATGTACATGTGTGAAGTAACAGTAGCAACACCACTCGCTACCCGTGAAGGAAAACATCGTGAGGAAGCCCAATAGTCTGAAGTCTTAAAATACGTCAGCAGTTACTATAGCCCAACGTAACTAACTCTACCAAGGTTCTTACCGTAACGATACGTTTATGAAAATCATGGTCACTTTAGGATTACATCTGTGTAAAACAATAAGTAATAGACAGATAAAGTACGTGGTACGTACGATAAGTGTTGTTTTATACCAATTATTCATTTTATTCACTTAAAGAATCTATTGCTATCACCGTTCTGCTACGTAAAACATAACAATCAGCGTGCTCCGTTGTAAATATTTTACTTTTGTATTTGTCTGATTATTTTCATGTAAATCGAGATAACGACACTATCCAGTACACCATTTGGCTAGTGTACGACTGACCTCAAGCTGGAAGCCCTAGCTGAAAGTTTTCTTTTTCGCTACAATGTTTTGCCCTACGTGCTACGAGATGCTACGAACTACATGCTACGCGGCGTAGCGCTACGAGCTATGCCGTGTAGCGGATCGCCGTTGTCGTCGATAGGTACCTTTATGACCGAACTTGAAAACTATTAGAGTTTACATTTTTTTGTTTTTTTGTATGTAGCCCACCGCGGATTGGCAATTTTTGTATGCAGCCCACCGCGGATTGGCAATTTCATACACTGAGGTATGATGATGACGATGATGATGATGACAGTCCCGACCGATTTTAGTCACGGCGACTGAAGTAGTTGAAGTAACTCCCATGCACTGAGGTATACCGACAAACTCTGTGGCGAAGTGGTAGCGCGTCTGCCTACCATGCAAGAGGTCCCGGGTTCGAATCCCGGCTGGGAACAAAAAAAAAAGCCCAGGTCTTGGATGTTTACATGTTTTCTGGTGTGTACAATAAAGAGTTCTAATCTAATGTTATCTACTACCTCAACTACTCAGGTTTCGTCTTAGAAAACAAAGTTATCGGTACATTTCGGGACTCGAACCCACGACTCCCGTCCCGCCGCCGTTGCTGCACTACCACCGCATGTGAGATAACATGCTTCTTATTCTTTTCATTTTACTTGGTCTTCTAACTGCCATTTTAATCACACTGAACTGCAACTGTTAAATAAAAAATCAGGTCACTATAATTGGAACATATGAATAATTTCTCAAGCGTAAATAGTGCAGTGAGTGCCGTGAAGTAAATGAAAAGTAATTTTAAAGATTACTACTTCCTTGCGTTCAATTGTTTTATTATATAATTTTCTCTTTCTTTTTGTTTTACTTTCAACCTATAAAAGAAGGTACCTTTACTAAAGTGGTCGTCAATCTAAACATCGTTCGTTGTTGGTCTTTCGTCGAAGTCTTTGTGCGACCACGAAAGTTTAAAAAAGCATTTATTTAAGTTCCATTCAGCAGTGAAAATACCAGGAAAGCCAAAGTTCGCAACGACATGAGCAAATATAATAATGCCCGACCAAAATTCCCGCTTCCTGTCACCAAAACGGCAACCGCTCACAGAGAGACACCCCGAAGTCTCTAGTGCATCAGCGGCAGGTGGAAGTATTAATATTAACATTTATGAATGTTCCGGCTCCTACTAGTGTGCTGCTACAAAGTAGAATAGTTCAGAAGACTTACTTAATGAACGTATAATTGAATCATACTCGGAGATCAACATTGTGGAACTTCTAGATGAATTATTTCTTATTTTTTAGTCAGCCGTATTTGTGTCCCACTGCTGGGCAAAGGCCTCCCCTATGAGCTTCCACTCCTCCCTGTCTTGAGCAGTTATCTTGTATTAGCCGAGATAACTGCTCAAGACAGGGAGGAGTGGAAAAACTAAACATTGTAACAAGAAAACCATTTGCGCATGGGCCCGAATACTTTCTCGCTCGCACACAGACTATCGTTCTCGCTCCTCGCCCTCTCGCTGCGCCCCACCAAAAAGCAACGGCCGCCAGAGCCCAATATAAGGAGCCGCACCGTATCATGAAGATCGCCCTCCTCGGCCTCGAGGGGGGTCGCTCCCGATGTGGGTTTAGGGGTCCTTAGGACCAAAACCAGTCCCAAGGTGGTGTTAAGAGGGTAGGCGCACTTCTTGTGAGTCCCACATTGGCAGCATGGCCGGGTCCGTGCTGTTATGCATGAGCATTCACCACCTCCCTCCCCCGTGTCCTCCGGAGGGTGCCCTTTATGGGGCTAAAAAAAAATCATGAAGATCACTTAGCTAGCGACCGCGCTGGACAAGACAGGCTTAACTGCTGGTCTATCTAGTAACGTCTAGGGCTCAACTAGAAAACTGCGCTGGACAGGACCGGCTTTACTGCTGGTCTAACCAGTAACGTCAGGTTAGGGACACTAGACGCGACCAGCTTAACTGCAGGACCTCTAGTGTTGTCTCACAGTATCTATAGGGACAGCAATGTCTGTCAAAACATATGTCGATAGGAAATACCTACCTATGTACAGTTATATGTAAAACGAATCAATACAAGGATTTACTTCTGCTATTCAATTGGCGTTTTCACTTAACCACCCCCTTCAACATCAATTTATATAAAAATGTCACTGAATTTTTTTTACGAATGTGACATTTAATTTTCTACATCTGGTAACTTGATGACTTATAATTCGTCAGTAACGGCTTCTGTAGTAACAACTCTAGGTCTTTGAGCCCCGGAGTCACGAGGAACCGTGTAATCGCGCGCGTTTTTGCCACAGTTGAGCCTTGTGACGTCATCACTTTTCGCGGTACTCGAGCGCGCCTTTGTGACTTGCATATGTTGGCTTTAATGATACTTGGGCTCAGCTCAATATTAAAAGGCGGTGCTTGTGCACTGTTGTATGGTAGCAACTATACAAGTATGTTGTTCGGTATAGACACTTAAGAGTGTTTACTCCCTTGGGCATCGCATGCTCGCAAATTCATACATTGTTAGTGATCGTAAAAGAATGAATAAACTCTTAGCAAATGTGGTGCGCAGGAAATTAAAACGCTCGAGCCCACATTTTTTATACACAGACTAGTTTCTAATAAAAACATCTATCTTCTATAAATGTCCAAAAATTAACTGCACAATTAAATAAAACTAATGGAAAACGGGTAAAATTATAAAAATACGTTTTTATAAAGCAAAAAAACAACGATCAACAAATATAATGTTACCTAGGTACAAATATTGTTAATTATGTCCAACTTATTGGAAAAGCAGAAATCTATAATTGGAAGAATTGCAGAAACCTTGTATCTGATTATTTTTTTAAGTTGTATCTCAGTGTTCATTATTATGAAAATTCTTTATAGCATAAATATTTTGCACGTAGGCGAGCTTAACGCTACTAAGCATTATCTACCAGCTAACTACCTATACATATTAAAAAGAATCGCTTTCGTATTTTGTACGAGCAAATACTTAATAATTGAGTATTTTGTGTTCGATGCATTGAGTTGTTATAATTTAATATCAAAAATGCCAATTACTTTTTCAATTTTTCAGAAGCGTTACGCGCGACATAAGATTTAAACCTAACGTTGTAAAAGTCGTAAAGTCTGTGTTCCAACAAACTTAGCGTAGTTTTTTAATATGTATGTTCTTACCAGAGTTTGCGATTTAGTAATTTTGACTACATTAAGCTTCAAAGATTTCCCAGATGATTATAATAACTTTTTCATAAGCTACTTAAAAAGTGTACTCGCATTTGCTCTGTACATTACAGCCACAGCGACATCAACCCTTGGTATGTCCCCTTCGCTGGGGCACGGGTTTATCCTTGCATCGCAGAAAGAGACTCGTGCTTCCGTGCCCCTCAAGGCACGTTAAGCCCTTGGTGCCGGCTCATGCAATGGCAGTCATTAAACCATGTCAGAGACCTTATGGGCGGTTTGATAACGCCCGCCTTCTGTCAGTAAGGCCCGCCACTGTCTTACAATCCGGACTAGGCCCTTGTGGTGGAGTATGGCCTAACCTTCCTGCAATGCAGTAAGAAATCCATGTCCCAGCTGTGGGGACATACAAGGGTTGATATCGAAACCGGTGGTACGATATTGGTAGATCATTTGCATCACCGGCTTATGAGGATCTGCCACTTGCCACACGCGTGATAGATCTTGTTCGCTTCATCAGCATTCATTTTATTTTGAAGCCATTGAAGTAACGAGATAATAAATAAGTATTAGAGCCGTGATACGATGAGACATTGCAGATGTCGCCTGCGCAATAAATCCGCGCTTTATGGGCAGTTAAACGATTGTTATTACGCAAACATGACGCTCCGACGTAAAAGGCAAATAAAACGTAGACAAAAATATTCACCGTAGGGCCGACTTGGCCAACATAAAAAGATTTCTATAAAATTATATCAGAGCAAGAAGTGGTCGTAATTTTAAAAATAATATTTGTCTGTATTAAGCCTAGACGAAGATTGCATTGCTATTTTGAGACATTCATATATCACGAAACGCTTACTGAAACCGAGTTATTGGTGTGGCACACACTTGTGGTTGAGTGGACTGGAATTGTAATTGATCACAAGGGTTAAGGGGCAGGCGCGCCCAGGTGCTGGATGGGTAAACATCTTGTGACTACTGATAGTGGCGTTTTCTTCGAGCGCTTCCATGTTTTGCAAGGTACGTTAGGCCGTTGGTTCCGGCTGTCATATAATTGCAGCCATTAAGGCATGTCAGAGGCCTTATGGGCGGCTTGATAACTTCTGACCAATCCGGACTTGGCTCCCGTGGTGAGTATGGCTTAACCTTGCTGCGATGCAAGTAGAGACCTGTGCCCTAGCAGTGGGAGCTTACAAAAGATTGATATTGATTGTAGCGACAAAGAAAACTTTCAGCTAGGGCTTGCAGCTGGAGGTCAATAATACGCTAGCCATACTCCACCTCGCGGGACATCCATGGTGGAGTATGGCCTAACTTTCCTGCGATGTAGGAGGAGACACAAGCACGAGCCATCATCAGTGGGGACATGAAGGGTTGATATCACAAGCCTAAACGAAGATTGCATTGCCATTTTGAGAAATACCAAATAATATTTTTAGACATTTAGGTGGAATCGGTAAGACATCCTAAATTCGGTTCCTTTTTTCGTAGCGTAAAGTTAACGTTAAGAACATTTGAATTTAATGATATCACAGTGGAAAAAGATATTGATGAAAAATAGGATATATGGGCATTACCCCCCAATGATGGCACAACCTTGCGCTATGGCGCTCATTAGGGGAGGGCTATGTCCAGCAGTGGACTAATATAGCCTGAAGAAGAAGAAGAAAAAAGGAAAGAAAGCGGTGAAAGCCGATTAACACCCTTATTATATTTATTATAATTGAAATTGCCAATGAGAATTCGCGGTAGACATGCGTGGTAATAAAGCCTATACTCTCTCTCTCTCTCTCTCTCTCTCTCTGTGAGAGAAGGTATGTGCCCTGCAGTGGGACGTTGAAAGGCTACTTAAAAAAATACTACCTTTTGTCAGGTTAAGTTTAAAAATCTACTTTTTGTTTTGAAATAAATCTTGTCCATTCATTCCATAGTAAGGTTGTCTGGAAGAAATTGCTTTTAGCAATAAGGCTGCCAATTTTACTATGTATATTTGTAATTATTTTGTATTTGTTGTTTTTCCAGTGTACAATAAAGAATATTCTTGTCTTATCTTGTCTTTTAGCCATTCTTGTGTTATTTGAATATAAAAGTACGCATTCTGTAACTTTATAAGCATACCACTTGTTTCTGAGCTGAGAACTAAGTAAATACTTGAGTGTAGCTCCCTCTTTTAATCTACAGAGACAGACTGATCTGTACGTATTTATTTAATGAAATTCTAAATTAAGAAAGCGGCTGAAATTCTAAATTAAGAAAGATTTATTATCTGCTTATTGGAGAAGGTTTCTAATGATTAGTTTAAATATTACTTTAGTTGAAACGGCATGCTCAAACAGAGGAGTAAACTAGTACCCCTTCTCCTTAGATTTTAATTACGTCTCGCAAATAAGACGCGTACCTACCGCGTAGTGGCAATTTCAAGCACTGAGGTATTTGAACCCTCAGACGCTCAGGTTCCCTCACTTTTTCCTCCACAATTAGCGAGTGGTATTACTACTATAACTTCCCAAATGCACATATCTTAGAAAACGAAGTCATTGGTACATGCCCGCACTGGAAATCGAACCTGGGGCTCTATTGTTCTATCCACTGGCTACCACCGCTGCATTTATTACATTAAAAGAAATTGGCTGATAAACGTCCTCCTCTGAATTTTTTATAACTTATTAAAAAAAAACAATATCAAATCACAATATGTTGTCTGAGCCCTGTACTAAGACAAAACCTGTGTTAGAGATAGCCGCGCTCCTCCTGTATTTTTTTTATAACTTATTAAAAAAATTAAAAACAACATCAAACCACAAAATTTTGTCGGAGCCCTGTACTAAGCCGAAACATTTATTAGAGGTAGCCCCGCCCCGCTCGTCCTCTGATTTTTAGGGTTCCGTACCTCAAAAGGAAAAAACGGAACCCTTATAGGATCACTTTGTTGTCCGTCTGTCCGTCCGTCCGTCCGTCTGTCAAGACCCTTTTTCTCAGGAACGCGTGGAGGTATGAAGCTGAAATTTATATCAATTACTTAGGTCTACTGTCCCTTGAAGCTGTGAAAAAATCAAACTTCTAAGCCAACGCAATCAAAAGATACAGCCGTTTATGCCGCAAATTTTCGACACTTGCAAGGGAATCAAAACCTACAGGGTGCTTCCCGTGAACTCAGAATCTTGAAATTTGGTACGAAGCAACGTCTTATAGCATAGATAAAGGAAAAATTACGAAAACCATAAATTTTTAGTTACATCTTATAATATATTTTTTTTAATAATTTTAAACTTACTACCCATTTCCTCATAAACGCGTAGAGGTATTAAATTGAAATTCATACCAAATACTCAGGTCTATAATACAGGTTTGTACGGAACCCTCGGTGCGCGAGTCTGAGTCGCACTTGACCGGTTTTTTTATAACTAATTTAAAAAAAAAACAATATCAAGTCACAAAATGTTGTCTGAGCCCTGTACTAAGACGAAACCTGTGTTAGAGATAGCCGCACTCCTCCTCTGATTTTTTTATAACTTATATAAAAAATAAAAGCAATATCTCGTTCCTATATTTTGTTAGAGTGATAAGTCGAGACTTGTGTTGCGGTAGCCCCCGCTCCTCTTCCGATTTTACTTGTAGCGGTCAAGCGACTAAATACCCGCTCCGCTTATGCTCCTGTGAACGCGTCCTTATGCAGCCACTCCCCGTCTCGCCGCACCTCACGGCCCGCGGCGCCTAAGCGTGAGCTGCGGCCGCGCCGGCCGCGCGGACAGACCAACACGCCAGTCGTGCTCGTATCACCGCTCTCGAACCACGACGCTCGCGCGCGCTTTATTGCCTTTGTATAATTTACGTAGCTACTTACTTATTACTTCTAAATCTTTGCACATATGTTTTGCTTCGCTGTTGTATTATAATTCTTTCTTCAATTCCAAATAATACGCTTCATTTCATCTTCGCTAAAACCCTTTTCTTACTATCGAACTGTGCTTGCTATCTCCAACTTCTACTTCAACTAAACTATACCTATCGTGGAATGAGTGACTACATCATCTCCACAAATTGGTGACCCCGACTGAAGAAGAGATCCTGCGTTTCACGGAGTGTAAGGTAGAAGCGGATAACTTTCCTACATTCTTCGCACGGCGACATAACGGACAAAGAAATAACGGTAATTCAAAATCATAAGCGGTGAGCGTTTTTCAATATTACCTACTATGAGTGAGCCCAAAGAAACCGAACAAGTGAACCGTATAGGCATAAAGGCGCCTATATTCTCTCCCGAAGATGCAGATTTGTGGTTTGCACAAATGGAAGCACAATTCGCTTTGGCTAAAATAACGGTGGATGAAACAAAGTTCTATTACATCACTTCTAGTCTAGAGCCACAATATGCTAAGGAGGTTAAGGACGTAATTAAGGCACCACCAGTTACTGATAAGTACTTAAAGCTTAAGACGGAATTAATTAAGCGTCTATCTGCATCATAAGAAAAGCGCGTAAAACAACTTCTGGTGCACGAAGAGCTTGGCGATCGGAAGCCGTCGCAATTCCTCCGACATTTAAAAGATTTAGCCGGTCCCGCAGTACCTTCAGAGTTCCTGTTTACCCTGTGGTCCAGTCGTTTGCCGCAAAACATACAAACGATCTTGGCCTTGCAGATGGATTTACCGTTAGAAAAGCAGGGTGAGTTAGCCGACAAGGTGCATGAAATAGCTCCATCCAGTCCTCAGGTAGCCATGGCCAGCACATCCTCCTCTCTAAACTGCGAGATGATGAAGGAGATCAGCGAACTACGGAAGCAAGTAGAACTGCTTACTACTCGCCTGAACCGAGGCGGACGCTCACACTCACGCTCCAGGTACAACCGTAACGGTCACTCACGCAGTCGCTCTAGACCAAAACAGCCACCGTCAGATCATCCGCACTGTTTTTACCACTTCAACTACGGTGAGAAGGCCCGCAATTGCAAGCAGCCGTGTACCTTCAAGGCGGAAAACTATCAGGGCGATCGCAAGTAGCGGCCAACGACTGCCCTCACCCAACAGGCCGTCTGTTTGTTACTGACCGATCGACGAAGATGCAGTTCCTCGTGGACACTGGCTCTGACTTGTGTGTTTTCCCGCGGTCCCACATCAAGACGCCCTGTCCCAAGTCGAAGTTTGATCTTATCGCTGCCAACAACTCTGTGATCCACACATATGGCCCGGTAACACTCCACCTTGATTTCGGACTCAGACGCGACTTCCAATGGAAATTTACCATAGCTGACGTGTCAAAACCAATAATAGGTGTTGATTTTCTCATCCACTACAATCTTTTAGTAGACTGCCGGAACCAACGCATCGTGGACAACCTGACGACTCTCACTGCGCCTGCTACTTCATCTGGAGTTTCTGAGGAACTTGCTTCTGTAAAAGCCGTCACTGGAGAATCAGAATTTCATCAACTGTTGCGCGAGTTTCCCGAGATCACCAGACCGGCAGGTATACTATCGGCTCCTAAGCATAACACTTTGCACTTTATTAGGACGACGCCTGGCCCACCTGTCTCTTCAAAACCTCGTCGCCTCGATCCAATACGCATACAGGCAGCTAAAAAAGAATTCGAGGACATGCTTTCCAGTGGAGTTGCCAGACGTTCAGAAAGTCCGTGGTCCTCAGCCCTACATCTCGTCAAAAAGAAAGATGACGGTTGGAGACCCTGTGGCGACTATCGGTCACTTAATTCTCGTACAATCCCTGACCAGTACCCGATTCGTCATATCCATGACTTTTCTTATCAACTTTCTGGATGTACTATCTTCTCTAAGTGCGACTTGATAAAGGCTTACAACCAGATTGCCGTCAACCCAGACGATATACCGAAAACGGCCATTACGACGCCGTTCGGCCTTTTCGAATTTCCATTCATGACGTTTGGACTCATGAATGCGGCGCAGACCTTTCAACGGTTTATCGATGAGGTACTTCTTGGTCTCAACTTTTGCTACGGCTATATTGACGACATACTCGTGTTTTCAAAATCAGTAGAAGAGCACAGAGAACATCTGCGCCAACTATTTCAGCGCCTGAAACAGTACGGCATCCTCGTTAACACTAGCAAGTGTGTACTCGGCGCTCCAGAGGTCGAATTTCTTGGCTTCAACGTATCTGCAGCTGGTATAAAACCACTTGAGAGCAAGGTCCAAGCAATCCAGGAGTTTCCTGTCCCAAAATCCGTCAAGGAACTACGTCGCTTCTTAGGAATGCTCAACTTTTACCGCCGATTCATTCCTAACGCTGCGCGATTACAAGCGCCCTTGAACGAAGCCTTGACGGGACCAAAAATGAAAGGTTCACATCCTGTTGACATGACGCCAGAGAGACTCAACGCCTTCGTCGACTGCAAGACTTCGTTATCTCAAGCGACCCTTCTTGCTCACCCGGACACCTCTGCGGAACTAGCTATAGTTACTGATGCCTCTGACACGGCTCTTGGAGCAGTTCTGCAACAGCGTTCTGGTAAGAACTGGAAGCCTCTGGCTTTCTTCTCCCACAAGCTGAACACTGCTCAGAATAAATATAGTCCGTATGACAGAGAACTTCTGGCTATTTATGAGGCGATAAAATATTTTCGCCATATGGTTGAGGCAAGGATATTTACCGTCTTTACAGACCACAAACCTCTCACCTTTGCCTTTTCTATGAATAAAGACAAATGTTCCCCACGGCAGTACAGGTACCTCGATTTTATCTCACAATTTACGACAGACATAAGGTACATACCAGGCAAGGACAACATTGTTGCTGACGCTTTGTCCCGTGTGGAAGAGGTCACTCCAGCCATCGACTACACTGCGGCTGACATCACAGAGTACGCTACCAGACTCCGTTTTCACATGGCAAAACTGGCACCAACACCAACTTCGTGGCACAGAAACTCGCCGTTCTACATTCCACGTGACTTACACAACTCCTCACACGTTTTTTTACGCCAAGATCATGTTCGCGGCTCACTGGAACCTCCCTATGCTGGACCCTTCGAAGTTATAGAGCGAAAGTCGAAGTACTACACCTTGAAGGTTCGTGGGAAAACAGTAAACGTCTCCATAGATAGACTCAAGCCCGCTTACATCATGAAGGAAGTAAACACACCGGTCAGCATTCCAGTCAGCAACACCGCCACTAACACTTCCGTCACGAACCAAGAGCGAAGAACACGAAGTGGTCGGCGAGTCAAGCTGCCCGATTTTTATCGACCGTAGTCACGGTCTGGCGGGGGGAAGATGTAGCGGTCAAGCGACTAAATACCCGCTCCGCTTATGCTCCTGTGAACGCGTCCTTAGGAACAAGTTTTATGCAGCCACTCCCCGTCTCGCCGCACCTCACCGCCCGCGGCGCCTAAGCGTGAGCTGCGGCCGCGCCGGCCGCGCGAACAGACCAACACGCCAGTCGTGCTCGTATCACCGCTCTCGAACCACGACGCTCGCGCGCGCTTTATTGCCTTTGTATAATTTACGTAGCTACTTACTTATTACTTCTAAATCTTTGCACATATGTTTTGCTTCGCTGTTGTATTATAATTCTTTCTTCAATTCCAAATAATACGCTTCATTTCATCTTCGCTAAAACCCTTTTCTTACTATCGAACTGTGCTTGCTATCTCCAACTTCTACTTCAACTAAACTATACCTATCGTGGAGTGAGTGACTACATCATCTCCACATACTTTTTTATCTGATTTAATTTTCACAAAAAAAAAATTAAATGCAACTCATCGGTGTTAGCTATGCGCAAATACTCGGCTCCAGTCTTTGTCGTAATTTAACTCGAAGAGACCCGTGCCCCAGCAGTGGGGACACACAAGGGTTGATAACTTATAACTGGAAAAGTAAATATATAAATAGTTTTCAATACCAGTATCCACTCGGGCTGTTACATCGCATGAAAGCCCTATTAAAATGATGCGATTGGCTGGGATCCAAATCGATACGTAACTTCCGGCCAAAAATATAAAAAAATAACTGAATTAATAAATACCAAAAACCCGACTGCCGAGCATTACTAAGCCGGCGGGATCAAAATTTATTAAAGAGTTCATTGCCTACTATCTAAATTGATCCTAGGTGCTTAGTAGCTAATGTTTATTAGTCGGGTGTTTTTGTTTGTTTTTTTTTTATTTCAGATTATTATCCTTCTTGTGTTTTATTTATTTATTTGTTGGATTTAAGTAAGACGACACTCGCACAAACACGAAAAATCAATTGAGATATATTTCAATATCTGACCATTGTATAAGCAGTGATGTGGGAACATAGAATAGGATATTACATACACATTAATGTATACACGCACCCACACACATACACACATACAGACATATATGTACATGCATACATGCATATATACATACATACATACATACATACATACATACATACATACATACATACATACATACATACATACATACATACATACATACATACATACATACATACATACATACATACATACATACATACATGCATGCATGCATGCATGCATGCATACATACATACATACATACATACATACATACATACATACATACATACATACATACATACATACATACATACATACATACATACATACATACATACATACATACATACATACATACATACATACATACAAACAAACATACAAGCCAAACACATTACCCTCCTTTTGGGCTCCACCGCAATCGGGTAAAAAACAAACGTGCGTACCTCCTTGGTATCGGCAAACGTATCTCCATCCATCAATGTGCATTCACTTTGTCTCCGGTGGCTTCTGGCTCGGAGGTCTAATTATGCGCACCAAATCTAGTCGGATTTTGCGTTTGTGTAATTGCGACATTTCCGATAGCAATTAGTATGAAATTTATCGGTAGATGACTGGAATCGTTTAGAATTTGATGCGCGTAATACAGGATGCAGCACTGGAACAAAGCCGATCTTTTAACAATTTTCCTATATACAATATAGAGTATTATTATCTTATGTTATCTCACATTTTATGAACAAAGAAAAGATGCATTATCACGTATTATGAAGAGATATCAATTTAAAGTTATTGCTTAATTCTCAGTAAATTGTTAACAAATCCCTTCGAAATAGCAAAAATAATGTATGCCTACCTCTATGTGACAGTAAATTATGCTATATTACAATAAAACGTGCATTTTTTTGTGTTTTCGTAGATAAAACAGTTTTGAAAAAAAAAAACGTAAATTACTTTTAACCTTAAAGTATACTTTTAAGCCACACCACTTAAAACAATTCATTAATTTCCTATTTGATGTTTCGTGTGAAATAAAGTAAAATAATAATAATATCCTAATAAAAACATTAATATAAAAATTAACAAGAAAATTTAATCGAAATACGAAGTTTACCTATGGAAAATTTTTCAAAGAATGAAGTTGTCTAAATCTGTAACATTATTTAGTAACTCAAAATGTTTTGAGAGGCAGAGAACGCCAGGGGTATTTTCCAATCAATAGGCGCGCGTCGTAATTGAGTCTCTTTTTCGGCAAAAAAACAAAAAAAGTAAGAAGTTTTATTTAATGAAACCGAAAACTTACATGACTCACTACCTTCTAAGAATTGATAATATTGATAACTGCTTTAGTTATCGCCTTCAAAGGATAATCCTAATCTCATTCTGGATTTCGAATTTCTTGCTCTTCTAAATCAATCTTGGTTTTTGCCGAAAACTCTACGCAGTGATTTTAATGAGTTCTGTGCCAATTTTCGGATTGGGCCAGCCATGCAAAAGATTGCTTTGACTCAGCAAATAAAAGCTATTAATTACTTATAACTTGTGTTGCGACTAGGGCTTGAACTTCGAATATTTGTTTTATTAGAATATTGGCTTGTTTTATTTTTCCGATATTTTGAACATTTGTAATATTTTTAGGACGCTATAAAACTATTTTCAATGCTACCGCCAGCGGTACGCACAATATTTAAAGAATACTCAATATCAATAACTTGCTAATTACATATTTCTGTCAAACTCAAGTTAGTTATTTGATCTGACATCCATGCAACAATTTCAGGATAGCCTAGGTTTTATCGCTTGCCCCAGGTTCGATCCCAAGTGCGGGCATGTACCAATGACTTTGTTTAATTTAAAAGTTACGTACATTTGCGAATTTGTAGTCGCAATACCACACGCTAACGGTGAAGGAAAACATCGTGAGGAAACCCGCGGCTTGGTTGGCTCCGCACGTATTGACTAGTCTTTCCTGTGGGCTAGGCCGACTAAGCTGTCAGGATGGTATAGGTGCTGGGCAAGCCTACACCATCTATAAAACCATGTCCCAGGCACTACAGCGTCGGAGTGGTCGTGAATTGGTTGGCTCCGCACGTATTGACTAGTCTTTCCTGTGGGTTAGGCCGACTGAGCTGTCAGGATGGTATAGGTGCTGGGCAAGCCTACACATGTCCCAGGCAACAGCATCCGAGTGGTCTCTTCACCCATCTAGGGTGAGTGACGATGCCACTGGACGCTTTGTAATTCATCTCATTACGTAGATGTAGCAGTACTTGTTAAAAATAGCAAAATATTTGGCTATTAGACTAATTGTTCGAAAATTAAAAAGTGACAGAGGTTTCTTATTTTTTTTAACGATTTGGAGTCTTCTACAAATTTTAGTGTAGTCTATCCAAAACTACAAAAATATGATCTGAGAAAAAAAGAACTTTTTTCTTCATAAAAGTTCACAATATTAGAAAAGCTCGATTTATTTAAATAATTGAGTGAATTGTATTCGAAAATGTTACAAAATATAGGTGAATATTACAAGCCCTATAGTTGCGCTTTGTAATAGGACCAACCTTTTAAGACTTGAGGCTTCGAGTATTGAATAATGAAGCCATTTAATTGTAGCTACTTCTTTGATTACAGCTTACTACTGGCACGGTTAGCCAGAGGTCGCGGGTTCGAGTCCCGGTACGGGTGGAATTTTTAGCCTCTAAATAGGTTTTTAAAATACAACTTACTAGCTAGCATAAGCACAGACTTTTTTAAGTAATACTTATAAAGAGAACTGTGCCTATGCTGGATTTTATTCCAAATCCAAATCCGATACAATTTGCGGTTCTATCGCTGAAAGCGATCTCTTTCCGAGACCTTTAGTATAGAAAGTACTGAGAGATGAACAGTGTAGGTGGGGTAGGTAAGTATGTAGTTGTTTATAAAATATAATAGGTTATATTACATTTAAAGTAGACAGGCCAGTCCCAAACCGCTTTCAAACTCTACTAATGGCCTGATATAAAATTACAAGAAATTTCTTTCAAGAAACGATCGTCAAGCTTTCGCCAAGTGAATCTGGTCCATAAATCATCTGCAGCAGATGCGAACGCCTGCCCCACGAAAGTTCACAGCACCACTATGGCCACTCGGCGAAATACAATGAAAACTAAGTGCATTGTTAAAAGCACCGAAGACAAAGCCCGGTTAGTTAACATTTTAATCCGTGCGGCAGGACCAGCGGCTTGGTCGCGCTGATAAATGGTCCTACGAGCCGGATACGAACAAGCGTTCTATTGCCACAAACATGATTAACAGTGCGCTGCATGCGACATCGCTTACCTAACAGTTGCGCACTTTACTGCAATGAAATCGGGCGGGGTAGCTAAAAAACATTTGTGAATTCACAGAAAATAAGTATTGGTGGCACGATGGTCAGATGAGACCAGGGCCTGCCCTCCTATTACGTACCACTCCACTCTATCGACTGAAGCATTTAGACGACTCCTAAGTGTCAAAGAATGTATGCATTGGCAGCCGGAGTAGCTTAAACAAAGTAAAAATAACGTCACTCAACTCAGTTACGTAATAATGCCCCTGGACTACCATAGCCACAGATCGATCGTGATGGATGATCCATAGCAAGTTTGTCCTGTGGTTTCCGCACTTAGCCTCATAGTTGGGCCAATGTTCATCAGTATTTTTATCCCCAAAAGTATTTTTATCTTTCTTTTTGTCTTTAGAATGTCGGCTGTAACGCAAAGCATGCACGGTTTAAAGCAATGTTCAAAAGGCACATGAATACAATATTAATTAATTTCTCAGTTTTGTTTTTCCAATCTATTTCATCTGTGGTTAACGGTGCTGGTGGTACAATTATATAATACTTTAAATAATAAAGTATTTATGTTAGTACTGTTTGTTTTCCTTAATAAGTAAAAATAAATAAAATTGTACGAAGCAGGGCTGTGACTTCACTCTAGCCAGACAACTATGGGGGACCCATGAAGAGGCATACGTCCAACAGTGGACAAACAAGTGCTGAAGAAGAAGAAGAAGGTATTGGTGAGTGATGACAGTCTGGGGTGCCTTTTACAGGCCGTCTGGGGCTTATTGTTGCTAAGAGCAGTTGAATGCTCTTTTTAATCACGCAACAAGGTGTCAAGCTGTGACTTCGGTGACACTTTCTTCATCCACATTATTATGACTTAAGGTTTCAAAATCCGGCACGGTAATAAGACATATCGATATCGGCGATACTGCTAGACCAACGAGGCAGTCAAATAAGGAGTGATTTTTTTTTATTATCCATTATTTCATTATAAATAAAGCACCTATTTTGTAAGTATTATATACCAACCAGCCTATACCGACCATAGGGACCACATATATCTTAGTTATTTCAAAAGAAACCTAATCAATCTTTCTTGTTTTTACTCCGATCTTTGAACTCTTCTATATAACATTTTCTTTGAACAAAAAAATATGATAATATTTTAGTAGACAAATAATAATTTGGATGAGATCCAATAACCTTTCGAGACAAAGACTTTTTACCTATAGATGAGAAAACCACCGTCATTGCGACTCCATTTATAATCACATAAATCCATTTAAGCATTGTCCAACGTGCAACCCTTTCAGCGAGAGGTCGCGTTTTTAATTTGCGAGCTATCGGGACGCCATAATTGAAGTTATAATTCAATAAGTTATTCGTCCCAGTGAATGAAAGCCGGGAATAATCTAGCATAATACAAAGTGGGGATCGTGCAGGTGGCGGGCGAGGTAATGGCTGCGCCGACTTGATGAATAGCTGAGAACGTGGGCCGGGTGCGAAATATGCCGCCCCGGGGCTTTCCCACATCGCACCGATGCGGCGCCGATAATACCCGTCAGTAGGAGTGGGTCGTTGTCCGATTTTTCGACGACGAAACGCAACCGCTTTTTCTGAAACGAAAACAGGTCCTCGAAACGGTCCTCGTTCGCAACTGGTTTCATTGTATGCGAACGAGCAAGGCGCAGAGGACGGTCAAACGAGTGCGAACGAGACGAAATCACGAAACATCGGAAAAAATAAGTTGTTTTACACGATATTCGACTGTATACTCATAGATAGACATAAAGATTACTTTATTGTATCACAGACCAAAACGAACGGAATGAGCAAGGAGCCGACGACGACGTCGCAATGATCTCATTACGTTCTAGGCTCTATTAATATAGCACTAAAGGACATATCCGCGTCAAACAATCTAAGGACTGGTCTCGCGACGAACAAACGCTGGCACTGCTTTAGAGTCGCTGGCACTGCTTTAGAATGTAACGTAAAACGGTCCTATCGTCGCGGAACACAAACGGTTCGTCTTTGCAACGATCACGCCTACCCGTCAGGTACGTCGGGGTCGACTACGAAAATAGTGTTGCTCGCAAAACATCGAATACTGACCCACATGGCCCACCTCGCTGGCTTGGAAGCGAGCGGTGAAAATAGAATGGGCAACCCCCACTAGCTCGGAAGCGACGGATGAGTGTGGGACAGGCTGAGTATGGTATTTTTTTCCGATGAATCTACGCTTAGAAATGTGCTAAGCAAACTGATGTAACTTTTTATGGCGTACTAAGGCGTGCGTCGGCCATATATCATAAGTAGCCAAATACAAAAGTGAATATAAAAAAAAATAACGAAGGTACACAGCAAAATTTACTTTAGAACTGAGAGAGACGATTTTTTCGTTTGCGTTAAATATTTCAAAAGATTAAATTATGATAGAAATATCATAAGATATTCAACAACGTTTTCTTAGAATTACGTTACCCATTTTACAATTAGGCTAAATTATTTTATTACCACAATGAAACTGTTTCTATAGTGACAGATTGCAAACCTTCTTTTTCCCTTCTAAGATATTCACGCAAAATTCACAAAGAGACTAGCTCCGGTGGCAAGATTTTCTTTACTACGTTTGTTAACGCAAACTCTAGGCGATTTAGGACTAGTCCGTTATATTCCAGTACCCAGCTATTAATAGCGAACTACCAAATCGATATCGGTTTAGCATCTTCGACGTGTCGTCCATTGTGAAGAAGGCTTCGAAGTGGCGGCTAGTACCGCCCGCGTCGCCACCCTGAAATATTGCCCAAATCGCCCGTTCAACATCAACTAATTCAATGTTTAGATCGATTTACTCCCGCGATCCCCTCAACTGTTACAAATGGTTTAATTTCGTGTCTTAAGAATGAGGTCAGCCGGCGCGATAGAAATGGAAAAGTCGGGAAAGTCAACATTGTTTGCTCCTTTGATTTGATTGGATTAGAGAATCCGCTTTTAATTGATCTGTTTTAAACGATAGCAATGCTATTTCTTTTTCTAAAAAAGTTTTCATGTTGTTATAATAGCTATAGCCAAAACAATTATCCTTCTGGGTGTATTTACCGAACTACATAATTTCATCCCGTTTTGGTAGTGTAAGTTCGGGGTCTTGTTAGATTAAGTTTAAATATTTGATTAAGCTTCACTTAAGTTAGTCTTGAAGGTTGGCTCCAGCTACTTTGCCGCTGAATATTGTATTTTCTTTGGTGCTCAGAGACAATACATTGTTAATATAAACGCTATAAATCATCGCATATGTGTTTTTTTACAAGAAGCTAAAAAACTACACTAGGCCCTTCGGCAAGTTCTTACGAAGTGAAGATTTATTGGGAGGGCTTTGATTTATGGTTCGTCCTCGACATGGATTTAAAGGTACTGAGGCAGAAAAAAAACTTATTTTTTAGCAACAACAACGATTTTCTCCCTTTTGGGACTCCGTAGTGGCTAAAACTTTTCTTTCCACAGTTTTTTATTTAGCCATAATAAGTCCTCTTTCAAAAACCCGTAGCCCCGGCTGCCTGAGTGGTCTTAATCGATCACGAAGGTAAGCAACATAGGGCGCGTTCAGTGTATGGATGGGTGACCGTCTATGACTAACGCTAGTGGCATTTTTCCGAGCGGTTCCGTGCTTTGCAAGGCACGTTAGGCAGTTGGTGCTGGCTACCGTCGATAGATGGCAGTCGTTAAGCCAATTCAGAGACCTTAGGGTGGCTTCAAAACTTTTGAGTAAGACCAGCCACTTGTCTTGCAAGCCTGCACCAATCCGGACTTAGCCCCTGTGGTGGAGTGGCCTACCTTCCTTAGAGGACAGCCCCGTGGGGACATAATGGGTTGATGATGAAGTCCTCATTTCTCGTCCATTCAAATAAATTTAAAAAAGACGAAAACTTCCAGGGCATTGTTTCCGAATTATTTTCTGTAGCAAACTACTTAATAATTTCTATTATAGTCTTTACTGCTTAAACCCCTACACTGGGCGGAAGTTTTGCCCAAGTTTTCCACAACTTGAGTGAAACTTGGCGGATCCGATCCAGCAAAGTCTATCTAAAATCAATTGAACTTTGAAAGAATGAAGCTGTCAAATACAAAACTTTATTTCGATATCACTTTCAAACAAATTGGATGGGAGAGATTAAACTGAAATCGAAAATACGTTCAAAGCAATATCGCCCCGCCTGTTTGTATCCATTTAACTGTTAGTCTGTCTGCCTCGATGATCTTGCGGCAACAAGTTTGACTACCAGGGGAGATGTCATGGGTTCAATTCCGACCTGGAGCCGACGAACTTTTATTTGTGGAAGGCGATATGGACTCAATCTGAGTGTTTTATATTTCTCATGTTATTCTACCTATACAAAATGCAGATGTTATGTTTAATTGGAACCAGAACATGTGGTTGTGATGAGTGAATATTATATATATTATTATTGTATTATTGCACAATCAGAAAAAAATTATATATCCATCACTTCAATGTAAGTAATTTTTATACGATTGCATGTATTATTGCTTATAGCGATCTCTTACAGACAACCATGGAGTGCATTGCTTGAAGAATATGCGGAGATCGGAAGCGCTCGGAAAATTCCACTAGCGGTACTCACGGGATGGTCACCGAACTCGCATCTGTTGGTGCTTAATTCGAGTGATTGCTTCCAATCACTCGACTAGGCTATGAGAGCTTCAAAATTATATTTGATATAATGTAATAGATAGATAGAGAACACAACACATTGTAGACTTTTAGTCCGGACAACACCCGTAAGTAAATCCGGACTAAAAGTCTACAAGATAGAGAACACTTTATTGTACATAAAAAAGGAAATTACACAGGTATTTCTTAACCTAAGAGTACAGACGCCGGCCTTATCACTAAAAGTGATCTCTTCCAGACAACCTTTGGATGGACTGAATACATATAAACAACACTTATAGTATTTTATGGTAACCCCGAAACCCGTTTATCTACTCACACATAATAAACTTTGTCGTAGAGAATACCAAACTATGAACTTTATTACAGTCCTTCCTCCGAATCGACAGTATTTCACTAGCCTAATGCGATCTTCACCGCCGGTTCCTGACAAAGTTGTCAATGTATCTTTCGGCGAGAAAAATAAAACGACGGCCGGCGTTAAGGAAACGGAACCCCATTTTCGAGCTGACTTGAAACCGCAGTGGGAAGGAAAGAAACCATAAAACAATATAAATGGGACGTGAGCGTCGGCCGAAGACTAAACTTTATTCAGAATACTCGGCAGAATTCGCTGGGGCATGTCTCGACGAGGCGGTTTAATTATAAGCTTTACTCGGCTGTTACTGCCGTTCCGCCGGGCCGAGCTGCATCATAATTGTTGGAACATTTTGAGACACGTATAGTAGACATTCACCTCCAATTAAATCTTATAATTACGCTTATTGTGGCCTCTGTGACGGAGCGGTGGCGCATCTGCCTACCACGTAAGAGGTCTCGGGTTCGAACCCCGGCTGGGAACAAAAAACAACCCAGGCTTGGATGTTTACTGCGTGGGGCCAGAAGCAATGTATGTGCCTGTTTGTATATGTTGTCGTTGTTGTATATGTTTAATTGTTCCCCGATTTCAAGTGCAATCACAGGTCTACCTAACTATACATCTGGACGTATGGTTTGGTAGACCTGTAATTCTAGGTGGTGGTCGCAGACCGGTAGAATTCTCGGCTTCTCAATCGGGAGGTCGTGGGGTCGAATTCGGATTTACTAATGACTTGGTTTTCTAAGTTATGTACATTTGTGGACTTCTAGTAGCAACTCGCTAACTGTGAACGATGACATCGTGAGGAAACCCTAGTGTCTCACGTGTTAACATACCTCAGCGCTTGCTATGTACAATGGCCCAACTGTGAGGCTAAGTCTAGAAAATCTCAGCTGTAAGTAACTAACTAAATAAACTTATAATTACTCTTACACAGTGTATCCTAGTTTAGGATCGGGACAATTGATTGTGTCGTGTGGAAGATAAGTTTGTTGTTTTTGTTCAATGTGTGTCGTAACGTAATACTGTAATTTTAAAAACCTATTTAGAGGCTAAAAATTCCACACATGCCAGGACTCGAACCCGGGACCTCTGGCCAACGGTGCCGTGTAATACTGTAATGTTTTCTAAATAAGTCTTTATACGTTCTACAGCAGGTCACTTGTACTTCTCTTATAGACAAAGAGAGATAGAAAGAAAGAAAGTATGCTCTAATGTTAGAAGACTGCTTCACATATTTTACTTATTTATAAATACATATTTATTATGTAGTCCATTTACGTCACACTGCAGTACACAGGACTTTTCTTAGAGAGAAAGAGAGAGTTTGGGCTTAAGTAGCATGCGTGCCCGCCGCGAATAGGTAGTTTCAAGTGCTGAAGTATATGTGCACCCTAGACACTTCGATTTGCTCACGATGTTTTCCCCCAGTTAGCAAGTGGCATTGCTATTATAACTTCAAAAAGTACGTCAGTTAAAGAACACAGTCATACCGGGATTTGAACCCGCACCCTCTCTAATGTGACTCCGGCGTTCCATCGCTACGTTACCACCGCTTCGTTACCACCGCTTAACATTCAGATATTTCAGTATAACAAATTCCAAAAACTACTTAAACTGTCGGCATACAAAACCGCTTATCTTTTTTCTTAATACACGTAGGTATTTACAGAATGGACTCACCATGAATCGGTGGCTTCATCCAAGGCCCCTCAGAGGGTGAGACGAGAGGGTGACAGGGAGAAGGTGGTAGATTTACGGAGCTTTATTGCGAGGCTCCTGACAAACGATAATCATGGAGATGGCACACTTTGGGATGCCTTCCAAGGTTACCTATAGCACGAGCTACAACAATACATAAACCGCCTTCAATCCGTGTTACCTAGCTTCAGTTTGTTACGAATGACAGCTGAATAAAGTACGTTTTCCGAAGCGTAATCAGAAGCCAGTGGTATTGGTTAGGAAAATAAAAAGGGAGAAGCATTCGCGTTTTCATTTCTTGAGATTGGCCGCGGTAAACGTGCTGTTGGACTGATTTTGCTTATTTATTCTGATGTGCATCGCCTTCATCTATTCCTTGTGGCTGTGTTTGACAACTTTTAGGATTCCGTAAAACAAAGGCGTCAACGACACTCTTTTCATACATGTGGATACAACAAAACCCAAAAAAAATGTCAGTTTTAATTACCCATACATGAAACGTAATATTTTTATTTTTGCTCTTGCATAAAATAATTATACGTGTCAAGGTGGGTATAATGATAGTGCAGTCTTTATAATTTAACAAAATTAAATAACTATATGTCTAATGAATCATGTTTGTGTTAGAAAGGGAATCTTTGGTGAGCATGGAATAGTTTTCTATGGCGTTGCCAGCCTTACTGTCGGGTGGAAGTGGCGATGAAAAGGCTTTTGCCCAACAGTGGGCGTCTTTCAAGGGTAGGAAATAAAAAAAAAACAAAAACGTTTTGGTATAACAGGAGTAAATTATTGTCACAATGTGAGTAGGAACTGAGTTACATAAGTAGCTTATGGATGTCCGTTTGTTACGATAGATAGGCATTTTCTAAAATTACGGACAAATTGGACAAATGTTCTCTGAAGTCAATCAGAAAAAAATAGAGCTTTATAAGCATTTTGTATGTGAAAATTTCCGTACAAAATTCTGATAATTGAAAAGCCCAGAGGTGGAATGAACACAGGAAATCGCACTGCCTCAAACTGCAAGGTAGTCTGATTAGTTTGGCCGCGGTTCGCTCCAAACCTCCAAACATTCTATAAATCAAAACTTTTTGATAGATTTTACATTAAGCCCAAACCCATTTGATTTCACGGCCCGGGTACTGATTTATTCGAACGTCCCGTAAAGCTTAACTTTCCCAAGTTCTGATCGGAGATCATAGCATATGATTTATCTGCGTGGAATACTGATATATGCACAGCTGTCCGTATCGTTTGAACTGAGTTTCGTATAATTGAAACGACGTAATGGGACTCTCAAACAATGATGTTCCTATTTAACAACTCTAGTCGAGCCCGGTTAGTTTTATGGCCATTTAAGAGTGGCACCAGAATAAAACTGACTCGCTCTAAAAATATAGGTTTACTGTTCTACAATTTTTACGTTAACTGAACATAGTAATGAAAAAATCATTAAAATTATTTTAATGTACCAACGAATGATGAATGATTTGTCAATAATAATAAACTCCAAATGTACGAGGTTAGTGCCTCTACCTACGTGATACCACCGTTAGACTTCTTCTTTTTCTTCAGGCTATATAATATAGTCCACTGCTGGACATAGCCAAGTTAGAGTTATATAAAGTAATTTGGATTATTAAATCCAATAATCTCGAAAAGACAAACGCTGATGACAAGAGTGAATTATATAATACTATCTGATGGCCGCGACTTCGTCTGCGCAGGAGTAGTATTTCGAGTAACTTATATTAGTGTGGCCTAGAAAAGGTTTTGGCAGCACAGTTTTGGCTGCGCATGCCAGAATGGCTCGCAGAAGGTAGATTATTTCCTACTTACTTGACACTTATCGTCATATTTTAAACAATTCACACAATATCATTATAAATTCATCAGCGCCCTTCGGGTTCAATATAATAATGTGTTTAGGATGTTGTTGGGGCTGCTGCGATTCTGCAGCGCATCGGGGATGTTTGCTGAAGCCCGTGTGGACGGCTTTGCGCCCATAATCCGTAATCGCGTGGCCTCCCTGATGAGCAGAATTCGTGGCGGTCCCAACGGCATCCTGGGGCTGTTAAATGATAGGGCGGATAGCCCGTTTTTGAAGCACCACTCCAAGGTGTATTTAAATTAATTTATAAAAAAAAAGTTATCTTGTATCTTACTAACATAGACTAAGCTCGTACTAAGAACTCTATGGATTTGTTTATCCGAATTAAACGTATAATAATAATAATAAATTGTAGCTTATGTGTTATTCTGATGTATAAGCTATATTATTGTAGTTTGATTAGAATTCATTCAGTAGTTTTTACGTGAAAGAGTAGCAAACATCCATCCATCCATATTTACAAACTTTCGCGTTTATAATATAAGATTAGATTTTTCTCGAAGTAAAAGTTTTGTACGCACTACACATAATTAGGTTAGTTTCGGATTTATTTACTGTATCTGTCCTTGTCGATCCTTTCCGACAAAATGTGTGGTGCTTACGAAACATTTCACTCTAAAAAAATCTATCGGTTGCGACGGCGACGACACTTGTCTTTAAGTAAATACTTCAATAAATCGCAAATTATTATTGCATGTAAGTTTAACGGTGGTATAACGTAGACAGAGGCATTTACCTCCTACTTCTTCTTCTTTGTCAGGCTATATTATGTAGTCCACTGCTGGACATAGCCCCTCCCCTAATGAGCGCCATAGCGCCCTATCTTCAGCTTGCCGCGTAACTACCTTGCAAGTAACACGTAATTAAAAACCTATTTAGGGGCTAAAAATTTCACCCATGCCGGGATTCGAACCCGCAACCTCTGGCTATCCGTGCCAGAGGTTGCGGGTTCACATCCCGGCATGGGTGAAATTTTTAGCCTCTAAATAGGTTTTTAAATTTGTTCCTTAGCACGGGTTAGTGCATTAAAAATAAAAAAATAAAAAATAGTGTAAACACGTAATTAAATGAATCTCCAACGTTTCGGTAACATTGCAGTTGCTGTGTTCACGTGCAGACTGAAGACTGTAGACTAGAATTCAAGGTACGATAGCGAGCAGCGGACAGTATATCAAAATGCCGTGGGTTCGAGTAGGGTGGCCTTGCCGTTTATTCTTCAGTTACAGGAGGAACTTCGATATTCGATATCAACCCTTGTATGTTCCCACTGCTTGGGCACGGGTCTCTTCCTGCATCACAGGAAGCTTAGGCCATACTCCACCACGAGTGTCAAGTTCGGGTTGGCGGAGGATTGTAAGACAGCGGCGTGCCTTACTGTCAGTAGTTATCAAGTCGCCCATAAGGCCTCTGACAATGCTTAACGACTGTCATTACATGACAGCCGGCACCAACGGCTTTACGTGCCTTGCGAAGCACGGAAGGAGGAACTTACAAACACTGTTTTAAACAACAAACCGTTATAGCGTTATAGACGGCTATAATACTAAGGCATTAGTGGTAATTCAAAACTCTCTCAATCTCATTGCCCTCTAAACCACAATTCATTCACCGCAAATTATGTTTACAGTTCTAAATCAACAAAAGCAAATCCAACAAAGCTTTCAAGGAATTAAGGATATTCACCTATCAGCGTTCATTGTCGTCGGTAAAGACAAAAGATTGGTCGGGCAACAAAAACCGTTGTCTCAGGGGGCGCGGGCAGGCGTTGTCCGCCATCGTGGTCAGGCTATGATTAATTACAACGGAAGATTTATGATGGAGCCACGTTTACCCGTGTCGATAACATGGCTCAGACACCACTTGGGAAAAGTTCACTTTGTGAAAGAAGAAAAAAACCTCTCATTGTTATTTTCGCATCGACTGGCCAGCAACAGAATCGCGATCACGTGTCTAACTTTATCTTTTTTTTTTGTGACAGATTTTTTAACTAGCTAGTACAGTCGTAGTTTCAGTGGAGTTTGCAGAATATATCTGCTAAAGTTTTTGACGTGGACATGAGGTTGAGTCTAGATTCGAGCACGTCACATACCATTTTCCAGGTATAAAATGGAATAACGGTCTATAAATTGATTGTGCAGTGTGAGCCGCAAGCACCACAGTGAAGAATTCTCCATTAAAATTCAACTTCAATCATTTCATTTTATGAAATTCCACTGTGGCACGAGATAAATGAAATTTGTTACAAAAGTTCAATTGGAAGGCTCTTGGTCACGATATTAAATTTATGCCATCGACTGGCATTCAATGGACGGGCATTTAACTTAGATTTTCAAACTAGGAATCCAATATCATCTGGTCCCCAGCCAATCTGAATTCCACTGAGCATTCTAAGTGTATGGTACCTACTGTATGCCAGTTGACCCTAGAAATAATAGTGAAAACTTCCAAACAATTGCGATTGCGGGTTTGAATCCCGGCATGGGTGACATTTTTAGCCTCTAAATAGGTTTTTAAACTTCCAAACAATGCAATCACTTGTACTGGTACCAATTTAGAAGGGCTTGTGTTATTGTAACCGGGCAAGGGCATCACAAGCACGGGGAAACACATCTACTCTGGGGCAAAATGAAGTGCCGATTTCTCAATTGAATATTTCACTAAGTAATCACTTCAGTAACATTCTGTCACGCTCTGTCCTGGGAAATTCGAAGTCACAACACTACAGTTAACGATTTATATAAATAAAATAAATAAATATTCATGGACATATTACACAGATCTCGTTAGCCCTATACAAAGTACAAATAAATGACTTGTGTTATAGGTGCTAACTCGACGATAGATTAAATACATAGATAACATCCAAGACCCGAGACAAACTAGAAAAGTTCGTTTCCTATTCTGACCCTGCTGGGGATCAAACCCGAGACCTTCGGTTTTACAGTCAGCGTGCCAAACCGCTGCGCCACCGAGGCCGTCTTCTTTTTAATGCACTAACCCGTGCTAAGGACAATTTTAAAAAACCTATTTTAGAGGCTATAAATTCCACCAATGCCGGGTTAACCCGCGACCTCTGGCTATCCGTGCCAGATAGGCATAGAGGCATAGAGGATAGGCATAGAGATAGACAAAATAGGTTTTTAAAAATTATCCTTAGCGATTTAGGTACCTACTCAGTGAAAATCTCAATTCAAAAACTGGCCCGTAGTCTAGTATCAGTAGGATACGAACCCGCAATCTCCGGCATGATAATCAGACTTGATACCGCAAAAAATACTTAGTACCTTACGAAGAATTTTGAACACATTTCGTGTGCTTAAATTAACACAATTGCGACTACAAATTCGCAAATGTACGTAACTTTGAAATTAAACAAAGTCATTGGTACATGACCGCACTCGGGATCGAACCTGGGGCTCTCGCTTGCCCAGTCCATCTATCCACTGAGCTACCACCGATTGCTGTTTGTCTTAGACTGAGCAATAAACTCAGTGTGACGTCACCCGCTTGTGTCACAGAGGTATAAGAGATGTGCAGAAAAAAGCGTGTGGAAGGTGGAAGTCAGGTTATCCGCGATATTGGCGCAATGTTTTATAGCCGCAAATTTTCGGCATACCCCCTTTTATGAACAGTAAAACTTTTATTCTTCCCAAATTCACCTGATGGTCTCGGCTTTTATGTCAAAGGGAGTTATAGTAACCCATAAATCAGAACTAACATTAAACAATGATGCGACTTTGATGTTGGTGAACCTCTCGCTATCCTCCCGAGGACGTGCGGCTGGTTTTATAGGTGCCTCCGCCCGTACCTGGGCGCGACAATATCTTCTGGTTGTATAATACGTGCAGTTTGTAAGGGTGCAAACCTCTTTAGATATTTCTTTTTCTATCTATCATTTTCAAATATATAAAATTATGTCACACATTTTCGAGATTTCCCTCATTTTCATCATTACCACGTACTCTTTGATTACCACTTTACATCTTGACTAGATCTGACTATTTTTATCTGCTAAAATAAAAAAAAATGAAATTAATTTTTTTTACTTTATTTTAACTGTTTATTTCATATTAAAAAAGTACACAAAACTTTTCTTGTTCTGGAGGCTAAAAATCTTTCCTATAAGATTATTATGCTTCCAGAGGTTGCTCTATATTAAAAAAATTATTTTACAAAGTAAAAGTGCGGACAATGCCAAGAAACACTATACATACAAGTGATTATATTAAATTATATTCTATATAATGTAAGGTATTAACATTTTAAAAACCTATTTAGAGGCTAAAAATTCCACCCTTTGCTAATTCCGTTTTTGTCTAGTTTTCTGTCTTTGGCACATTGTTTAAAGCACAAAGTTGAAGTCGTTCCAGTTTTATTACTATAAAGTTGTACAACACTTCAAGTTGAGGTAAAAACTTGATGTAACACCTGAAAACTTTTTCTTCAGCATTGATAAGTAAGCCACTTCCAATTATTTAAAAACCTATTTAGAGGCTAAAAATTTCACCCATGCCGGAATTCGAACCCGCAACCTCTGGCTATCCGTACCAGCGCTCTACCAATTGAGCCAATGGGCGACTCACGACATCAGTGAAATTTCGAACCTCTTTACAATATTCTCTGTATTACGTACAGGCAGCGACATCTGACTTAAGCAAATTGCATTACTTACAGCCCCGACCACCTACTTTGCAGTTAAATAGGTTTTTAAATTTGTTCCTTAGCACGGGTTAGTGCATTAAAAATAAAAAAAATAGTGTAATCACTTCCAATTAATCAATCAAACTGTGTTCTATGTCTTGGACGAACATTTTTGTGGCTACGGTGAATGTTTTTTCTATTTGACTAAAATTATAGTGATTTCTATATGTGTTGATATCAACTCCCCACTGCTGGGGCACAGGTCTCTTCCTACATCGCAGGTAGGTTAGGCCATACTCCACCACGCGAGTCAAGTCCGGGTTGGTGGAGGATTGTAAGACAGTAGCGGGCCTTACTGTCAGAATTTATCAAGCCGCTCACAAGGCCTCTGATATGGCCTGTCCGACTTGTGTGTTTCGAAAAAGTAAAAAAGTCTATAGTGTGTAATTATAAGTACTTACTATCAATCAAACAGTCAATGAGCCCAAATTTGTCATTTGGATCACGTTGCATCCACATCATGTGACTATACATAATGCAGATGAAACGTTAGCTTTTAGAATATACCTCGGCGGCTATCGGTTGGAAGCGGATGTATTCGTGTAATACATATATCGGAATTAATATGACGCTTATAAGAATAGTTTTATACAGAGAAGGAAGTAGTATTACAATCGTGTGCTTTCGGCGAAAACCGAAGCCTACTCTAGAGCCCGAGGTATATTCTAAAAACTAACAGTGTAATATGGATGTAAAGTTCAGCGCGCCGCACGGTGGTACCGTAGTAGGTCATAGGACTCGGATGGCAATGACTGAGCTAAGCCATGATATCTGGCTCAGTTACCCACTAATTGTCATACTACCTGAGGGTATAAAAGGTTTCGCAATCTATTGTTCCCAACATTCCTTTTTCGGCATCCGAAGTGAACACAAGTAATTAGTCATCAACCTGTTATCACCAAGTGCTTTAATTAGCCCAAGACGCGACGCGTGTGTTTAAGTTCCAACTTGTCTGTGACCTGCTATTTTACAATGGAATTTGAAGTCACAGGTATGTATTATTAATTTACTTTACTATTTTGCCTTTTCCTTCTACATTTTTTTTTTAAATAGAGTGCTACGCCAACGTGGCATTTTTTATGTATTTATGTCTGTATATTTTTTACGTTGAAGCTTTTACTTATGTTTGTACCTACTTGTACCATTCAATTTGGTATAGAAATATGGGTTACAATGTCTACTACTAGGCCTCTCCAAATTTAGCTGCGTCATGCTGCGTCTGTAAGGTGCAGCCAGGTGCTACGCCGCGCGCCTGAACGCGTAGCAGGCGCGTAGCACTTGCTACGAAACATGTATCTATTTTGATCCGCTTTTAACGTATTTTTATTTTGTTTTAGGTACTAGTATTAAGTGTTCTTTCAAAAGAATGCTTGTACTAGATACTTGGCTGTCTATTAAAGACAGCAAATCTGAACTGGAGCGTTGGCATCGAGTTTTTCGAGACCTAATACAATTGCTGCCTGATGTTGAGAATTACATTGCTGATGACTTGGAAAAAAGAGTTACTAAAGTTTGTACAAGATTGGTAGCAATTTGGAAGCAAGTCACGCGCAACCATTCTCGCATGGTCTCTAAGTACGGAGACTGGCTGAACGAAATTGAAGTTTGCGTTCTGCCAACTTGTGCAACAGTAGGGAGCCACAACACCCAACGGCCAGCAGCAGAAGCTTCGACAAGCACCCAACAGCACCAGCACAGGAAGGACTTTGAGGAATGTAGCAAGAGATCAAAACGCCGCAGGCTTGCAGAGTTAAGTAAAGTAGACAGTTCTGCGATAAATTCTTTGTTGGACGATTCTAGTCTATCTAACGCCGCTGCATCTTTAAATTTCAGCACTGACGAAGTCTTGTCTCTTATAAATGAGACAAAACTGACTAAACATCAGTATCTTTTGGTGAAAGACTTCGTTAATGCAAAATCACCTAATGCATTACCATCTTATCAAAAAGTGTTAGAAGCTAAGAAGCGGTGCTATCCATCGCAAGAGTTTATCACGGAATCATCTGCTGAAGTAGAATTACAATCATTGTTAGATCATACTGCTTGCCGGATACTAGAATCCCAAAAACCCGTTTTGAATAATATTGACCCTAATAAAGAATTTGTTTTGATTGGAAAATGGGGTTTCGATGGGAGTACGGGGCACAGCGAATATAAACAGATTTTTGGAGATTCTGGTATCGATGATGATGGCAGTATGTTTGTTACTTCATATTGTCCTCTTCAATTGGTTTGTAAGTCCAATACCTCCGACCCAGATCAAATAGTTTGGAAAAATCCGCGCCCTTCTTCCACCAGGTATTGTAGGCCTATTCGATTCCAATTTGCCAAAGAATCCAAAGACCTTTCTATGCAAGAAGAAGCTTATTTCAAGACTAAATGTCTCGGGTTGTCACAAACACCGACTTGATACATAGACTTCTCCTTAATTCGGATCCTTATATTTCTAGTTTAAGAAGGTTACCACAGAAGAAGAAGTCTATTCTATCAAAAGAAGTATTAAATTTGTTGTCGGTTTAGGAAAAAATGTAAAAAATAAGATAGGTATTTATGTTATTTTTTACATAACTCCTATTATGTAAATATAATATTTTTTGTCCAATTGTGTGTTTGTACTTAGATGTTAGTTAAGTATTTACTTTATTTGTAATATAAAATGTAAATAGTAAGGTTTAATAGTTATTAAGTTGCAAACCTTCTTTTAAGTGTAATAAAAATGCATAATTTTGTAAATAAAATAAGCTTTTTAAGATTATTTTGTTTTTTTTTTATTGTGTTATGGCTTAAAGTATTACAAAACACCATAATAATAATAATCAGCTATGACAACGACAGTCATTATTATCGCGAAACCCTATGACCGCTACTCTTAGGGCGTGGAACCAGTGTGCGCCGGACGGACGATCCGTGACAGGTTGCTACTGGATGAGGATGGCCGTAGACAGGGGCCGTACCTTGGAGCTGGTCTACGTTCAACAATGGACTAGAACGGGCTGATTGATTACAATATTTAATTTTATTGTTTTATTTTTCATTTAATGTACAAACATAAAGCGGCCAATTTGTATAGAAAGAAAGTAAATATTTCAAACATTTTCTTACTGGTAGTGGTTTGTTTCGATACTAACAAAGAGATTTCAGGTTATTTTGCGTTATTTCCGTGTGAAGTTGTAGTTAATTGTTAGTATGCATGTGAATAATTTGATTGGACGGCTGTTCAATTATGTCATACTTATTAGTTTGTAATTAGGGTTGTTAAAAAGTTTGTAGTTAGTTTTTTAAGGTGCTTCGGGTGCTAACTAGCGCCACTAATGGAAAAAAAATCATTACTTGTGTTATAATACGTTTTCATTTAAAAGTGAACATGAGAAATCTTAACAACTGTGACACATATTTTTAGAACCTACAGTCTGGAACCTTGAATCAACAATCAAGGACTTTAATCATTTTCGGACAACGGAAATCGATAAAAGTTCTTATCTATTAATCATAGGTTCTAAACTATAAGTTCTTAAAATAGTTGTCACAGTTGTTAAGATTTCTCATGTTCACTTTTAAATAAAAACGTATTATAACACAAGTAATGATTTTTTCATCCCACCATCTCGGAAAGAGTATTTTTAATCTTCAATATCTGAGTGGAAAAGCCGTTTTTATTCTCTAGAGGATAAAGTAAATTAAATATAGAACATCGTGTGCACTAAGTTTGTGAATTAAAAAAGTGTACCTATCTTGTGATTGTAAACGTTTTTTTTTTTTGCATTTAGTCATTTCCTCGCTGAGGTGGAATGAAAAGTTACGTGTTGCACTCGAGTGCAAAGATTTTTCACCTCGTGCTCTTTTGATTCCCTCGCTAAGGCTCAGGATTCTAATTTTGAATCACTCGCTGCACTCGTGATTCAATTTTAGAATCCTTCGCTTGCTCGGTCATCAAAATTGAACACGCGGTTAAAAAGCAACTTTGCACTCTTGTATAACAAATAACTATTTATCCATTGGTCGCGCTAGTTAGCGCCCCAAAACGCCTTATGCAGGTGAGTGCTGAGAAACAACGCAGTCAAGAGTCATGTCATATCTCTGGCAACACATGCTGAGCACTCTTGTTGCCAACTGTGGTGAGCACAACATGTCAACTCTGCGCGCGCACTACAAACTCTAAAATTCCTGCATCGCGAATGCATCGCATTCCTGCCATCAAAGTGTTTCACATAACATACGATAAATATAACGCCCGATTAACAAAAGTTCGACCGGCACTCCCTAGGCATGCGATCTGCCTGGCGGGAAATTTCCCATTATATTGGAAGAGCACGATCACCCGCTCTTCCCTATACCAAATGTAAGTCATATTTTTATCAAACATGCTGTATTCTGTCGCAATAAATGCATTTTTTGATTTTACTCTAAGATCATAAGCTGAATCATAAGAATTTGATTTGTGCAAAAGGACAAATCTTGTTTTTTATGTAGCCTATAATCGTCCCACTGCAGGGCACAGGCCTTCTCTCAGAGAGATAGTACGGGCTTAATTACCACGCGTGCCCTCCGCGGATTGGCAATTTCAATCGCTGAGGTATTTTAACACCACTCAGGTTTCCTCACGATATTAAAAAATGTTTTTTGAACCCACCGTTAGTAATTGTGCGATACTCACAACAACGTTTACTTATCTACTATTTTCAAACCCATTTCTTTACGTTCAAAGAAATGATATTTTGTAATAACAGCATCCATGAAAGTTGAAATCACGATCCTGTATAAAACCTCCTAAACTGTATGGACTACCGAAAATTCACAAGACGGGGGCTCCACTGCGTCCTATTGTCAGCCAAATTGGTGCTCCTACCTACAAACTAGCCCAACACCTGACGCAAGTCCTGTCACCGCTGAGGGGGAACACTGAAGCCCACGTCAAGGATTCCTACCACTTCACTAGTCAAATTGATGACCTACATTTGACTAGTGAAGAAACAATGGTGAGTTTCGATGTTAAATCCTTGTTTACTTGTCTTCCAATACAGGATTGCATTGAGATTGTTAAGAGAAGGCTCAATGAACATGATTTGCCTGTGGAATATGCAGAGCTGTTAGATCACTGCCTAACAACTGGCTACTTGGTATGGAATGGTGAGTTTTACATGCAGGTAGACGGGGTAGCCATGGGTTCCCCTGTTTCTCCCGTTGTAGCCGATATTTTCATGGAAGACTTCGAGGAGCGAGCCCTGCGAACTGCTCCCGTCCCACCAAGATTCTATAAGCGATATGTCGATGACACTTTTACTATATTACCTACTAGTGGAATAACGGCTTTCTTAGACCACCTTAACTCTATAAACAACAAGATCCAGTTTACAATGGAGTTAGAAGCAGATTGTTCTTTAGCTTTCTTAGATGTTTTAGTCATCAGGAATCCAAATGGAACCTTAGGACATACAGTTTATAGGAAAAAGACCCACACTGATAGGTACCTAAACGGTGAGTCTCACCATCACCCGTGTCAGTTGTCTACCGTTGGAAAATCTCTGTTACAGAGGGCACACCGAATCTGCGACAAGGACCATCTACCTGCGGAACTCCAGCATGTCAAACGAGTACTTCGTGCAAACAAGCTGCAAGTTCCGCGTGTCCGTCGCGGAGGACGTGTCAAACCGGACACAGTCGAGCGAGTTCCAGCCTACCTGCCTTTCGTGAGAGGAGTGACTGACAAAATTGGGAGTATTTTGAAACGCGCCTCAATCAGAACTATCTACCAGCCGCCAAGAAAGATACACCAATTCATGCGAAGTGTCCAGCACAGGATTCCCTTACAAGAGGCAGGAGTATACAAGCTTGACTGTGAATGTGGTTCCTCGTACATTGGTCAAACGAAGCGTACCATAGCTGAGCGGGTGAAGGAACATATCGCTGATGTGAAACATAAGCGCTCTGGTAGATCTGCAGTCAGCGAGCATACACTTAGCGGTACCAACCACTTTATACATTTCGATAAAGTTAAAGTTCTAGCCCGAGAAGACCGTTTCTTCCCTAGAATGATACGTGAGGCAATAGAGATCCGCCGGCATCCAAATTTTAATAGAGATCGTGGTTGGAACATACCGGTAGCATGGGAACCAGTGCTTAAGTGCATGAGACCCCCTTGCTAGAAGTGTGACTGTAGAATAAATAATAAAAAATCAATTTAATTTCAAGTAATAATCGGTATCTTTAAGTTCATATAAAGTAATTAGTTTATAAATTTAATTTTAACTTCAATTACTAATAATCAATATTGTTGACTTTATATAAAAAAATAATTGGTTTGTCTATTTTGGAACGTAACTTCATAATTAACTTTTGTAATTTTTGCCGAGGGTAGTAAACTAACCGTTAATGATTTCTAAAAGACACCTGTCACCTCAGTCATCCGGGACCACGGCACCTGAAAAAGTGCCGAAACGTTGGAAAATTGTAAAAATGTAATAAACGAGCATAAATCCGTATAAAAACAGTTTAATTATCTCTCTGTGAAGTTTTTCAACATCAGATAATTCAATACGCTTTCAGCGAAGCACGAAATCGTTTTTGTCGCCGTGATAATCAAACAGCTGTTTTTATCCAAGCAATAAAATTTACTGTCCAACTTAGTAGTAAACGCATGTCGTCTAGACGAACAATATGGCGGCGACGTGACGTAAAACATATTTGTGAAGTGAAACGCTTAAAACTTTCGTAAGCACATCACATTGTAGACTTTTAGTCCGGATTTACTTACGGGTGTTGTTATATAGGAAAAGTCCGACCAGGTTTCGCTCCGATTCGACTTTTCCGATATAACAACACCCGTAAGTAAATCCGGACTAAAAGTCTACAATATAGCTTATACATTAGAATAACACATACGCTACAATTTATAAAGATATTGTGTGAATTGGTTAAAATAAGATGATAAGTGTCAAAAGTAGGTAGGAAAAAATATACCCGATAATCCTTCGTAGACGAAGTCGCGGGCATCAGCTAGTTAAGAAATAATGCTTTGAAGTTTCTTGTAAAACCTCTAAGTAGTCCAAAAAATATAACTAATTTCTTTTCCACTTTCAACTACATACCTAGTTATTTTTTTATTGTTGCTATTCTCTTAGAAAATAACATTTGCGCCTTATTTATGAAAACACTCCTCAGAGGCAGATTATTTCACAGATTTTATCTACCACAAGCTTCAGAGTTCATTGAAACGTAATTTCACTATATGTATCCTGCCCACACTCACGTATGGTTCCGAAACATGGACTTTGACTAAGGACGCAGTGCACAAAGTCAAAGTCGCACAGAGAGCAATGGAAAGAGCTATGCTAGGAATCACACTTCTGGACCGGATCCCGAATGTCGAAATCAGACGCCAAACAAAGCTCGTAGATATCGGCAAACGGATTGCGACTCTGAAGTGGAAGTGGGCGGGACACTTGGCCAGGCGGAATGATGGCAGATGGACGAAGGCAGTGACAGAGTGGCGGCCGCAGGAGGGGGAACGGTCGGTGGGCAGAGCAGCAGCCAGATGGTCAGATGACCTAAGTAAAGTGGCCGGCAAACAGTGGATGAGACTAGCGCGAGACCGTGCTGGCTGGCGTGGAGATGAAGAGGCCTATACCCAGCAGTGAGGTTTACCGGGCTGATGATGATGATGATGGTGTATATGTATGAATTATTTACTGAATAATTAAAACAAATTATGTTATAACATAATTAATGTAGTGATAACAATTGAATATGAATGATACTTAATATAAACAAACGTTATACTATTTTTATTTTTAATGCACTAACCCGTGCTAAGAACAATTTTTTAAAAACCTATTTAGAGGCTAAAAATTTCACCCATGCCGGGATTCGAACCCGCAACCTCTGGCTATCCGTGCCAGCTCAATTGGTAGAGCGCTGGCACGGATAGCCAGAGGTTGCGGGTTCGAATCCCGGCATGGGTGAAATTTTTAGCCTCTAAATAGGTTTTTAAAAATAAACAAACGTATTTCAAATTAAAAACCTATTTAGTGGCTAAAAATTTCACCCATGCCGGGATTCGAACCCGCAACCTCTGGCTATCCGTGCCAGCGCTGGTACGGATAGCCAGAGGTTGCGGGTTCGAATCCCAGCATGGGTAAAAATTTTTAGCCTCTAAATAGGTTTTTAAATTTGTTCCTTAGCACGGGTTAGTGCATTAAAAATAAAAATAGTGTAATGTATTTCAAATTATTTTATCTTTCTGTTAAATACATATTTTTTTTGTAAAATCTCCACCACAGACAATTTTAATCGGCGTTTGGCGTTTTTTATGGAATCGTCTTTATATAAATCAGACCTTTAGATCACAAACTCATCCAATGTTATATTCTTTTTTTTATTATTTTCCCTAACCCGTGCTATGTTACACGGTTACGGCACGGTTAACCAGAGGTCGCGGGTTCGAGTCCCGTCATGGGTGGAATGTTTAGCCTCTAAATATTTTTTTTAAATGATGATTTAATAAAATGATAATCCGCTGTTTGACACGTATCAAAGAAGACGGATACACTTTCATACATTCTTGGGCCTGGGTGTAAAAAGGTGAAAGAGATGTCAATTTAGAGCATTTATATTAGCAAACCATCTCGGAAAATTCTGTGGAGTTTGGCAATCTGAGAGCAGAGTTATAAGAGATTTAGTAAAAGTGAGGCTATGCAACAAGCTGACAATGAAACTTATACTAAACTTATCCGTGTCCGTACAAGTTAAGAAAGATCGTAAGTCTGTAGAAAGAAAGCACTGGTCGGAGAATTATATTAACAAAAACAACAGGAAACACACTCAAAACCAAAACGCACTAAACGATACGCGAAGACGCTATAATATTCTGAGAGAAGACGAGTGATCGTAGAGGGAGTAAAACTACTCTATCTACGCGAGTGATCATAGGTTGAGTCAGGAAGCTGTCACGGCTGCCACTGTTAGCACAGACCAAGGATGTTTTTCTTGGCACAGACACAGATTAAAAATGCAGTTGACAAATACGGGTAATAAATCGATCCGTAAACGAGAATCAATTTAAAGATTTATTTTCATCAAGTTAATATTTGGATTTTTTTAAACTGTTGACATTAAGTATATTATAATGTATTTATTCAATTTCATTGAATCAATCATCTGGTGCAGGCGTTTTTTATTTAATACGTGCAGACTAATCGATTAAAGTAATCGGTATCCTATTTTATTGGGGACATAAACTTATTTTTAATATTTCTCGTCTTCCAGATTGTGAATTGAGCTCATTTTTTATATTTTAAAATAGAAAAATACAACGCTTATTTTAAACCATATTTCAACTATTTACAATCGGGCCCAGAAATCCCCGTCTCCTTTGACGCGATAAATGAATATTTCCTATAGTATTTAAAGTAAGAAACCGAAATATATTGATTTTGCTAAATATGCATGATGGCTGCAAAATATGCAAAGTATAAAAAAATTTTCCTCGTTTAATTCGTAAAGGCGAAAACGCTATCCGCCATCTTGAAACCATCTATAGTATGTAAACAAACATCTTTCAGCCAGAGCCAGTGGACATTGATTATTATAGGACTTACATCAAAGTGATCTTCACATAAATGCACCCAAGTTTCAATTGATAAAGAGTCGGGTCTCTTTTGGCAAGTTTGAGCCAAGTTTTTTGAATGTTAATTTCACTGGGTACACGAATCCACAACTTCCCCGAGGTCTTTATTGACGTGTTTTTTCATTCTCGAACAATGCAATAATGATAATTGGTATATTTTGGATGTAAATTCGATGAAATCATAGTTGCGTTGTTGTTATTTCACTATGCTCAGAGATCACTTACAGAAAATTGAATGTCAAACTTTGTTTACAATTTTTTGGACTTCAAACCATAGACAAAAATGGCTGACCGCGTTTTTGGCATTTTAGGAAAATAGATTTTTAGAATATATTTTTATGTTGCTTTTAGGTCCTGAAAAAATATACTAAAATATTTTTTGGTCCTATGAAAGAGTTATTTACCTTTGAAGACTTACTTGAAAAGAGAGTCAAATAGCGGATTTTAAATTAAATTACATAAATTATTGTCTGATATGAGTGTGATAAAGAGTATTAATATAATCTAATATAATTCCTTAGGACCGACGACCACTTTATGGATATTTATAATTTTAATTTCCATTACATTTATAATATTATTCGTGACACGCTCTTGAGCTGGCAATACGATTTCATAGTGCAAATAGCCAGTACCAGGAAAATGCGATAGCCACATACACATATACTTTCTCTAGAATGTACGTGATCACGGCTATTGATTAAAAGAACATTTATTTATCGTATTCCATTTATTTTTATTAAATTTACTTCTTTAAACTACCGCTAGAGGCATTTTTCCGAGCGCTTCCGTGCTTCGCAAGGCACGTTAAGCGGTTGGTGCCGGCTATCTTAAAATGGCAGTCGTTAAGCCATGTCAGAGGCCTTATGGGCGGCTTGATAACTTCTTACAGTAAGGCTCGCCACTGTCTTACAATCCTCCACCAACCCGGAGTTGGCCCCCGTGGTGGAGTATGGCCTAACCTTCCTGCGATGCAGGAAGAGACCCGTGCCCCATACAAGGGGACATACAAGGGTTGATAACAATAACATTTCATAGTGCTTATGTATAGAGTGCTATTATCGCGGATAAAATTAGGCTGAGATTCGGTGTGAAGGCTTCGTAACTTTATAGAACAATTTTTTTTTTTTTTAATAACATACACTGTCATGTACGTAATACAGAGAATATTGTAAAGAGGTTCGAAATTTCACTGATGCCGTGAGTCGCCCATTGGCTCAATTGGTAGAGCGCTGGTACGGATAGCCAGAGGTTGCGGGTTCGAATCCCGGCATGGGTGAAATTTTTAGCCTCTAAATAGGTTTTTAAATACACTGTCATAACAGGCAAACCCCAAAACGATCAGCATTAGTCTTATTGTAAATTAGTAAGTATGTCACAATTAAAAAGCTAACAGTAAATACTTTGTCATTAAAATAGTCAATTATAAAATGTCAATACAATTATAAAAAAAAAACATTTCAGGTAAACAATATTAAGATAAAATTATATTAATTTCAAAATAAATAATAACATTAAATAAATAAATCATTCAAAAAATATAAATTTACATTAATAAGCGTTACACATAACAAATTATATGTAACGCTTATAATAGTTTACTTTTTAACCTGTTGAAACCCTATCAACATAACAGCTCTGTCTTAATCGTAGTGAATTGCGTGAGCGAGCACTTGAATACGTCTCTGTTAGACTCGCAGTCGAAAATATTGAGCATGCGGATAGCCCGTGTAACCAGGGCTTCTCTCAACATTTCTGTTTTAGCACTCGGCTCGTAAAACAGTTTGTGTCTCCTGCCTCTCCGATAATTATCCGGCACAAACAATCCCACCAGCGCCAACACTTCAGAATTTAAAAATCGGCTTCGTAGTAAATTCACTTTTTTAACTGATAATCTTTTATGCACAGTCTGATTTAGCAATGTACCCCAATGAAAGTGTTAGTGAATTTATTCATAGTTTCTACATTTCAGCCTTGATTGTTCTAAAAACCACCCCAAGCGCTGCTCGACAAAGAAAGTACGTATAACCTCTCTCCATCACGGGAACGAGCGCATTAGACGAGTAATCGTGTGTATGCGTGCCTGTTACCGCGGACACTGCTGTGATTCCACTGCAGTGGCTTTGGTAAGGCCTTTTCCTTCCAGGCCATTGTTTTCTGTATTTGAACTTGTTTCCAAGAAGGCACCTCTTCTCTTCAACATTTTACCTTTGTTAATCTAGCTTGCGTTCTTTATTTGCTCCACTGGGTTAGTGAGATCCCTAATTGCCGACTTTTCTGTAGATAAGGTCGACTGGTCACTTTGTAATCATCCATTTACCGACTTTCGTGACGTATTTACCTACTTTATTTTATTTGCTTTGAGCTAGTGAAAAGGATAGATCATATTAGGAACATTTCTCTGCGCTCTATAACTAATATTTCACGTTGAAGTTGCGGCCGCTAAGTTAAAGGCATTGGCACTGGGCTGGCCACACAGAACATAAAAAAGTGTAGAAGTCGTAAGTGGGCGGTGCCCGCGTACCTCGTATTAGCAATGTATTGCTTATGCGTAGTTTCTGCCAGTTCTTCATGCTTCTGTTGTCGTTTGTTTCTAGTAAAGAAAACAATCGTAAAAACTACTAAAATGCCTTCTTGTACTGTGTTAGAATGTAAAAATAAGAGTAGAGGACAAAAATTTACCAATCATGCCGAAACAGTTCATCGGTGAGTAGTATTTTATTGTATTTTTAAATTAAATTGGCAATGACATAAACAAGGAAACCAATCCGGCTGAGTAGCAGTGTTGCTCAGACAAATCAGAGACTTGTTTTTAAATTTTCACTTTATGGCCTATCACATAAAACTTCTCAAAGATGCGACACGGTGGTAGTTCCATAGAGTGCAGAGTAGCGGTACTACAAAAGAGAGAGTTATTGTCAAACTTTATTTTATTGTTGTCCATTGATTTTGATCCTTGTTTCCAGCTAAACCTTTTAGTTATGTAAATAACTAAAAGGTTTAGCTGGAAATTGTATCATACCTGTAGACTTTTTTGGCATTGTCTTTATTTACCAATGGCAGTTTGGCATTCATAGTGTGCATTTGGTTTATATGTGCGAGCTTGGTCACACTGGTTTTCATACCAATGGGTCATGTCACTACTTCTACTCATTTTTATGTTCTGTGGCTGGCCACGTCTGCTGCATGAGCACAACTAGGTGGGCCAAAATTGCGACTGACTGGCACCGCCGTCGCGGCAGACCAAGGCGAAGATGGCGAGATGACCTAAATGTATTTTTGTCTGGTTGGTGCGAGGTGGCTGGAGACAGGAAGGGATGTAAAAAAGGAGGGAAGATCTTTGCGCAGCGGAGGGAAACAAAAGATGCTAAGGAAAAGAAAGGCTGGTTAGTTCTAACAAATTAATTAAATAAAGAACTTTCGCATGACACAACACCTTGTCCTACGAATGACCTCGTTGCCACAGCTCAGTTTCTATGGCAAGCAGGCAAGGGACACCACAAGCATGGGAATACTCCTAAAGTGAGTTAATTGAGTAACTGATTGAAAACAGAAACCAATAAACCGGTGTAAGATAAGATAATAATAATATATCTACCAAGCCGAACTTGGCCCCCGTGGTGGAGTATGGCCTAACCTTTCTGCGATGCAGAAAGAGATCCGTGTCCCAGCAGTGGGGACACACAAGGGTTGATATCGAAGATAAGATAATGTAAGAATATTTTTTATTATACACCATGGCACATAACAAGAAATTTGTAAATATACAGTTGGCGACTTTATTGCTAATAGCAATATGTTTGCCATGAAAACACATTTAACCATAACCAGAAAACATCGTCCCAAGTTTCCGTGTTTTCATGTAACCATGGGTCACGGATGGAACCCTATTAAACTTACGTCTGTCTGTATGTTCATTAGTCCAAACTATAAAAGGCTTTTTTCTCTTACGCTATAAAGGGCTTTTTTTCTTGAAATATTCACAGAATAAGTGTTAATAGCTGTCGCCTGCGACTTTTTTCACTTGATGTATTTGGATGTGTATTTCTTCAGTATCAAAAGTATTCACCCAGTATATTTTTGACACTCCCTCGCATTCCTAATAAGAAGGGTGTTGACCACAGACAGATGGACAACGAGTTGTTTTTTTATATGTAACCCATATACGACCCACTGCAGGGCCCACACATTTTCTTAGAAAAGATGTGCTAAAAGCGCATGCCCACCGCAGAATAGCAATTTCAAGCGCCAAGGTACGTCAACAACACAGGCATTTAGGTTTCCTCACGATGATTTCCTTCACAAGTACTTCACGAATGTACCTCGTAATTTAGGATTTGAACCCACGGACTCTGACGTTCTACCGCTCTACTACCATCGCTCTATGCTTATCTACAATATTCCATAGATAAGAATACCTCAAAAATGGAATTAGATTTAATTAAATTTTGACAATGGCTGCAGCAATATCTACCAGACGTTTCTAATACAGACAGACACACAAATAAACATTCAGGCAGATATAGGCGAAAAACTTAACGTCCTTTTTCGGCAGTTAATACACAGCATGCTAAACTGTTCTATTATTATACTTCTACTCCACTCGAAATAAAAATGCTCAACATAAAAAAGGCTAACTAAATATAATTTTGCAATTGCTTTCGAGGTAATTTTAACACCATCACTAACTAAGCTTGTGCAAAATCGACGCGCAGCGCTAGCAAAATAAAATATCTAGATTTCTCCGAAAGTGCTGTTTTACTTTTGCTGTGCCAAAGCATCGTTAACTAAAATTGAGTTATAAGCCACGGGCTGTAAACCAAAAACTGAATAAACTGTTTAAGTGCCAGTGTTAAATTCCGCCATAATCTTCCGTTGCTTTTTAATTCAACTTAATTACGATAAGCCGTACAACGCCAGTTTGACTATTCCATGAAATTAAGGCTGAATTAAGGCTCAAAACTTTTTCATTATTAGGTATTCTTTCATTAATTTTTAATTTTGTAATAAAATTTTGAGTTAATTTACAGAAAGTAGCAATAAAAAATTTTTTTGTTTTTATTTTGCACTTCGTGGTATTAAATTGTACAGAGTTTTACCGAAAAAGTGTTTCTTCTTTACAAAGCCATGGATTTTTAACTATTTTATAACTACCCAGATGTCCCCGCATCAAGTCTCCAGGACCTAGGATAGGTATGAATACTTTAGCACCACCTCCACAAACCCGAACTTGGCCCCCGTGTCGGAATATGCCTAACCTTCCTGCAATGCAGGAAGAGACCCGTGCTCCAGCAGTGGGGACACACAAAGGTTCATACCATACTTTAGTATCACATTTGAGTTTATTTGAACCCTCCTTTTTGCGACGACACCCAGCATAGCCAGATTATGCGTCCTATCAAGCAAACCTTCCACATTTTCCTTCCGTCGCCTGCTCCATCACGCCCATAACGAACGTCAAATGTAAAAGTAATAAAATCGTTAAAAAAGCGCCCCCAAATTGATCCAACGCGCGCAGCAGATGAATGCAAAAATATCGAATCAACGATGCAGCTGCGGAGTCACAAATTGTTTATGGTAATGTTCGGCCGACGATACGTGAAATACACGGGCTTTTATTGGCGCCATCTCTCCAACCAAAATGTGCCATTAATGGTGCAATAACTCCGACGCTGCTCTACCGCCACTTAATAACATCTACAACAGAAGACTTTCTCGACTCAAGTCTAGTCATAGATGCTCACTACATTCTTTCCTACTTCTTTTTGAACAGTTAAAGGTACAAATCTTCCACCAACCCGACCTTGGCCCTCGCAGTGGAGTATGGCCTAACCTTCCTGCGGTGCAGAGATCCGTGCCCTGGCAGCGAAGACATACAAGGGTTGATATTGAAAGGTACAAACGACGGCATACGATTGCATAATACTTTTCACTGTTCTTTCATTCTTCTTACAAGGATGAGAAATGATTACCCAAGAAAGGGAGAAGTGGAAGATCATGCTGGAAGTCTTTGCCCAGTAGTAAGACTCAAACACGGCTAACCAAAAATAATATAATACAGATCCTATCAGCAATATGGCCGCCAGTTGTACCTCTTCTTTTGTAACTCTGTTTCTGTAATTATTTTCTGGTGTGTACAGTAAAGAATATTCTTATCTTCTCTTATGTTACAAGTAATTCAGTACATACAACTGAATATGTATGTACTGTCCTGTACATACTGTACAGGACATCTGACCCCAAACGAAGGGTACCCGGGGCACCCGGCTAAGTCTAGACTAGTCAGATAGCAGACTGAGTATTGCAGAGATTGGTAGCCGAGAAATCGACTGCGGTCAGTGGATAGAACAAAAGCCAGTAGGCCTGTGAAGATGAAGGACCGTGAAAGATGGCGTGATGAGGAAATAAAACACGAAGGGCTAGTCAGTTAGATCTGAGATTTGCGCAGTAAGTCTCATAGTTAGGTCATGGCATGTAGCAAGCGCTGAGGTATTTTAACACTTCAGACACTATATTAAACGGGTCCAATCGCGATTAGCCGTCGGTGCCGGCTGTCGTGTAATGGCAGTCGTTAAGCCATGTCAGAGGCCTCATGTGCGGCTTGATAACTTATGTCAGTAAGACCCGCCACTGACTTACAACCCTCCACCAATCCGGACTTGGCCCCCGTGGTGTAGTATGGCCTAACCCTCCTGCGTTGCAGGAAGAGACCTGTGCCCCAACAGTGGGGACATACAAGGGCTGATATCGAATCACGATTATTTATTAGGTAAAACGTAATTACTTTATTTCCCGATGTTTCGGCAGCGTTACAGTTGCCGTGGTCTCGGGTAGACTGAAGTGGCGAGCGCGAATCATTAACAAATAGGGTACTTTCAACATATTTTCTTTTACAGTTGACGGGTGCTATTGCTACAATAATTTCACAAATTTACGTAACGCCGATAACAAATTCATTGGGATTTTGCCGGGATTTAAACCTCCGATTAAGAAACCGGCGCTCTACCGCTCCGCTACCACCGCTTTTACATGTAGGAATAAGGGGGGAGGAGGGGGACTATAATCATGATGACTTTTAAATTTGCGGTGAACGAGTTGCATTTTATTTGTTTAAAAACTGTTCTTCTGTTCAATACAAATTGAGCTCTCATGTTATCGGAATTATGTTAACTTGGAATTTTAAAATTCCGCTGACGTACGAGGCGGCTATGATCTATGAAAACGATAATCAGCTGAAAAATCGACGCGTAGACGATAGATATTTATCGCTTTTTATTTACGCACATAAAGTCAAATGGCATACAACAGTTTTATGAAATGAACGATAAAACTTCACAGGCTAACCATCCGCCATACCATATAACAATTATATTGTTTATGTGCATATATGGGTAAACGTTTTTTTTTATGTAGCCTATATTCGTCTCACAGCAAAAACCGAGACGTAGACGATAGATTATGCTATTTATTTACGGACATAAAGTGAAATGGCATACAACAGTTTTATGAGATGGATGATAAAACTTCACTGGCAAACTGACAGCTACCATAAATATATATTCTATTCTATATAAATAAAATCAAAGTCATGACTGACTCACTCACTCATCAACCTACATCAACCGACCTAGGAAGCTGATATTTTGTACCGAGGGTCTATATATAATGTAGGCAAGGAGTAAGACCGGATTTTTTTAAATTCAACCCTTAAGGGGGCGAAAAGGGTTGCCAAAATTCGTATGGGAGGCATATAAAGAATGCTGTCTAATTTTCTTGAAACTTGAAATAAATACTCTTCTACACAATTGATTGAACACGTATTTCGCTGTTTTTTTTAAATTTAACACTTAAGGGAGTGAACGGGGTTTCAAAATAAGTCCACGCGGACGGAGTCGCGGGCAAAAGCTAGTTATTTATTTACCTATATTGGTAAACGTTATATAGCCTATGTGAGATCACAGCAAGGCACATGCCTTCTCTCAGAAAGAGAGAGCAGGCAATTTTGCTCTCTCTTTCTGAGAGAATTTATTTTTGGCAATTTTGAAGGCAGAAAGAGAGAGCAGGCAGGCAGGCTTATTTGGAGGAGAGCTATGGGAGGCGCCACTAGGATCACTTCCAACCCACTTCGTGTGCCACATCACCGAACTGCCGCTTTCCGCGGCAGCTTCCGGTTTCAGGCAACGAAGTGCTGGAACGACATACCTCCTCCTCTCCGCCAAATAAAATCTAGGGCTACCTTTAGGTTACAACTTAGAAAGCTTCTGCTGGACCGGCAGAAATTGCTTTCGGTGTAACTAAATTTTATATTATTTTATCATTCTTACTTTAATTTTTGGTGGATTTTTGATTTTATGGACATGTCTATTTATTATTACTATTATATTATAATTATGAATTTTTAACATGGCCACTAATACTAATAATAATAATTTTAATTTTCGCTATATGACATCACATAATTAATTTATTTCACGACATTTGCGTAATTACTCGTTATTATTTTATTTTCATTAATTTACAACTTGCGGCTTCGTGTACGTGAAGTTCAGGATTGTTAAATATTTTTTACGCACAGCTATTCAAGTAACGCATTATATACAATTTACACTTTATATAATTATCTAAGTTTAATATTACCTATACCTCGGTTTGGTTCTTTTTCCCTCTCCGAGTTGAGCACGCCGTCTTCTCTGGGTACCGGCATGATACCAGCGCTGGAGTATTTCCAGCACATGCTGAGCCGGAGCCCATTTGCATCTGCCACACCCACGTAACTAATTGACTGTATTTCTGGCACTTGCCATACCTGGTATGGCAAAAATGTTCTTGTTTTCTGTGTCTGTTTTGTTGCTTTCATCTTTTTATTTTATTCTTTATGTTATGTACGTGTTATGTGTGTGTGAAAATTTAACTAAATGGTTTATCTATCTATCAATTTAAGGCGCTACATAACGAGGAAACATATAGAGTAAACGTATTTGTTGAGGAGGTGATTATCAAAAGGTACTTTTGTCCCCCCTTCGAAGCAAAGTGTTTTTTGTTTCATAAAACGCATCTCCATGATAATTTGTACATCTTGTGTAGGTTGATGGGTGCAAAATGTGATCACGTCCTATACTTACGGAGGCCTAAACATGGCCCTTATTTTCAAAAGGTGTACATGTAAAAATTTTTGTAATATAACAAACGCAGGACATGTCACCTTTTGATAATCACCTCCTCATTTCGTCCCGTTCAATTTTAATGCAAGTACTTAAACAAGAAATACATGTACAAACCCAATCACTTATTATTTTCTATAATTGCTTATAAAGTATGTCAGCACCAGACATTTCCCTGTGTTAATTAGTTTTATTGAAACATCTGAACTGCTTCCATGGCTTTGTTTACCAATAGTAGGTAAATAGCATTCGCCGGCGCACTGTAATTAAAATACCAAATTGGACCTAACCATGACTAGGGTATTAATGCACAAACGGTTTCAGTGATTGCGACTTATTTGCAGTTCCGCGCTACTGCTCTCGATTCTAATCTGAACTTCAGTTGAGTACCGTTTTCGTATGAACTACATTTCATTTGTTGTTTTTATTTTATTTCTCTTGTGAATTATCGAACACGGCACATAATATAGCATAGCCACGTGTATCTTTAGACAAAAGTATCCGAAGACTTTTTTTTATTTTACATAAATATTCTTTTCATAGTCATTTATTAAATGAGTCTAATCGCGATTATTTATTAGGTGAAACGTAACGATCTTAATTAGACTTGATGGGTGACCGTCCCGTTCCTACATTTACGTTTGGACTTGTGGAGAGAATGAAGGAAGAAAGTTGGACAAAACAAATAGATTATACTATTTTTATTTTTAATGCACTAACCCGTGCTAAGGAACAAATTTAAAAAAAGAGGTTGCGGGTTCGAATCCCGGCATGGGTGAAATTTTTAGCCTCTAAATAGGTTTTTAAAACAAATAGATATTACAAATGTGGATGGAATGGCCAGGAAAGGACGTCTCAGGCGGACTTACTTCGATCAAATATCCCCTATTTGGTCGAAGCAAGTATTAGCAAAGGGGAGGATAAAAAGAACCGGCGTGCGTGCATGCAACGACTCATGAAAGTAGACGAACCAAAGGTGATCTGTCAGGATCGTGGCAAGTGGCAGCCCCTGGTCTCTGCTTAACCCTCTGGGATACAGACGTGAGGTTATGTTATGTTTATGTAATATGATGCTCCTACCCGTATGAGCATCGTGAGGCATTAAGAAATATTAAATATTTATGTCGTATGTTTTGTACACGTATAGACCCGCTTTTTACTGCTTCTCCGACTCTCTAAGGTTTGCTGGAAGAAATCTTTTTCTGAGATAAGGTCGCCTTTGTACATGTTATTTCTTATGTAATGTCTTGTTAAATGTTTCGTGTGCAATAAAGTATAATAATAATTATAATAAATATTACTCTCAACGTTTTTTCCCCGCGTCCCCACCGCGGATTGTCAATTTCAAGCGCTGAGGTATTTGAACACCTCAGACACTCAGGTTTCCTCAAGAGGTTTTTCTTCGACACCAGCGAGTGGTGTTACTACTACAACTTCACAAACTATCTCTCCATTTAATCAACTAAATGGCATATTCAACTCATGCTAAGTCTATTAATAAATAGTGAAACGTTTACACTTGTAATTTCTCAGAGATTAGAAATACATTATAACTGAAGTACCTACTACCTATGTTCCAACTAATTGTATTAGTTTGGACCTAAGAAAATAATGTTTTAATCGACTTCCAAAACTGAATGGAGTGATGGAACGCCGGCTTCTCAATCGGGAGGTCGTGGATTCGAATCCCGGCATGTACCATTGTCTTTGTTTTCTAAGTTGTCTACATTAATTTGTCAACTTATTACGTGCATGTGCGTGACGCAGTACCTACTTTAGGTCAATTTACATCTGTTTGTTATTAAATTTTACCTGTAGGTACTTGTATCTGTTTCTTCACCTTACATAAAATGAAATAAAAAAAAATAAAAAAATAGTAGCAATACCACTCTTAAACTGTGTAGGAAAACATCGTGAAGAGACCCTAGTGTCTGAAGTGTTAACATAGCTCAACCCTGGCTACTTACAGTGGCCTAACTATGAGAGCGTGGAAATCGCAGGTACAGCTAACTAACTACCGGTGTGTAGGAATTTATCGAAAACCTAGATAGCAATCTCATGCCACATCTGGCTTGTACGTCATAGGTCGATTACATTAGGCGAACCTATAAAACACTCATAAAAATGTTATTAGGCTTCTACGTACTACCGGCACACCGTGCACCGATAACGTTATGTAACGATATCGCATAAAAAAATCGTAAGATATCGATATCTAAGAGCGAATCTACCTAGTCCTAAAATGATAGGAAAGCTTTTTCTTATCACGTATTTCTTTTCTTTTTCAGGCTATATTAGTCCACTGCTGGACGTAGCCCTCCCCTAATGAGCGTCATAGCGCAAGGTTGTGCCATCATTGGGGGGTACCTAATGCCCATAATCCCCACGCTGGGCATGCGGCACTTATTTATTACAAAATTATTAGAAGATTATTACTAAGCGACTGTCTTCACGTGATTCGGACTTATGCTTGACCCATTATTCGGGGAGAGTGGGATAAACGCGAACGCGGGGTAATCTTGAAATCAATGGTTCTAATATAGAGAGACAACCAATCATATTAAATTAACTATCAATTAATTCTATATTTTACAAGTTAAAATTGTACATTTCGCGGGTTCAATACTGAATAGTATTTTATTCGAGCCAACCAACCGGTGACGTGGAGATGGTGGTCACCACAATGGACGTGGTTATGGAGACTGTACACCATGTTATACACGATAACACAGTGCAGGAAAGTTGACGATATCGGTATCAACCCTTGTATTTCCCTATTGCTAGGGCACGGATATCTGCCTGCATTGCATCAAGGTTAGGCCATACTTCATCACTGGCGCCAAGACCGCTTTGGTTGAGGATTGTAAGAGAGTGGCAGGCCCTACTGTCAGTAGTTATGGACGGCCATTAAATGATAGCCGGCACAAACGACTTAACGTGCCTTGCGAAGGACGGAAGCTCTCGGAAAAATGTCACTACTGGTAGTTACGGGATGGGCACCCATTCTGCACCTAACCGCGCTTCTGGTTGCTTAACTCAAGTGATTGATTCCAATCACTCGGTTCGACTAGGCCTCGAGCGTTTCCGGGAAAACTTCTGAGGAAAATTGTCATAAACTTAACTCTGTGAGAGATTTCTTCCAAAAACCTTAAGTTGGAGTGGAGGTGTGAAACGGGGCTACGTATGTACACATGATATTCTACATACTTACGAAATTACACAAATATCAATGAATATAAATACTTACCCAAAAATATAGTATATAATAATATGCCAATGATGGAAAGAATGAACTACTTAAACTGTCAAAAAATAATACATACTTACATACCTAAAATACATAAAGAATACCTACTTACATAAATATCAAGAGGTTAAGATATTGACGCATAATTATATTTGAACTGTTTTTTAACGTTCTAAGTGACGGGCTGTAGTGCGGCCCCACAGCAATGCGTTCCACAGCCTAGGCAAATGCACCGTGAAGAAATTGCCATAAAAACACATTGAAAAAGTGATTAGATAGATAGATAGAGAACACTTTATTGCACAACCAGAAAAATATTACAGCCATGATTCTTAAATCTAAGTAATGTTATACAATTGGCGGTCTTATCGCTAAGAGCGATCTCTTCCAGACAACCTTTGGATGGAGTGGATTATTATGTATATATTAGCTTATATACACAGGAAATCACACTAAACATCAGCCAAACTCGGATTCAATAAACTGAACTCTACAGAGAAACAAACGACGACTATCTTTTCCATCTTCGTTTTCGCCGAAGCTGTAAGACGGTATTAGCAGCCGCATTACTTAGTTTCCTAGTGTGAAAATTGCCTTGAGAACACGGCATCGGCAGCGGAGCGGCACGCGTCACGTCTCCATGGCGCCTCTATTTATCAGAATCAGCACACCATTACGGCCTAAAGTGATACGTCAATATCACGGCCCGAGTAGAGCTACGGAGACTCATTTCACCCTCGTCTTCAGCCCAAGTAGCTCATTGAGCCTAGGCCCAAATAAATTGCGGAGCGTGTAAGGCAAACATACTCAAATGTAACCCAGAAGTTGTCTTAGACGGTCGGGGCCAGCACGGTTAACATTAAATTAATCTCCACAACTTACAAGTAATGCAAACGCGGAGTGTTATTTTTTCGCCTAGAACAGTTACAGTCGATGTACATAGAGATAGAGAACATTTTATTTAGAGCAATTAGGCTACCAATTGTACTGTTTCTTAGTTATGTACTAAACGGGTCTAATCGCGATTATTTATTAGGTAAAAAGTAAAAATTACCTTATTTCCTGACGTTTCGGCAGCGTTACAGTTGCCGTAGTCTCAGGTAGACTGATGAGGCGAGTACTGTCAATTATTGTGGGTAGTAACTTTTAATTTTCCGTTTAATATATAACTACATGAGTCATTGAATCATAAAGAAACTGCATTCTTGTAATTAATTTATGTTGGTTTTTTTCCTAATGTACAATAAAGAATAGTCTTATGTTATTTTTATTGTACATAAAAATGGAAATTACACAGAATTTTCTTGAGCTAAAATTACACACGGCAGCCTTATGACTAAAAGTAATCTCTTCCAGACAACCTTAGGGTGGACTGGACTACATTAGAGAAGGAAGTAGATGTACAAACATAACTTAGAAAACTCGTACCTATCACACATAAATATTTCATATGTTATCACGAATGTTGAGATTTCTTTGTTAAATTTATTGATAAATTATTTGATGACAGCCTCATCAGTCTAGCGGTATAATGTCTGTTTACAATTCCGGAGGTCATGCATTCGATTGCCCCTGGAAAGCAACGTACATCTGTATAAATGGCTTCAGTTTGGGTGTCTTTCCATGTTTGTGTTGGCCGTGCCTGGTTACCGTAGCACAGGGTATCCTAGTTTGAGACGGACAAATGAGTGAATGGAAGTAATATCGTGGTAATGCGTGCTACTTTCTTATCTTTACCGATGGTGTTTGGTACAATGACATTGACAAAACCTATTTAGAGGCTATAAATTCCACCCAACCCGGGACTCGAACCCGCGACCTCTCGCTAACCGTGCCAGCGCTCTCCCAACTGAGCCAATGGGCGACAACCGACATGAGTGAAATTTCTGTACGTAATACAGAGAGTATTGTAAAAAGGTTCCAAAATTTCACTGATGCTGGTGAGTCGCCCATTAGCTCAATTGGAAAGAGCGCTGCCCTGGATAGCCAGAGGTCGCGGGTTCGAATCCTGGCATGGGTGGAATTTTTAGCCTCTAAATATGTTTTTAAAATAATACTTTAGTCAATAATCAATCAATATATAATACAATAAACAAAGAGAATGTTACATTCAATAAATTATCGATATCGATATCAAACCTTGCATGTCCACACTGCCGGGGTATGGGTCTGTTCCTGTATCGCAGGATGGTTAGGCCATAAGGCCAACTTCACCATGGGAGCCAAGTCCGGGTTGGTGGGGGATTGTAATGCAGTGTAATAAATTAATATCGAAGATAGTCAAGTAAAAAACAAGTTAAGATACATTTTATTACATTATACAAGTAAAGTCTAAAAATGTTATTTGAATAGGTCATCGATTCTGTAAAAACATTTGTCAACGAGAAGCTTGCTTTGCACCACCAATAGCTATTCAGTCCCTTTTGTAAATTTTACTTAAAACTATAAATCAAATGATCTTTATTGGCGAACACTCGCTCGGTACGGCCGCAGCCCGCGGGATTCTTTCAAACAAGTTAACTTATCTCTAAGCCTCTAAACATACAATAACCGTAAAACTTTCTTGATGTAGTATGTGGCTAGTGAAGAGGGTCGGTCAGATAGTTAAGGCTGGAGTCTAACGCAACGGTCTAGGGGGAATAAATGCCCCAGCTCACGTATTCACCTCGTCTAGGTTAACAAATAAAAACCCTCCCGCGGCATTTATACGTATCCAATAAAGTGGCGTGATTTTCGCTCCGCTACGTTCCTACGCCTCGTGCTCCCTGAATTCTTCGCTTGACACTTTGGTTTTTTTTTTTGAGGAGATAAAGTTGATAATGAACACTATCATTATTATCAGCCTATTGTTGCCCAATGCTGGGTATAGGCCTTTTTCCCCAAATGCTATCCCTCACAATCTCTTGCCAGACGCATCTACGTACCCTCAGCCGACACAACAAATTCAAATTCAAATAACTTTATTTCAACGTAAAGAATTTACATTCTGTTTGCTGAATGTCAATGTACAATGTAAAATGTAAGCCGCCGCCTTCGGGCCGTATTGTAGTGGAGAAAAAGGCAGCGGCAAAAAAAAACTGCACTCTGACCATCTTTTCTCAAATCATCTTAAAACCAAATACATCAGTTGCCATATGTAAACCTAATAAGATTTCATGATTGCCATTAACAACCCTAAATGCCAAAGCATTAGTCAAATGTCTCACAATAATAGGGGAAAACATAAGTGCTGCGGCCAGACCCACGAACAGCACTCGTTCACGAGCATAACGCAGTGCTCAGCCATCATCAGTCTCAACCATTTTGGAGGGAGATAGATGACCCGAACACCACGCTACCATTCGAATGACCTTTAGCAAACTTGCAGTTAAGTTTTTGTCAGTTATATAAGGTATCATATAGTTATTAATTTGCAATCACGTCGTCTGTACACACTTGTATTATAAAATATGTTATACTTAACAATAGAATCGCGGTGGAATTGGTTTACTACCACGGATGAGGATCGTTTATACAGTCGTCTATTCTATAATATGCCTTTTTACATAGCGAATTTTTAATGAAAGTTTTAAATTTATTTTCAGACAAGCATAGAACACGTTCTGGAATTTTGTTGTAAAAACGAACGCAGTAACCTACAAATGATGTGCCTACCTTGGCTAATCGGGATTTAGTACTAGCAACCTTGTTTCTATTCCTTGTGTTTACGTTATGAACGTCCCTATTTAATTTAAACATTGTTATATTTTTTCGGACATACATTATATTATCGAATATATATTGGCAAGCCAGTGTAAGAATGCCTATTTCTTTAAAACGCTGCCTTAGCGATTCTCTACTGTTTAAGACACGGCAACGACACCGTACATATTGTTCGCGACATAGATTAGTTTTATTGTGGCAACATTATGTTACGTTATTATGTTGTCACTATTGTTCATGGAGTTCGCGCCTTACCGCTCCAGCGGTTTATTTAATTTTATAATATTATAGTCTTAAAAATAGTAAATCTCGGATTTTATTAATCACCAGCCTTTTAAATAAAGTCCACTCAACCATGTGTGTGCCACACTTATTAGGAGTAACAGATTATTAAGAGATTATTTCGATATCAACCCCTGTATCTCCCCACTGCTGGGACACGGGTCTCTTTTTACTTCGCAGGAAGGTTAGGCCATGCTTTACCAGGGGGGCCGGGTTGGTGGAGGATTGCAAGACAGTAGCGGGCCTTACTGTCAGAAGTTATCAAGCCGCCTATAAGGCTTCTGACATGGCTTAACGACTGCCATTACATGACAGCCGGTACCAACAGCTGAACGTGTCTTGCGAAGCACGGAAGCGCTCGGAAAAATAACACTAGCGGCAGTCCCGGGACGGTCACCCATCCTGCACCTGACCGCGCCTGTTGTTGCTTAACTCAAGGGATTAATTTCAATTACTCGGTTCGACTAGGCCACGAGCGCTTCTGCCACAGACTATTTACTTATCATTAATTTATTAAGGACGCCCGTATGCATTTACTCATGTAACTAGTGCAATAAATAATTTAAATATTAACCTTTAACTACTGACGTGGGGGCCTCTCAGGCCTCAAGAAAACTAAAATTGTGATTTACTCCCTTCCTCCGCGCACGGCATACGCGTAGCTTCTAGTACCTTCGAGTTTAGTTGCGCTGAGGCGATCAACAGCAGTGCACGTGTTTGCGCGCGCAATTTCGGTAAGTAAATTCATTTTGAAATTTCTTGTGGGCCTCTTAGACCCCCACCTCAGTATTTATGTAACTTTTTTGTGAATTGTATCTATTTAGTTATCGGCTTTTTTTTGCAGTACTTTGAAAACTTTTATACTATGGAGCCCAGAACGTCATCCGGGAGAAAACGGTCTCTTGGTAATAATAATAACAAACATGTAGCTAAAAATAGAAGGACCGTAGTGCCAGGGAACAACGATTTTGCGACAGCCGTGATGTGGATAGATCGTGAAGACTTTAGCGGTTCGGAGGCCGAAGATATTGATAACACCTTCTTTATACCGGAGCTTCACGAGCATGAGTCAGATATGCACAGTGCGTCGGAACCCGAAGAACAGGTTGACAATGTTCCGGAAGAACAGACCACGTGAGCCACGTTTGAGTTTGGCACGTGTGCTGGGAAAGGATACGCCTGCACCTGACCGTCAAGAAGTTGACGACGAACAATCTAAAAAAAGAAGAAGGTGCCACACATGTCCTTGGAAGCTTCAAAGAAAATCTACACACACATTTTATGCATGTAAAAAACATGTATGCCTTCAATGTGCAAAGCAAGTTTGCCCAGACTGTGTGTAATTCACAATAATTTGAAGACTGTTATTTTTTGTTCCTATTATTGTATTATAATTTCTTATGTGCCATTTACTAGAAAGACTATTTAAAATTAAGATTATAAGTTAATTGGTTGATTTTTTTAATATTTTTAATTGATACTTTGTGATATAAGACCTCTTGTGATTTTTGTCAAAAAATGCTAAGCGTTTTCTAAAGTTTGATATAATAGTTAATTATAAACAAATACATTATACAAAAATCATTTTATTTCATTTAAATATATCCACTTAAGCTAATTATTAAACACTAAACCCTAAACAAGACAAAGATTTTTAAATATAAGCATATATATACACGGGACTCTGAGGCCCCCACGTCAGTGTTTACGTGAAATGAAATCCACATCAGTAGCTAAAGGTTAATAATATTAATGTTATGTCCAGTCCGGTTAAGGCCACTTAGATTAAAAAAAAAACATGTTGTAATTTTTTTTCTTTTTTCTGGGGCCTAATTATGTAAGTATCCACTGAGTTTAGTGACGTTGATTTTAAGTTTTACTAAGCTACTCCAGATGCCATACATATTTTGACAGTTTGGAGTCGTCTAAATACTTAACTCGATAGAGTGGAATGTTACGTAATAGAAGGAGGACTGGTTTTACAATAATGTGTTGTTTTGTTTGTCTGATTATTTATCTATCTATTAAAAATAATATTAACACAGTGATCTATTTATTAAAAATAATAAAACACAGTGATCTATCTATTAAAAAAATATTAACACAGTAACAAATTCTATAATGAAAAGTCACCACTCATTCTGTAAAGTACTTCCTGTGACCCTTATAAACCATCTGTGACCCAAAAAGTTTCTGTTTACTTGCAATATAACTTGCAGATGAATATGAACTTTATTACGGTTGCTTATCTACAAACTACAGACATAAAGCAACATACCTATCTCGCTCTATATCTAACGCTTTTCACCACACGAAGAGCGCTGAAAAATGCTCATATTACGGACCTACTCGTTCTCGCTTAAAAAGCTTTACTCAAGAAACATTTTGCATACAGCCGATAAGAGATCTTGAGGGGTCACTCTGCTTCACTCAGGTTACATTCAAATATAAACGAGATTTCCTAATAACGCTAATTATTTTTTTAATAGCGGAAAGGTTGCATAGTCACTTATTTAATTTCTCCAAAATGATCTACATGTTGAAATATACACCTAGAACTTGTTACGTTAATTTGAAGGTTTTATCTTTGTGATTTAATTGGTTTGATGTGAGCAAACAAAAGCAAACGTGCCCACTGTAATTACGGTCTATTTTCTTCTAATTGGTGGCCATTCAATTTAGCGATCTTGCCTTTCGTGGTTGCAATTACAAACAAGGAAAATTGTCTTATCCTATCTTATCTTATCATGTCATCTTTGGTCTCTCAGGTCTGGAGCACACAGACAAAGCACGGGTCAAGGGCGCATAAAGGACGCGACTATGGTCTGTGTTCTGAAGGAGTTTCTTTTGCGTAAGTAACCTTTGCAAATCTAGGCATAAATATCATATTTGAAAATTTTCACTCTATTTGGCACCGAACACAAACGACGACGAGAAAAACTAGAATAACCCCAGAGCCGGCCGTAAAACAAGAACTAACGTAAATAAAGCCAAACCGCGGTCAGCTTGAATGTGCAGTGCATAAATTGCCCCCCAATCTGACCATCGAAGGCCCTTAGCGGCCACGAGGTGGGACAGATTTTATCAAGAAAATGGGCAGTGCTACCAGCCCCATTGTCGATACACGATTTTCACGAAAAAACGAGAACGCTTTCACGGTGACAAAGGAATGGCGTGATTAATACCTCACTTCGCTACTCTACCTCTAATTCTAGGTTACGCTAAGAGCCCTCAGTCTAATAAGTGCTGTGTCAAAAACGCTCCATTATAGGTATTACTAAGTGAATCGCGCGGTACGGTTAACGAGTTAATAACGAGCAATTTATGACATAATAAAGTAGGCACCTAGAGGGTGGAATTTAGCTTAAGCTTAGGTAGATTTACGATAGCCTAGAATTACTTAACTGCGAGATCATTGTCGCCACAATATTACACCCGCCTTGTCGGGGAGCAGACTATAAGCTGATATCGTTAGGCCAGAAAAATGCAGCTGCCAATGAAATGAGGTCCTTGAGAAGTACTACTCTGTGTAAAAAGTATCGGGAATATATCAATAAAAAGACCCGCGTAAAAGAGGTCGGTTTAATTTTTTTACTGCATATTGGTAGCATTGTACTGATTTAGCGCGCAAAATTTGAGAGGGGTCTGTCATTTAATTTGTTTTTAACTACACTTTTTGTTGGTCATAGTTTTGAGTCCTCGGCGATTTTTACAATGGAAAATATTGTTGAACAAAGAGTGTGCCTTAAATTTTGTGTTTCAAATGATATTTCATGTGGTGAATCACTAAAAATGTTGCGAAATACCTACGGCGAATCGTGTATATCGAAAACAAGGGGTTATGAATGGTATAAGGCTTTTAAAGAAGGCCGAGAAGTAGTAGTAGACTTGCCTCGTTCTGGTAGACCTTCAACCGCTATGACCAAAGAAAACATCAACAGAATCAAGAAGCTAGTGCTCGAAAATCGACGTATGAGTCTGAGAGAGTTGGCTAGTGAGGTGAACATATCTTTTAAGACAATATTCTCATTGGCATTTTAGGCATGAAACGCGTCGCCGCTCGACTAGTTCCAAAAGAGCTCAATTTTGTTCAAAAAGCGCAGCGTCCAGATTTGTGGCAACACAACTCATGGATGCTGCACCATGATAATGCACCATCACACACAGCCATTATAGTGAAAGAGTTTTTAGCGAAAAATTCAACAAAAGTTCTCGACCAAGCACCGTATTCACCTGATATGGCTCCGTCTGACTTTTTTTTATTTCCCAAGTTAAAATTACCACTTCGAGGAAAACGTTTTGAGTCGATAGAAGCCATAAAAGAAAATTCGCTGAATGAGCTAAAGGCCATACCGCAAATAGCCTATGAAAAATGTATGGAAGACTGGGTGAAGCGGTGGAGATGTTGTATTGCAAACGATGGGGCCTACTTTGAAGGCGATAAAATAAATTTAGATGAATAATTTGTATTTTTTGTTTTATTGGCAAATTCCCGATACTTAGTACACAGAATGTATGTGTAGTGTTACTTTGAATGACAGGATACGCAATAGTCTGATTAGAGAACGTTGTGGACTGAAAGAGGATGTAGTGACTAGAATTGAGAAAGGAATGTTGCCTTGGTTTAGACATGTGGAGAGGATGAAGGAAGAAAGATTGACGAAACAAATATATATTGCGAACGTGAGTGGAAGGGCTGGTAAAGGACGTCCCAGACGGACTTACATCGACCAAATAGGGGATGTATTAGCAAAGAGAAAGATAAAAAGTACCCGGAACTGGCGTGCGTGCATGCAACGACTTATGAACGTTGATGAAGCGAAGGTCTGTCAGGATCGTGGCAAGTGGCAGTCCCTGGTCTCTGCCTACCCCTCTGGGATACAGGCGTGAGGTTATGTATGTATGTAGAAAAATGAGTTTTTTGTAAGCTCGTCGAAACTATAGTTTTGATCAAGTACGTTATATTTATTACGGTAGGTAACATTTCAACGTATCTTTATCAAGTAAATGATTCTGCAATTAAGTTAAGAATGTATTTTAATCATGTTGGCAAATTTTTGATAATGTATATTGGCATAAGTTATTTGCTGATTATACCTTATTATGCTTTTTTCGTCATGTGGTGCGAAATTTTACTTTGTTTTGTAATAATTATGTGGAAAATACCATGAATATTCCACGATCGGATACACACGATTGTACAAAATAATTTGTGATAAATATATGTACAAAATACTTTACTATATTTTTGTACGTTACGTTACGTTATCAACCCTTGTATGTCCCCACGGTTGGGGCACGGGTCTCTTCCTGCATCGCAGGAAGGGACCCGTACTTTTGTGCACATCTTAGATAAATATACTAGTATACATACTCATAACTCATACCTGATCCTGGAGGGGTGGGCAGATGAAGTTTGTGGTAACCCCAGCGTTTTCTAACAATTTCCTCAGTCGTGACAACCCTCTTTCGCTTCATAAACATTCATTAATGGCTGCTTGCACGCACTCCAGCAAAAACACCAAACATGGCAATTTACTTTTTTATTATGTACCACTTTTATTGTTTGTCACTGGCAGCTATTTTTAATTTATTGCTAAACAAATGCTCTCTGATTATACTATTTTTATTTTTAATGCACTAACCCGTGCTAAGGAACAAATTTAAAAAAATGGCTCAATTGGTAGAGCGCTGGCACGGATAGCCAGAGGTTGCGGGTTCGAATCCGGGCATGGGTGAAATTTTTAGCCTCTAAATAGGTTTTTAAAATGCTCTCTGCCTAAAAAAATTAAACTGTCTGTAGAAAAACTGACTTACTTAATTCTAACATGCAGCAGGGCAATAGCAGATTAAAGATCCTAAAAGGAATCCAAAGAAGACGTCTTAAAGATAAAACTATGCTTTAAAACTACGAGGAAGTTTTATTCGAAAGTGCAACAAGAGTGATTCCGAAAGTTTATAAATCAGTCGAGTTAACGTCGCGGAAACCGAGGATGAGTTATTTTAACTCTTAAAACTACTAACTCCGCCTTTCTGGCGTTTTGTACAACATTGTTACAGTCACACGGCGCACCCGCCGAATCTCTGCTCCAAGACACGGAAACTATGTTGCAAATAGTCACGCAAACCTCATTGTTCTGTTTATACAATCAACTTTTAATCTGATTAAGTTTAAAACTACATAGTCGGGTAGTGTGTTCAATTAATTAACGTTGGAATTTTAGGGACTTGCCAACATGTTGTAATTTAGATTTTCAATATCGAAGGAAGACAATGGAAACTAAACAAATATTAGAACTATGCTCAGTTGCTCAGGTGTAAAACGTAAGTTCTCATGTGAAATTTGTATAATATGAGAAAACTTTAGTGAGACCGCAACGCGGGCGCCTCGATAAATCAAAATTATTGGCAAAGTTTGAAAGGAGAAAGGCACCTGAGATAGGTACCAAGTACTAATAAATTCCCGCATATTTTGCGGAAGAAACATTTCTGCCTCTGAAATTAGCTGTCTGAGGTTAAGGAGAGGATTCAATATTATATTCGTTTGAATTTATTTTATCTGTATAATCTTTTCAAGTGACTCCAAGGACGATACCAGTACGTTTATGTAGTAAGATGGGGCAGGGAGGAGCTAAAGGAAACTTATTTTATTCTTGCTCTATACCCTAGAGCAAGCAAGAAACTTTTTAACACGTTGCTCTGATACTGACCATGTATTGCACGATTTGTCAGATGGCCTTTAGAAAACCAACGCTTGCTAACTAATGCGAAATAATTAAATGTTGTGACGACTGTGTAAAGGTTTCAAAATTCTGCAGACTCTGTAGACCAAGGAACCTTATCAAAATAATCTGAGGCGTTTTTTGAAGTTTCCGCCTGCCATATCTTCTTCATTTATTCATCTTCTTTATTGTTCTTCGCAATGAAGAACTTTCAAAAAACATATTTAGACTTCAATGAAGTTAAATAAAATTAAAAGTTAGTAAATAATTATGAACTACGATCCCCAACCCGCATGCCCAGCGTGGGGATTGTGGGCATTACCCCCCAATGATGGCCAAAACTTACGCTATGGCGCTCATTAGGAGAGGGCTATGTCCAGCAGTGGACTAATATAGCCTGAAAAAGAAAAAAAATCTCTACATCTAATACTTTCAAGAACCTGTCGAAAATCAATTCTAGTCACCTGATACTAGAATTGCGTGACGAAGTCAGCTGTGACGTAGTTGCTAAAAATGCCATACGATACACGGAGCATTTGTCACTATTTTACGTACCATTTACTCCACTACCACTTTTATAAAACGTTGAAGTACTTAAATCATTGGAAAATTGTCTTTGAATTTCGGAAATAGCTCCAAAAAACTGCGACACTCGATTCCTAAATATGTGGGTACCTACAAATTTATCCGAAACCCTCGATGCACAAATCCGACCCGCACTTGAACGGTTTTTATCTGTACTTTCTAGTTTTATTGACTTTTTTTTTTCTATAAACTATTAATAATAAGTAGACTTTTAGTCCGGATCTACTTACGGGTATAACAACACCCGTAAGTAGATCCGGACTAAAAGTCTACAATGTGTTGTGCTTACGAAAGTTTTAGTTCAAAAATATTAATACTAAGTGCTAAAATTTGTAATTAAAATCATATAGCATCCGCCGCTGTGCTAAATTCATCACCTATATTGTAACAGTCATTTCTCTGCTGTAGCAGACAGCGCGCGCATCCCTCCGTTTAGTAGGTGCCTACAGTCTATTAGCTTTTAGAATATATTTTCATTTTTCATTTTCATTTATTCAATGCAGTCATGAACAATTAAATAAGATACAGTAACTTAACTAATTGAACATGGACCCTGTAGGGGTATGGCAGATTTACATGTTACATGGCGTATACAATTGTAAAGCATGCATGTACTTAAATACCCTAAGATAGAATTAACTTAAAATATTAACATAGTATTTGTGTATATATAGGTAATTATAAATCTTTAAAAACCTATTTAGAGGCTAAAAATTTCACCCATGCCGGGATTCGAACCCGCAACCTCTGGCTATCCGTACCAGCCATCTACAGTACATCTACATCTACGTACCAGTATCTGGTACGGATAGCCAGAGGTTGCGGGTTCAAATCCCGGCATCGGTGAAATTTTTAGCCTCTAAATAGGTTTTTAAATTTGTTCCTTAGCACGGGTTAGTGCATTAAAAATAAAAATAGTGTAATTATAAATCTTTATCACACATATATTCATCTATGGATTAGTAGGACTTTTTGACTAATAGAGCTTTAAGTTGTGTGTTAAATGTTGTATATTTTGTAATAACTTTAAGATTGTCCGGTAGATTATTGTAAATAAGTATGCATCTGTATTGTGGGCTATTCTTAAAAATTTCTAATTTAGGTGCAGGAAGGACAAGTTTGTTCTTACGAAGTGGATTTTTATTTTTCTCGAAAAGATTCATATTTTTGTGTACAAACAAAGCGACTTCTAGGATATATATTGACGGTAAAGTAAGAATATTTATTACCTCGGCTACTATCGGATCGAATCGGATATATTCATGTAATAGTAATATCGGAACTAATATGACACTTAATTTCGAAATCGGAACTAATATGACACTTAAACTCTTAGGTTAAGAAATATCGGTGTAGTTTTTAGTGTTATAGTGTTCTCTATATCTGTCTATCTAGTCTTACCCCAGTTGCCTGAGTTTGTGATAGACCTTCGAGCTCTAGGTGGCAAGCAATTGGGCTACAACCGTTGCAGCAACACGTTCCCAACAATAAACTCGAGCAATAAAGGAAACTTAGCACCGACTCGCCCGACCGGCGACGACCCGGCTAGGCGCTGTAAATTTCACGAAAAAGTATTGCCAGTCACTTTACATCAAACGACTCGCAAGCATTACGCTGGATGATTAGATTACGGAACAGTACAATAAGAAAATACATGGCATATAATAGAAGGGCTAATTTTCTTCAAGTAGTTGTCTTTTGTTAATTTTCACCATGCAAATTCACCTAGTACTTAGATAATGTAGTACTTAATATAGTAACGGTCCACTTATATAATTAAACGTATATTTGATTGCGGGTCTAAAAATTATTAAAGAATATGAACGACGCTAGCGTAGCGAATATGAACGACGCTAGCGTAGCGAATATGAACGCCGCACATAGGGACGGTCGTGGTTTCGAATTCCTCTGCGATAAATTACCCGGCGTGGTAATTATTAAACCTACACTCTCTTTGAGAGAAGGCGTGTGCCCTGCAGTGAGACAAATATAGATTACATTAAAAAAATGGTCTAAACTATCCGTAATTTTATTGAGACCACATGTATCTTAAACATACTCATTATTTTATCATCTGTAATTATGTTACGCGTTATCGGTGTCGTATCGCCCTAAAGTGAAAACGACTGATTTCTTTCGTTGGAAAAAACAATAGCGACGCCATTGCCGGTTGAAAATGAGATGCGCCACGGATCAAAAACGTTTGCTGAGCCCTCAGGGGGTTGGGTGGCTTCATTAGACACCATTTACATTCTGCTTCTCGCGCCTTGCGCACTACTTCACACGTAGTTACTTCTTTCTAAATTCTTCTTCTACTAAGCTCCATATAGCCAATGATACAGGTTGCACTAACTTGTTTCTTAGTCTAGGTGTTAGCGCATGCAGAACACGGTGAGAGGTGGATTATCGTTTGAAGGAAATCGTACAATTAATTTATTTATTTATTCATAAGAAATAGGCGCACACTTAATTAAGATAAGATAAGAATATTCTTTATTGTACACCAGAGCACATATTATAAAACATGTAAAGATACAAAGTACAATTGTACTAAGTAAAATTACGTTGTGCTTAGTAAGCAGATTGGGCCGCACGGTATGCAGCCAAGCGCCCCCTAGTTAGTCAGTCTTGCGGGGGTAGTACGACGCTAGTCACGCGTTTTGAATATCAAAAGTCGTGACTTTTTAGCATATTGTCAAATTCTGACATTTATGCGCCATAGAACGCGCGGCCTAGGTAGTACCATGGCACGCCATCGTACTACCTACGCCGTAAAGACCTTGAGAGAAGCCGTTAAGGCATTGCACGCGGTTTAGTCCTTATTTAATTCACGTACATATATAAATTAACGTGTATTTCGTATCTATAATATTGTTTTCGTGCGTTAAACTTTCGGGACTCTTATATTTCGGTAAACCTTGAACAGTGAACCTTTCAGAAAAGTTCGTGAGTTCAAATCCCGGCGTGCACCAATGACTTTTTTTCATAATATTCGTACCTTTGTGAAGTTAAAGTAGCAATACTGCTCGCTAACGGTGAAGGAAATCGTGAAAAAACATGAGTGTCTGAGGTGTTCATATACCACCACCACCAGCACTTGAAACTGCTCGCCCATGGTCTCTCTCTCTCTGAGAGAGATAATTTTATTTCATTTTATTCTCAAGGAAGACTAACAGCTATAACAGGTTTACAATACATAGATAAATAGGACACACTCAGCGAATTAAAAGTCTTCACAATTAGTTTTAGATTGGCTTGAACGCAGACAGTTCACATGTGATAGCACCATTAACGTAATGAGGAAATTACACTAAAAATAGAAATACAAATAAGAAAGCAGTAATTAATCAATTTATAAAATAGATTGATTTAACAAAGCTCCACTCGGTTCAAAAAAAAACTACGTGTCAAAAAACAACTGATTAAGCACGCGCCTCGCCTCAGAATGTTTAGTACTAAACAAATCCATTTCACACTTATCAGACATTAAATTGAAAAATCTGCCTGCACGCAGGAGATAAGTGTTCTTACTGTAGTTAGTAGTTTATGTTGTTTGTATATTTTATGCTGTAGTTAGTATAGTTTTTATAATAGTTTAAGATTATGAAAAAGAGGGTTTGTGCTTATCATTATATGTTAGAAGTGACATATCCGATTTTAGAATTTATATAAATAGTTATAAATAGATTTACATGAACACAGGCCGTATATACGCGACACCGAATAACTGAAGCCGAGTATACCCGATTCAGCGTCACTATTCGTCACGATTCACTATTCAGAAAGGTCGCAAAGTGTGCCTAAAAAGGTTTGATTCCAAAAAGTAAGCACAATGCAAGTGTGCTGTTTACACACTACCCTCGCCACTCCAGTTGCAGTTACATTTATGAAGCAGATGAAGTCTCTATTTCTCGAGTATCGCCTGATTAATATTTACCTTTCACTTCTTGTGGATTGTAGATCATTAACCTTTTGCCTGTGCAGCCGAATAAATAAGGGTTCCGTGAATTCGTTATAATATTAAAGAAGGCCAATTAAGGCGAGGCCTCGACGTTAATAAATTAGGGATAATGAGGACCTCTTGTTTTATAAGTTTAGCTAAGCATTAAAATGTAGACGTTTCAATATCTATTGAATTTTGTGACCTTTTAAGAGTATAAAATAATAAGTAAACATTTGTCGATTTATCGCAAAAATGAGCCATATGGTAAAGTCATTAATTCGTTTATTATTATTATTATTATATTATAAAAAATATATTCTTTGTAATATTTACACACACTCACACACATGTGGATACTCCCATACTCGCACAGATACACAAAACAGGCGTTACGCCTAGCAAGCAGCTTATGACAGCTTCACATAAGCTGCTTTTAATTTTTATTGTAACTACCTACTAAAATACTATGTTGTTTCTGAAAACAAAAATATTTTTAAATAAAACGAAATAAAGACCGTAAACTAAGTAACGGTATGTAAGCGTATTATTATTAAGTATAAGTATGTATCAATATTCACATTTGCACTGGCTACCCGTCTTTCTAATTTCCTTCAGCAACTTTCCATCGTAAGGTTGTCTGGAAGAAATTGCTTTTACCAAATGCCGCCAATTGAACTATGTATATTTATACTATTTTTATTTTTAATGCACTAACCCGTGCTAAGGACAAATTTAAAAACCTATTTAGCCTCTAAATATGTATATTTGCAATTATTTTGTATTTGTTGTTTTTCCCGTGTACAATAAAGAATATTCTTATCTTAAACTCCGGTGGTAGCGGAACGGTACAACACCGACCTCTCAATCGTGAGGTCGTTGGTTCGAATCCCGGCACGTGGGCAGTTCTCTATATTTGTGAGGTTATAGTAGGAATACCGCTCGCTAATTGTGAAGGAAAACATCGTGAGGATACCTGTCTGGGGAATTCAAATACCTTAGCGCTTGCAATTGTCAAGTGGGCACGCGTGTTAATTAAGCCCATACTCTCTCTCTCTCTCTCTGTCTTTCTCTCTCTGTCTCTCTCTCTGTCTCTCTCTCTGAGAGAAGGCCTGTGCCTTGCAGTGGAACGTTTATTTTGATACGTTAAAAATAATATTATTATTATCTAGCTGATTCTCTACAATAACACAATAATGAACTCGTGTTATGAAGTCCGTTTACAACTATCCCACAGTGCATTCCGCAGCAGTCTTGAACACTGATACAGTTGGCTGGGCCAGTTAAAGTTCGTCGTGAATTAATCTCTCAGCTCTCCGGTAGGCTAGACAAATCGATTAAAACCCTCGTCGACGATCTATTAGAGCTGCAATCCTCAGACCGCAAATAGACAGATATAAATACCTTGCGTCTCAGACTAACCTCACTGCGCTGTCGACGTTAGTTTGATCCTATTGCAAATTTGTCGAGTCCGTTTATTTAACAAGGCGTTTCGGGGCGCTATCTAGCGCCACCTATGGAAAAAAAATCATAACTTGTTTTATAATACGTTTTTATCTAAAAGTGAACGTGAGAAATCTTAACAACTGTGGCAACTATTTTTAGAACCTACTGTCTAGAACCTCACTGCTGGGGCACGGGTCTCTTCCTGCATCGCAGGAAGGTTAGGCCATACGGGGGCCAAGTCCGGGTTGGTGGAGGGTTGTAAGACAGTGGCGGCTCTTAGAGTCAGAAGTTATCGAGCCGCCCATAAGGCCTCTGACATGGCTTAACGACTGCCATTATATGACAGCCAGCACCAACGGCTCAACGTGTCTTGCAAAGCACGGAAACGCTCGGAAAAAATGTCACTAGCGGTAGTCACGGGACGCTCACCCATCCTGTATTGTATCTGACCGCGCCTGTTGTTGCTTAACCAAGTGATTGATTCCAATCACTCGGTTCGCCTAGACCACGAGTGCCGTTGGTGTCAGCTGTCATGTAATGGCAGTCGCTAAGCCATTATTGGCGGCTTGATAACTACTGACAGTAAGGTCCGCCACTACCTTACAATTCTCCACCAACCCGGACTTAACCGTCTTGGTGGAGTACGGCCCAACCTTCCTGCGATGCAGGAAAAGACCCGTGTCCCAGCAGTTGGGACAGTCGACCAGTACAATGAATCGATTTTGATGTTCAAATTTCCTTCGACGATTTGGAACAGAGTAAGACGAAGATTGGGAGCCATCAAACATCGTATTTCGAGATTCATTTTTATAGAGAGTAATAAATCAATAATCACTGAGGCTAGATCTATAACAATCAAGTTCTTTGTTCTAACACCTATGCTACGCCAGACAAGGTACTCAATAAACTTGTGAAAACAAGTTTATTACGTATTTGTGGTTTTATGAACTTAACCTGCATCTGCCCTCGAGCGTTGTCGCATTTCGAACAATCTAACTTCTTTCTTAGAAATAACTTTTAAGATAAATACAAAATCGAACTTCTGTACCTACTATGTACCATTCGTTCATACTTATTTCGGGCAAGAAGCCACTAGTGTTCATTTATTGTTTTCGAATTTGAATTTTCATTAAGGTCATAGGCAAATTGTTCATTTTTAATTGCCATTTTAAACCGATTAGAAATACCCTTTGTAAAATGAAGCCAAAATTGTACTTCTGTACCTAATACCTATTCATTCATACTTATTTCGGGCGAGGAGCCACTCAGAGTTGATTAATTGATTCCAAATTTGAATTTTCATTAACGTCGTCGGCAAATTGTTTTTTTACTGGCCAGTTTTAACCGAAAGCCATCATTGAAAAGAAGATTTATTATGAAGAAATGGTCCCAACTAGTATTTAAAAAAATTGTCCGTTTGATTAATGAGTCCTTGTTAGATTTTAAGGTTCTTATAGTCTCTATACCTATATATTGATAGAGTTATTTCGTTTTGCTTCAAAATATTTTTTTTCACTTACTACTACTGTCACACACGGCATAGTACAAGGAGCCTAAATTAACATTACCCATTACGATTTTCACACCCTGCCTCGCAATTTCTACTTGCATTGAATTGATAGCAGCATCGTGTGGGTATATATAATTAACCAAAAGTAAGCTTTTGACTGTAGTATTACAGAGCCATGAAATATTAATGTAACGTGTCTATCTGTATTGCGTAATACTAGGAGATTACCCTTTGATATTCAAGTTACGAGATCTACCTTTATTAAGGACATGAAGAGAACTAGGTTCATGTGAAATGATATTCCAGGTATAAAGCTAACCGCCGTGATAAGTTGCGAGACGATTCATCAAAAAGTTCTCTTTGTACGTACAAAGCTTTGTACTTACTTAATAGCACGCAGCCGTACATACGTGTGTATGTCAGTCAGTTTCATATTTTAATGTCCTAAACTCTAGGGTTATAAATTATTATTAATTAAGATGCTTTAAGACCTAGACTAGACTGGTACAGCAGACATCAGTAAGTGTGCCTCGAAAAAAATAAAATTTTTCGCCAAAAAATACCGTTTTTAAAGGAAATGCAGTCTTGAACCACATTTTAGCCCTAGGTGGTAGTTAGATGAATGGAGGAAGGGAAGTCAAGAACAATAAACGAAAACATTTTTAAATTAAATTACGCATAGTGCCCAACCAACCCGGACTTGGCCCCTGTGGTGGAGTATGCCCTAACATTCCTGCGATGCAGGAAGGGACCCGTGCCGCAGCAGTGGGGGCAAACACGGGTTCATATCAAGCACAATGGCCCAACAAACCTGACATTTCCGTTTGGCTATTAAGTTAGGCTAAAAAATTAAATGCTTCTTGTCTCACTGATCAGCATTTGATACCGATTATGTAAATTGCAACTACAAATTTGACAGCTAACATACAAGAAATACGTCGAATGCAACATCAAACATCACAATGAAAGTTGTATAACATGAGTCACTTATTTAGGTTCTTCGAAGTTATTTCGGATTATTTACGGTGGTTATTTTTCTACTTACAAATTTCTAAACTACGTGTAAAGCCCAATAATGTAATTATTACGTGTACGAATTTAATATCGTATGTTTTAATAATTTTCAATGGTGTTTAATTTTTTCTGTGTGATATGATAGTGTGTGATATACGTAAGTTGTTGGGCTTCTGAAAACTTCTAACAGTAAGGCCCGCCACTGTCTTACAATCCTCCACCAACCCGGACTTGGTGTAGAGTATGGTTAAACGTTGCTGCGATGCAGGAAGAGACCCGGTCCCCAGCAGAGGATACATACAAAGGGTTGATTTCGATATTGGGCTTCTAGAGTTAATACCAGTGCGGCCTGGCGCGGCTTTAGTTTATTTTGTCACCTTGTGGCCCTTGCCTGTGTAGCGTTATTTATTTATTGCGAAATACGCCACTAAAATTAATATTTTTCTATATCCAACTTTACGTTTTTCAGTTTCACAAAATTAATATTTTTAGTTTATTTTCTTCATTTACTCGTTCTTGGCCATTATTTTGAGCTATCTTTGAATGAGTTATTATCTGTGGCAATCACTCATTCAATACTTTCATTCAGCATTTTTTTTTTCACTCACTCATCTCGGCTCTTGCGGCTCATTGAAATTTCACCACGGAAGATGTTGGGTGTGCGCTCTGTTACGCTGCCAGTCTCCTACGGCCATTTTTTAATCAATAGTAATATTTCCTTGCCTGCGACCCTTTGCCCCCGCTTTTGGGGTTCAAGATCCCCTCTGAAAATTCAAGATCCGGATTTAAACTATAGAGTCCGGACTAGCTTCCTCCGGACTCATTTTAAAAGAAGTCCAGTTGCCCCTACGGACTGCTGCCTCTACTATCTTTAAAGCCTAGCCCTGGCGTGGCTTCCCGAAGGGGTGGGCGCCGGCCTTCTACGCCGCTATCGAGGCGACACGGCGCGTCATCGCATCCAGCCAAGGGGAGTACCTATAGGCAGCGTGAACTGAACCAACCTAACTGGTGTAGGTCACGGACCTATTTCTTAATAACCCACTTCTTTTCTTTTTGTAAATAAAATTTTGTAAATATTGTACGTATTTTAGATTATTATTTTTACCCCTGTCTTCCCGAGTGCGACACTTGCCAAAAAGTTGCCGACCGACGTCCTAGAGCATCTTTCATTTACGTCATATTTAATCTACGAGGTATTTACGCGCTGGTCTCTAGAAATATTCTATTGACGTGATGGCCGCTCCAGTTCTAGTGGCCCTAATGATTTTTTTTAATAAATAGCAAAAAAACTTTTTACAAATTTCACCCAACTGCAGTGCAGTTTGTTAGCGTTGCGCTCTTATAACTTAAACTAGGGGGCGAGCCCCCTGCGCGCTTACGCGCGCCAACCCCCAGCCGCTCCGAGCTGCGCTCTCCGCGGCGCTCGGCCTAGGGCCTCGCTAGACACTTATTGTAGTGAATTGTTGCATGGGAACATGTATGGTCTCGGCCTTCGGCCTCGGCCTGGACGGAGCTCGGCCTTCGGCCTCGCCGCGGCGGGGTTCCTCGTGCCCGCTCCGCGGAGCTCGGCCTCCGGCCTCGCAAGTTTGTCTCTTTTTGCTCTTGCGCTGGTACTTGTGCGCCGTAAACTGAACGGTCTCGGCCTTTGGCCTCGGCCTGGACGGAGCTCGGCCTTCGGCCTCGCCGCAGCGGGGTTTCTCGTGCCCGCTCCGCGGGGCTCGGCCTCCGGCCTCGCGAGTTTGTCTCTTTTTGCTCTTGCGCTGGTACTTGTGCGCCGTAACCTGAACGGTCTCGGCCTTCGGCCTCGGCCTGGACGGAGCTCGGCCTTCGGCCTCACCGCGGCGGGGTTCCTCGTGCCCGCTCCGCGGAGCTCGGCCTGCGGCCTCGCAAGTTTGTCCCTTTTTGCTCTTGCGCTGGTACTTGTGCGCCGCAATTTGAATGGTCTCGGCCTTCGGCCTCGGCCTAAACGGAGCTCGGCCTTTGGCCTCGCCGTGGCAGAACTTTTTGTGCCCGCTTCGCGAAGCTCGGCCTCCGGCCTCGCAAGTTTGTCTCATTTCTCTATTGAAAAGTCCATTTTAGTACTAAATCTCCATACAAAAATTTGTCATTTTCAATCATCAATATCTCGGCCGCCATCTTGAAATTCCAAGATGTCGGATTTTTCTCATATACCTGGGTCTTTTGGCAACGCGATGCCGCTTACGGCATATCTCCAGCATATGCCCAGTTGGCTGCCGACTTTTTTTCGCAAAGGTCGATTTTTCGGTTGGTCATATCTGCGCCGCCATTTTGAATTTCGAACAACCAAAATTTTTTTTTTCAATCGGATCACTAAAACACCGTTCTATCAAAATTTCATCCAAATCGGCCGGTAAACAACAGAGTTAGCACCCTCGCGTAGTGGAACGCGTTCGAAATTCAAAAATCGGCTCCATAGGATGGCCGTATATCGTACATTCCCTACAACTTTGTCATACATCATTTTCGTCCAACTCGTGCCATTTCCGAGAAAACGTATTATGTTAGATCAGTGAGTATACCGGATTGTAGCTTTATATATATATAACTAGGGGGCTAGCCCCCTGCGCGCTTACGCGCGCCAACCCCCAGCCGCTCCGAGCTGCGCTCTCCGCGGCGCTCGGCCTAGGGCCTCGCTAGACACTTATTGTAGTGAATTGTTGCATGGGAACATGTATGGTCTCGGCCTTCGGCCTCGGCCTGGACGGAGCTCGGCCTTCGGCCTCGCCGCAGCGGGGTTCCTCGTGCCCGCTCCGCGGAGCTCGGCCTCCGGCCTCGCGAGTTTGTCTCTTTTTGCTCTTGCGCTGGTACTTGTGCGCCGTATCCTGAACAGTCTCGGCCTTAGGCCTCGGCCTGGACGGAGCTCGGCCTTCGGCCTCGCCGCGGCGGGGTTCCTCGTGCCCGCTCCGCGGAGCTCGGCCTCCGGCCTCGCGAGTTTGTCCCTTTTTGCTCTTGCGCTGGTAATTGTGCGCCATAACCTGAATGGTCTCGGCCTTCGGCCTCGGCCTAAACGGAGCTCGGCCTTCGGCCTCGCCGCGGCAGAACTTTTTGTGCACGCTTCGCAAAGCTCGGCCTCCAGCCTCGCAAGTTTGTCTCATTTCTCTATTGAAAAGTCCATTTTAGTACTAAATCTCCATACAAAAATTTGTCATTTTCAATCATCAATATCTCGGCCGCCATCGTGAAATTCCAAGATGTCGGATTTTTCTCATATACCTGGGTCCTTTGGCAACGCGATGCCGCTTACGGCATATCTCCAGCATATGCCCAGTTGGCTGCCGACTTTTTTGCGCAAAGGTCGATTTTTGGGTCGGCTATATCTGCGCCGCCATTTTGAATTTCGAACAACCAAAATTTTTTTTTTCAATCGGATCACTATAACACCATTCTATCAAAATTTCATCCAAATCGGCCAATAAACAACAGAGTTAGCACCCTCGCGTAGTGGAACGCGTTCGAAATTCAAAAATCGGCTTCATAGGATGGCTGTAATTCATACATTTCCTACAACTTTCTCATACATCATTTTCGTCAAAATCTTACCGTTTCCGAGAAAACGTATGGATGAATAGATCAGTGAGTATACCGGATTGTAGCTTTATATATATATAACTAGGGGGCGAGCCCCCTGCGCGCTTACGCGCGCCAACCCCCAGCCGCTCCGAGCTGCGCTCTCCGCGGCGCTCGGCCTAGGGCCTCGCTAGACACTTATTGTAGTGAATTGTTGCATGGGAACATGTATGGTCTCGGCCTTCGGCCTCGGCCTGGACGGAGCTCGGCCTTCGGCCTCGCCGCGGCGGGGTTCCTCGTGCCCGCTCCGCGGAGCTCGGCCTCCGGCCTCGCAAGTTTGTCCCTCTTTGCTCTTGCGCTGGTACTTATGCACCGTAAATTGAACGGTCTCGGCCTTCGGCCTCGGCCTGGACGGAGCTCGGCCTTCGGCCTCGCCGCGGCGGGGTTCCTCGTGCCCGCTTCGCGGAGCTCGGCCTCCGGCCTCGCAAGTTTGTCCCATTTTGCTTTTGCGCTGGTACTTGTGCGCCGTAACCTGAATGGTCTCGGCCTTCGGCCTCGGCCTAAACGGAGCTCGGCCTTCGGCCTCGCCGCGGCGGAGTTCCTCGTGCCCGCTCCGCGGAGCTCGGCCTCCGGCCTCGCAAGTTTGTCCCTTTTTGCTTTTGCGCTGGTACTTGTGCGCTATAACTTGAATCGTCTCGGCCTTCGGCCTCGGCCTAAACGGAGCTCGGCCTTCGGCCTCGCCGCGGCAGAACTTTTTGTGCCCGCTTCGCGGAGCTCGGCCTCCGGCCTCGCAAGTTTGTCCCATTTCTCTGTTGAAAAGTCAATTTTAGTACTAAATCTCCATACAAAAATTTGTCATTTTCAATCATCAATATCTCGGCCGCCATCTTGAAATTCCAAGATGTCGGATTTTTCTCATATACCTGAGTCCTTTGGCAACGCGATGCCGTTTACGGCATATCTCCAGCATATGCCCAGTTGGCTGCCGACTTTTTTGCGCAAAGGTCGATTTTTCGGTCGGCTATATCTGCGCCGCCATTTTGAATTTCGAACAACCAAAATTTTTTTTTTCAATCGGATCACTATATCACCATTCTATCAAAATTTCATCCAAATCGGTCGGTAAACTACAGAGTTAGCACCTTCGCGTAGTGGAACGCGTTCGAAATTCAAAAATCGGCTTCATAGGATGGCTGTAATTCATACATTTCCTACAACTTTCTCATACATCATTTTCGTCCAAATCTTACCGTTTCCGAGAAAACGTATGGATGAATAGATCAGTGAGTATACCGGATTGTAGCTTTATATATATATAACTAGGGGGCGAGCCCCCTGCGCGCTTACGCGCGCCAACCCCCAGCCGCTCCGAGCTGCGCTCTCCGCGGCGCTCGGCCTAGGGCCTCGCTAGACACTTATTGTAATGAATTGTTGCATGAGAACGTGTATGGTCTCGGCCTTCGGCCTCGGCCTGGACGGAGCTCGGCCTTCGGCCTCGCCGCGGCGGGGTTCCTCGTGCCCGCTCCGCGGAGCTCGGCCTCCGGCCTCGCAAGTTTGTCCCTATTTGCTCTTGCGCTGGTACTTGTCCGCCGTAACCTGAACGTTCTCGGCCTTCGGCCTCGGCCTGGACGGAGCTCGGCCTTCGGCCTCGCCGGGGCGGGGTGTCTCGTGCCCGCTTCGCGGAGCTCGGCCTCCGGCCTCGCAAGTTTGTCTCTTTTTGCTCTTGCGCTGGTACTTGTGCGCCGTTAACTGAATGGTCTCGGCCTTCGGCCTCGGCCTGGACGGAGCTCGGCCTTCGGCCTCGCCGGGGCGGGGTGTCTCGTGCCCGCTTCGCGGAGCTCGGCCTCCGGCCTCGCAAGTTTGTCTCTTTTTGCTCTTGCGCTGGTACTTGTGCGCCGTTAACTGAATGGTCTCGGCCTTCGGCCTCGGCCTAAACGGAGCTCGGCCTTCGGCCTCGCCGCGGCAGAACTTTTTGTGCCCTTTTCGCGGAGCTCGGCCTGCGGCCTCGCAAGTTTGTCCCATTTCTCTGTTGAAAAGTCAATTTTAGTACTAAATCTCCATACAAAAATTTGTCATTTTCAATCATCAATATCTCGGCCGCCATCTTGAAATTCCAAGATGTCGGATTTTTCTCATATACCTGGGTCCTTTGGCAACGCGATGCCGTTTACGGCATATCTCCAGCATATGCCCAGTTGGCTGCCGACTTTTTTGCGCAAAGGTCGATTTTTCGGTCGGCTATATCTGCGCCGCCATTTTGAATTTCGAACAACCAAAATTTTTTTTTTCAATCGGATCACTAAAACACCGTTCTATCAAAATTTCATCCAAATCGGCCGGTAAATAACAGAGTTAGCACCCTCGCGTAGTGGAACGCGTTCGAAATTCAAAAATCGGCTCCATAGGATGGCTGTATATCGTACATTCCCTACAACTTTCTCATACATCATTTTCGTCCAACTCTTGCCATTTCCGAGAAAACGTATGGATGAATAGATCAGTGAGTATACCGGATTGCAGCTTTATATATATATAATTACAGTCTTTTATAATTCGAAAAATATTGAAATAGGTTTAAATCTAATAGTACTAGAATAGAAAAGTATGCCGTGACTCCACAGCTTAAACAGAAAGTAACAAGATCTATAGTAATTTGTAGATTTTATTAATATTATTTGTTAGATACTTCAACAGTATTTCTAGAACAAGATTAGTTTTACTTAGATCAGTTTAGTTTAGTTTTAAAGAAACAAATATATTGTTAGGTGCTACACATAAATTTGTAGCTGCACGGATGAGGATTCCATTTTCGCAGTTTTTTCCGGGCTTTTTCCGCACTTCTAAGACTATTTTTCTATGCTTTTTTTACAAATGTATCGATTTCAGTTTTTTTTAATGTATATACTAAGTATGACACAATATTACTTTTAAAAACCTATTTAGAGGCTAAAAATTTCACCCATGCCGGGATTCGAACCCGCAACCTCTGGCTATCCGTACCAGCGCTCTACCAATTGAGCCAATGGGCGACTCACGGCATCAGTGAAATTTCGAACCTCTTTACAATATTCTCTGTATTACGTACAGGCAGCGACATCTGACTTAAGCAAATTGCATTACTTACAGCCCCGACCACCTACTTTGCAGTTAGGTTTTAACATCGGAACGATATCACTGTACCCACATGATTACACTATTTTTATTTTTAATGCACTAACCCGTGCTAAGGAACAAATTTAAAAACCTATTTAGAGGCTAAAAATTTCACCCATGCCGGGATTCGAACCCGCAACCTCTGGCTATCCGTACCAGCGCTCTACCAATTGAGCCAATGGGCGACTCACGGCATCAGTGTTTCGAACCTCTTTACAATATTCTCTGTATTACGTACAGGCAGCGACATCTGACTTAAGCAAATTGCATTACTTACAGCCCCGACCACCTACTTTGCAGTTAGGTTTTAACATCGGAACGATATCACTGTACCCACATGATTACACTATTTTTATTTTTAATGCACTAACCCGTGCTAAGGAACAAATTTAAAAACCTATTTAGAGGCTAAAAATTTCACCCATGCCGGGATTCGAACCCGCAACCTCTGGCTATCCGTACCAGCGCTCTACCAATTGAGCTAATGGGCTATGCACTCCACAGATTCGTATTCTTCTCCATTGCTTCATTTCTTTCGGTTCTGTATTTCGTTTGTTTTCTTGTTTACGCTGTTACTGTGGCATTTTTCTTCTACCACTACCCCAACGTGGGTTAGCTTGAATAAAATACTATCTAGTATTAAGCTTGCCTTTGTACAAATTAGTTTTTAGTGCATTAAAGCATTTTTATTGCTGGATTTAATTTAAATAAATATCTTCTTTCTTTCTCCCTTCATCTTCAGTATTCACAACGACTCTGAAAGATATTTACGTAGAACTCAAACTGAAGCGCTCGTGGCCTAGCCGAACCGAATGATTGGAATCAATCACTTGAGTAAAGCAACCACAGGCGCGGTCAGGTGCAAGATGGGTGACCGTCCCGTGACAACCGCTAGTGGCATTTTTTCCGAGCGTTTCCGTGCTTCGCAAGGCACGTTGAGCCATTGGTGCCGGCTCTCATGTAATGACAGTCGTTAAGCCATGTCAGAGGCCTTATGGGCGGCTTGATAACTTCTGACAGCAAGGCCCGCCACTGTCTGACAATCCTCCGCCAACCCGGACTTGGCCCCCGTGGTGGAGTATGGCCTAACATTCCTGCGATGCAGGAAGAGACCCGTGCCCCAGAAGTGGGGGTATACAAGGGCTGATAACTATAACGATTGAACTCAAGGTTAGGTATTGATAGATATAAAGTCTTAACTTTCACAATCACTTGTCCTGATCCCAAACTAGGATACCCTGTGCTGTGGTAACCAGGCAAGGACGCACAAGTCAATACACCCAGATTGATGTCATTTGTACAAATGCAACTAGCGTCCATGAGAATTGAACCCTTGACCTTCGGCATAATAATCAGGCATAATACCGCCAGACCAACGAGGCAGTCATTAAATAAATATTCATGGACATATTCACAGATCTCGTTAGCCATATCCTAAGTACAACTAAATGACTTGTGTTATAGGTGCTGACTCGACGATAGATTTAATACAATAAATACATATGTAGATAACGGCTAAGACCCGAGACAAACTAGAAAAGTTCGTTTCTTAGTTTGACCCGGCCGGGGGTCGAACCCGAGACCTTCGGTTTTTCAGTCAGCGTGCCAAACCGCTGCGCCACCGAGGTCGTCATTGTTATTACGATAAAGCTGAAAAAGTAACATTAACAGCACCACACGTAATGGCCCACAATTTGCAGTAATAGTTATAATTTATGAGTCATGGTTTAACTAGCTCGCTAAACCACGTCGCGGTGCAACGGAAATGTACTGAGGGCAAGCAAATGTCGTAAAGTTCACATGAGACATGCAGAATATTGTGCCTCTAGCAGAATTGTCTGACCCAATTGACAACATTTCATTTTTTTAGCATACGGATTTTATTGTCCTAAAGGAAACTAGATACAAAATAAAACGAACCATATTTTTTTATTTTCTGAAACACGCACGTTTTCTTATATTTTTTACATTTTAAAGTTTAAAATATTTTTACCGGAAGTGACGAAACAACGAGGCTCACAATATGTTTTCTTTTGCCTAATATCCTAAAAAAAAAATATAGTTGCAAATGTCATTTTAGTATTGCCAGGGCCATGTTAAAAAACAGTTTCTGAATTTTTTTAACATATGCAAATATGTTTTTCTTTTATACAATTAAATCAGCTTAGTTCAATTCATCATCCCTTATATGTAGTTGTTCCTTTTTGGTCAAATGTACTTTGTGTTGGCAAAGCCTTTATCTGCGTTCGGAGTGTTTTTGCTGCCAGTTTGTTACTTTTGTAGCTACTTTTTCAAGGTTATTTATAATGGTATGACAAGTATAAAGTATGGTAACCCTGATATTATGTTGTGTGGTTTACCTAACGTAAACAAACTTTGTGTAGTGTTAAATTTATTTCTCTCTACTCAAATTCTATCCTATACAAGAACAAGAAAGTCATTGGTAGGTATACAATGGACTTTTCAGATTTAGACGGATTCGTACGCGCTGACAGCCGAAATCTACCCAAGTAGATCTTTCAATGCTTTTGGAGTTCGTGCATCATGACGATGCAGCGAAAATAAGAGGTGCAACCGTGATGATGAAAACCATGATTTCAGTTTTATGAAATAGGCCTCGGAGACCATCAGCAACCAAAAATAAAGGGGGGGGGGGCACGTGTTTAACAATGTACTTCTTAAGAAATACGATAATTAATAATTAAAAATTATTCTTCGCCATCACTACATAAATTAAACACTTCTTCGTCCTCATTCTCATATGGCTCAGTTGAAGTAGACGTTTGAGTAAGTAAAAAATAGTGTTGGGCATATTTTTTTGTATTGTACTTAACGAAATCTTCAGGTTAAAACATCGTCAGCAGTGTTATTATTGATACGGCAATTGCCGTAATATACGGTAATTCATGGATGTTTTTTGTAATATACGGTATACGGCAGGATTTCGACTGCCGTATCATATAATACGGCAATTCAAGTCCAACATGCTCGTAACCTTAAAACAAAAAAATACTACAAACGAAACGTAATAAATGTGTCCGATTTTCGGGATATCCCAAAGAAAATTTTTCTGCAGACATAAATTGAACTAGATGTCTCATGCAATCTCTTTTATATGTCCTACTCTTAGCTAAACAAGCTATTCGAAATCAAGGCGGTTGCACAAAATTTCAGGTGTCAGGAGATAATTATGCTTATCAAAATGAAAAGCAAAGAAAAATATTCATTGCACAAGCAGTGTATTAGAAACATATAGGATGAAGAAATTATAGAAAGTTGAAAATATACTTATTATTTTTGTGTTTCAATCACTAATTATTCAATTAAAAGATAATACGGCAGATCTGCGATTTTTTTTTATAAATACGGCAATTTGAAGGTTTAGATACGGCAACCCAGATTTTGACGATAATAACACTGGTCGTCAGCTAAGTCGCTAAATTATTTTTGTCCTCAAAACTTTTTTCTTGTCGCTAAGTCTCTCGCAAAAGTCGTCATTTCTAGCGACTAAGTCGCTAAATTGGCAACACTGATTTTTTAGGTTAGATCTTGAAATTTACTTTTTTTTTCATCGTGGCACAGGCATGTTCACTGGGAGCCATGGTGTGACGTCATCAGCGTATTTTTGTGTTTTTACCATTTTCTCGGAAATGAAACCACAGAAAAAACTGAAATAATTTTTTACGTGCTTTACAAAGCCAAATCTCGAAATGGTTTTCGAATTAGAGTTCCATACAATTTTGAAATGTTGTCAATTGTTTATACAGGTTGTACTAAAATCTTTGCTGTGTGGTGTCGGCCTAGAGAATAGCACCAACCCAATTCTTCACGCGGGTGTCGTAAAAGGCGACTAAGTCACACAAACCGGGGGACGGGCAGCAGCGCCCCCTGCAGTCCACCAATTCCACCGAACTGCGATCCCCAACCCGCATGCCCAGCGTGGGGATTATGGGCATTACCCCCTATGATAGCACAATGTGGCGCTCTTTAGGGGAGAGCTATGCCCAGCAGTGGACTAGTATAACCTGACGACTAAAATCTCTACATCGTACATTCGAAAATCAATCAATCAATCGAAAATCAATCTGTGTTGCCGCAAGTCGGTTTCATAGTACGATGCCCACTTCAGCACATAGTTACTTATTATACTATTTTTTTTTTTTTTATTTTAATTGCACTAACCCGTGCTAAGGACAATTTTCAAAAACCGATAGCCAGAGATATCGGATAGCCAGAGGTCGCGGGTTCGAATCCCGGCATGGGTGGAATTTTTAGCCTCCAAATAGGTTTTTAAAAACTTCGTTTTCGTCAGTTCGATCAATCGTCAGTAGCAGAATTTCATACGTGATATCGCGCTTTGCCTCTAGAGCATAAAGTCAACTAATAGCGCGAAGGGTTTGTTTAGTCACAGAATGCGCAATTTTACCTCCTTTAACGCGGTAAAATTTGTACAGTCAAGAACAAAAAACAAAAACATACTGTAATTAAAATGGTCATGTGCGATCTAATGTATGAAGATTTGCCAAAGTTCTCACTGTGGTACCAATTGTATTGAAATGAATAAAAAGTTACAAAGTGCCGTAGTGAGTATGGTCAAACGTATGGGATGTAAAACATTTCAATCCGGGAAACTCGACCCAGAACAGGCGTGACGCCAGATCAAACAATCAGAGATTTAACGATACCAGATTACAACCATGATGTAAGGTCGGGTTAAGGATATACTCTTACATACTACACTTCAATGATTTCTTAAATCAAAGTAATGTTATATAATGTTATAAGGGTCTTGTCGCTTAGAGCGATCTATATGTATAATTGCGTTTAACTTGCGTTAAAATTGCGTGTGACGAAATTTGACTATATCTTTTGTAAAACTAATGTCTGTTTTTTATTACATATAATAATTGCTAGCTTTTCCGAACGCTTCCGTGCTTCGCAAGGCACGTTAAGCCGTTGGTGCCGGCTGTCATGTAATGGCAGTCGTTAAGCCATGTCAGAGGCCTCATGGGCGGTTGATAACTTCTGACAGTAAGGCACGCCACTGTCTTGCAATCCTCCACCAACCCACACTTGACCCCCGTGGTGGAGTATGGCCTAACCTTCCTAAGATGCAGGAAGAGACCCGTGCCCCAGCAATGGGGACATACAAGGGTTGATATCGATCCAATAAAGTGCAGAAATATCTACGGCCTCTGTGGCGCAACGGTAGGCATCTGCCTACCATGCAAGATGTCCCGGGTTCGAACCCCGGCTGGGGACAAAAAAATCCCAGGTCTTGGAAGTTTACATGTGATGTCTTTGTTTCTACACGATACAGGGTATCCTAGTGTGGGGCCAAAAGCAATGTATATCAACCCTAGTATGTCCCCACTGCTGGGGCACGGGTCTCTTCCTGCATCGCAGGAAAGTTAGGCCATACTCCACCACGGGGGCCAAGTCCGAGTTGGTGGAGGATTGTAAGACAGTGGCGGGCCTTACTGTCAGAAGTTATCAAGCCGCCCATAAGGCCTCTGACATGGCTTAACGACTACCAGTATATGACAGCCGGCACCAACGGCTTAACGTGCCTTGCAAAGCACGGAAGCACTCGGAAAAATGCCACTAGCGGTAGTCACGGGACGCTCACCCATCCCGTACCTGACCGCGCCTGTTGTTGCATAACCAAGGGATTGTTTCCAATCACTCGGTTTGCCTAGGCCACGAGCGCAATGTATATGCCTGTATGTAAATGTTAATGTTAAAATTGGGAGTAACTTATCAGGCTCTTTTTTTTAGTGTATTGACTGCCTACACAAACAGTGGTTGTGGGTTCGATTCCCGCTAGAAGCCCCAGTACTTGATTTGTTCTAATGCCTCGTAGTGTATGTACTTCTATGTTTGCGATGTCCTTACCTAGTTTCTATACACGTAGAGTGGGACCTGAACAAGTCATTGTATTGTCTTGAAATTATAATGATTATTATGAAATAAAGCCATCAACCAAAAAGAGTTCAAATATTTCAACAGAACTGTTAAATGTCTTAGAAACATATAATTTAAAAAGCGTGATACAAAAACCCACTCGGATAATTGATACATCATCAACTTGCATAGATCAAATAATCACAAATGTATAGGGAAGAGCGGGTGATCGTGCTCTTCCACTATAAAGGGAAATTTCCCGTTAGGCAGATCGTATGCCTGGAGACGGCTGGTCCAACTATTGTTATTCGGACGTTATATTCATGCTATGTCATTGAAACACTTTGATTGCGCGATACAGGAATATTGGAGTTTGTAGTGCGCGCGCAGAGTTGACATGTGCTCGCCACATCACTCCCCTTCAAGACCGTAGCTACGCATAGCTAGGTCTGATAGGAATCGAAGTCTGTGCTCTAAAGCCTGCAAGTGCCAGGTGACGCTGAGTCAGTGAGTCGACTAGCGGTTGAGGGTGTTCGGCGGCTAACAGTCACTTAACCGGCGACAGTACCATAGAGACCGCGCATGTGGTAGGAACCGGTGAACGTGTGCTGTTGCTGTGTGGCTGCAGTGCCGAGGGGTTGAGGAAAGATCACCATCAGTCCCAGTAGTCGGTGCCTTGACTGTAGTGGAACTGATAAAGTGAGAGGGAAGAATGCTGGCCTTGCTTTGAGACTGTATGTGGGGTGCTGCGTGAGCGAAAGAAGGTTGACAATTTTCTGTCAGGGGTCACCACTCTAGGGTGCGATGCCAGATTAACTTCCCGTGTGCCCTTCCGCTTCCGTTCCTACTGATTCATCTTGAACCAGTGGGAAGGGTAAGTGGCAAGGGCCGGTGCACCCTGGGCGCTGGTCAGTAACTTCTCTTTATGGGATCTTGCTGGCCAGCGGCGAAAAATCTGGCAGGAGGGGTCGCGTGGGCCCTGTTTCACTTTGTGGAGCGGGACCCAGGCGACCAACCGAATGAAGGACCGACTGGGGGGGCGCCGCTGCGCCGAAGCGCGCGCGCCTCACACCAGTCGGACCAGAGTGGCCGCCGGGACGCGGAGGGTCGGGGGACCCTCCGCCACCATCACGGCGGGCCGGAAGGCGCCCTTGCGTGTTCCGAGGGTGCCTTCTGGCACGGAGGGGGCCCGCGCGGTCGCTCACCGCCTTCTCTGCTTTCAGAGAAGTGCTGGTGGGCGACGTGACGGGCCTCGCGTGTGGGGCGTGTAGGGGCCAACAGGACATTGGCCCCCATGCGCCCCAACGAGGAGGTGCGCCGCCCTCCTCTAATCCCATTGGACCACACAACAATGGGATGGAGGGGGCGGCGCGTTGGGGCGTGTGGTGGTCAAGGGGTTCGCACTTGGCCACTATGCGCTCCAACGAAGAGATGCGGCGTTCCCTCGCCCCGTCGTTCGGTCCGATGCGATGGGTCAGGGGCGCCGCCGAAGGAGTGCCCGAAAGGGCGCCCGCAGACGGGGTCGCGGAAGTGTGCGTAAGCGTCCCCGTGGCCCCGTCCTTTGCGGTGCGGAGGAACACCCCAGGACTTTTAGTCGGTATACCGCCCTTTTCAGGGCGGGGAGTCCGACATAACCACTGTGCTCCCCCGAGCCGGTGGTACCCGTAATTGGGATTTCTCCTAGGTGAAAAAAAAAAAAAAAGGCTAGGGAAGAGCGGGTGATAGTGCTCTTCCACTATAAAGGGAAATTTCCCGCTAGGCAGATTGGTGAAGCAGAAGGTGTCTGGGAAGTAATTAAAAAATATGCAACTCTCGAATGCAAGAAGCGGTCAATTGATAAAATAACGATTGATAATACTGACATTACAGATCTATAACAAATAGCAGAATCATTTAATAAATACTTTATAAATAGTGTAAGTCTAAATTGTACCCCGAATGTAGAAAAAACACATGACATAAATATAGATAACGTAGAATCTACTATTTTCCTAATACCAGTATGTATCAAGGAACTGAAAAAGATAATTAACGGCCTAAAAAACTCAAAATCTGTAGGATTCGATGACATACAAACAGATGTTATAAAAAAATCCATAGATCACATTATTGCACCACTACTTTACACATTAAACTTGTCTCTGGAACAGGGCATTTTTCCAGACAAATTAAAACAATCATTAGTGAAACCTTTGTTTAAAAAAGACAGTAAACTCAAATTAGAAAACTATAGACCCATTACCCTAGTACCTATATTTTCCAAAATATACGAAAAGATTATGTACAATAGATTAAACAACTTTTTAGAGAAAAATTATACAATTTCTGATGCACAACATGGTTTCCGAAAACGCAGAAGTACTTCGTTGGCTACATTTAAATTGATAAACCATATAATGTCATGTGTTGACAAAAAATACCTATTTCAGTTATATTTATGGATATAAGCAAAGCATTCGATTTCGTGAGCCATAACAGATTATTACATATATGGTATTCGCGGTCCTGCCATAAAATGGATTTCGTCGTATCTAAGCCACCGAAAGCAATGCGTAGATATTTTAAGATATTGCTCAAAATCCAAATCAATACTTAAATACCAATCTTCTTCACTTGAAAATCAATACGGAGTACCACAAGGTGGAATATTGGCTCCTTTGCTCTTTTTGATGTATATCAATGACATGCCGACCTTCCTGTCAAACGACTGCATCTTATTCGCAGACGATACAATTTTAATAGTGGAAGGTAAAGATAAAACCAAATATAACGAAGAACTCAATAAAACTTTACAAGAAGCAGTAACATGGCTCTCCACAAACAACCTAAAAGTAAATATTAACAAAACAAAATTCATGCAGTTCTCCACTTATAGAGGCAATAAAGAAACTCTAAAAATTACATTTAATGGTGACAGACTAGAAGTAGAAGAAACGAAATTCCTGGGCATAATTATTGACTCAAATTGTAACTGGAAGGCGCACATAAATAGCATTTGTATCAAAGTAAATAAATTTGTATATGCTTTAAGAAAAGTGAGCCAATTAACATCGTTACAAGCGGCAAAGCTAGCATATAATGGATATATTGATTCCACTCTGCGCTACGGCATCGTAATATGGGGCAATTCTTCTGATATGGACAAAGTATTTGTTTTGCAAAAGCGCTGCATCCGAGCAATATTTGGCCTCCGGCAAATTGAATCATGCCGACCATATTTTCAAAAACACAAGATTCTACCTCTACCTTGCTTATATATTATGGAAGCATGTGTTTTTGTATATAATAACAAAAAACTATTTCAGACAAAACAAGATGCCAGTAATCGCGTAGTACGCGCACAATATAAAAATAAGTTACACCGACCAGGCATGACATTAACACTCACGTCTAAAAATTGCTACATGATGTGCATAGATATATACAATAAATTACCCGATACATTTAAAGAAAAACCACTTAGTACTTTTAAAAACTTATTTTTAGGTATCTCACAGAAAACTGTTTCTATTCTATAAAGGCATATTTAGACTATAAGTCATAAGGGTTTTTCCTACAAAAACTGTGATGATTAAGATTAAGATTTTAGTTATAAGAATAATACGTAAAAAAATCGTATACTAACTTTAAGTAAATAAACGTGCATACACCTGAAAAGGTAAAACCTGGTGATCTCAATATAAGTAATAATAACTGCTGAATGTACACCATGTTTTAGCACAATAAAATTCATTTCATTTCAAAAAAATCATTTCATTATTGTACCATACTTTATTATTTTTACTCGACTGCGGCGGACCCCAAAAGCGGGTAGACTGGTAGAGCGTTTGGCTCGTATGTATGTAGGTATGTCCTTCCTCATCACTCCTTAATCAATGGTCAGATTTTGACAAATAATGTCTCCATCGATTCGTCGTATTTGCGCGAGTATCATAGGCCACATGAAATTAAATTACAACTCAGTAAGAAGACAAAAATATAAAACCGTAATTGAAAAATATGTACAACAACCCTTATTAACTGTTGTGTAATTCACATCTTACATAATTTGACTTGTTTGTACATTTACTTCCTTCTCCAATGTATTGTTCTAGTCCATCCAAAGGTTGTCTGGTAGAGATCACTATTAGTGATAAGGCCGCCGTCTGTGCTCTTAGGTTAAGAAATATGTGTGTAATTTCCTTTTTTATGTACAATAAAGTGTTCTCTATCTATTTATCTAACTACTAGGCAGACGGGACCGTATATAATTCATAGCGAAGTATCTTGGTGTGACCCGCCTGCTTAGTAATTAATGCGCAGAAGTCGGGTTATTGGTAGTTTTTTTAAGTTTTAAATAACATTTAGGGCTTCGTTTCGTACATTATTATGACGATTCGATGTTCATTACATTGCTGTATCTTTGGGTTAAACGACTTTCCAATGTACATCGTATTGTCATTCAGTGCACTGCACTGCACTGGGCAGTGCTTTTCAATGAAGAATATTCTACCTATTATTTACTCAAATAAATATTCATGGACATATTACACAGATCTCGTTAGCCGTAGGTATACTAAGTAGAACTAAATGACTTGTGCTATAGGTTGCAACTCGACGACAGATTTAATACAATGAACACATAGATAACATCCAAGACCGGAGACAAACTAGAAAAATTCGTTTCTTAGTTTGACCCGTCCGGGGATCGAACCCGAGACCTTCCGGAATCAGTTAAATAATTTTTTGTCGAAAGAGGCAAAGGTTTTCTTTTTATTCGCAAACCTAAAAAACTCGATAAAACGTCAAAAAGTGAGAGATTTCGAAATTAAATCAATGTTGTAGTAATTAGAAAAGTTTTATTGCAACAACATTCTATTTATGAATAGAACATAGACATAATTTATTCCAACTGTAACACTTTAGTGGAATGAACTAGGATAATTAACGCTACTTCATAATTACAATTTCACAATCATAATATTAACCCAGGTACCTCAGGGCTATAAATAAACAGCGAACACCTCATTACACATTTCCTTTCCACAACTAAAGTGAAGGAAACACCGCGGCCATAGACATAAAAAAGAAACAGATAGGACGGTAAAAATTAGTTACTATGTAGTAAACGTACGAGGGTAGTAAACTAACCGTTAATGCTTTCTAAAAGACACCTATCACCTCAGTCATCCGGGAGCACGGCACCTGAAAAAGTGCCGAAATGTCGGAAAAATGTAATAAAGGAGCATAAATCCGTGTAAAAACAGTTTTAACTACTATGTATCACTTTTTATTTTGCAATTTTTTTCATTTGTAAAAGTGGGGGGAAGCGAGAGGTAAATCTCAGAAAGTGTAATTGGGTCCAGCGTGTTACAGAGAAAACGTAAAATTCGTTACTTTAATATATTATCAATATATTTTTTTCTTTTTCGTACAAAAAAAACGGGACATTGTAGAAAAAATTTAAAAAGTGTTTTCTTAATGCCAAAGAAACGGGTTTGTCTTATTTCAATACCCCACAATTAAATAAATATTTTTTATCGGACAAATAACTATATAAATAACCCTTCGTCAATATGACACATTTATAAATATTTTCATGTTTTTAAATATATTCTTTTTATAAAGTTTACCAAAACTTTTTACTAACTCAAAACAGCGGACTAAGTATATTAAAAAAGCGGTAAATTTTAAGTAGCAATACCACTCACTAACTTGAAGGCAAACATCGTGAGGAAACCCTATTTTAAAACCTATTTAGAGGCTAAAAATTGTCCTTAGCACGGGTTAGTGCATTTAAAATAAAAATAGTATAAACCCTAGTTTCTGAAGTATTGACATACCTCAGCGCTTGCTACGTACAATCGTGCAATGACCCAACTACGAGTGCAGAAAATCCCAGGTCTAACTTATAGGGGATGTATTAGCAAAGGGAAAGATAAAAAGTACCCGGAACCGGCGTGCGTGCATGCAACGACTTATGAACGTTGATGAAGCGAAGGTGATCTGTCAGGATCGTGGCAAATGGTAGTCCCTGGTCTCTGCCTACCCGTCTGGGATACAGGCATGAGGTTTTGTATGTATGTAACTTATACTAAAATATTCCGTTAAAATCTATACCCTTTCATTCCTCTCTCTACTAAGGTGTCTTAAACATCGACATCCGCTTTCGTGATCAAAACCTTTTTATAAGGCATTCTAATATGTTGCATGGTCTATGCTGCCACCTCCAACTGGGCCCTAGATCTGTTGGCAAACAAATCCAGGTCCCCATGATTGAGTGCGCTGAAGTCACGCGCGAGTGGTCCTCGTCAATCACTCGACCATGTACCCCTAAAGAGATTTTATTCAAGGCGACGGGAAGGCGGTGTTCTCTTAAAATAAATTACACTTAAAAAAAGGGAAAGCGGATTCCGAATTGTAAGTTTTTGCCTCCTTGGTGCATCGTGGCTGACGGGGTTCGCCTCTGACTGTTAGGCGTTGCCAATTAGCGTATGGAGCTCTGTGATTGCTACTCGTACCAGGGGGAATAAGACGGATAGGGCTCAGTAGGTACCTAACTCCTAATTCCTAAAAGTCTAAGTTATATTGGATGGTATTAAAATTAGTTCTATTCGTACCCTATTATGATATGATGAGAGGGTGAGAACACCTTGTTTGTTAATACCATAATTTTATCACTTCCAAGGCGACCTTCACTGCAAGGCGTATTCTCCGTCCGTTTTCACCGTGTTAATATTTGAATTTCAAGACGCCACTGCCAATTATAAAACACTAGCTGTGCCCGCGGTGTTATCTCTGTATGTTATTTATTTCTAATACTGGGAATCAAATCTGGGTCCGTTTGTCCATTCCAAAAAAACGCTTTTAAGTCAGAGTTAAATCCGGTTGTTAGAGAGGATATAATATAAACAGACTTTAATTTTGATTGATTTTGATTTTATTGATTGATTTAATTTAGTCTAACCGACTTTTCTAAATAAAACTGCAAGCTTCTGCCTACAACGGTAATGTAGCCAGCATATTCTTTATTGTTTTTTCTCACTTTGACCTCCGATTCTGGAAAAATAATCGACTAATTTGATTAACGCGAATGCGTACGAGTATTCGGTTAACACAAGAGTAATCGAATCGGACATTTAACTGGCGATAATAATTGTGCTTCGAAATTGCGGTTTTGGAAGTACGTGCAATGCTCCTACCGCACCTCGTTTCATTAATATTACTACTTACGTTATTGTCGCAAACGAGAAGAAGATAACATAACATAAAACGAGAAGAAGATGGCGGAATGATCTGGACAATTTTTTTCCAGCGTGGTCAGAGGTGGCAAATGACCGCAAATCTTGATTTAAACGTAAGGAGGGCTTTGCCCTACACTGGGATACACATAAAATGGAGGTTAAATAAAGTATTAAAAATGTTGTGTGAAAAAGAACTTTGTTGACCACTCTCAAAAAGACTTTGTTGAATGACTTGCTATGGTGGGCTAGTGGAACCGTGTGATTGGAATCAATCACTTGGGGTAAGCAACAACAGGCGCGGTCCTGTGCTCGATGGGTGACCATCCCGTGACTACCGCTAGTGGCACTTTTGTGTTTCGCAAGGCAACTTCGTTAAGTAGTTGGTGCCGGCTCTCATGTAATGGCAGTCGTTAAGCCTGGCGGCTTGATAACTGACAGTGAGGCCCGATACTGTCTTACAATCCTCCATCAACCCGGACTTGACCCCGTGGTAGAATACGGCCTAACCTTTCTGCGATGCAGGAAGAGACCCGTGCCTCAGCAGTAATAAGTACAACATTTTTATAACAATGTTTTTTCGTTTACTTCGTTTAAGCTAGACGGCAGAATTATATTTATATGAATTGTAGGCTGTAGGATCTGTAGATCTTTATTTATAAAGATGAATTGTAATTCATGATTTACTATGACATTTGATATACATTGCGAAGTCTACTAACCCTCAGATTAACAAGTACGACGACCCGGATTCGCAATGTACAGCGAATAGTCGTAATATACTTTGAATCGTAGTTTTATAAAACGTGACTCGGGTAGTTCATTGAACTAACAAAACAGATTTTTTTCGCACATTATGTAAAAAATGTGTGATTGCAAAATAACAACAATTCAAAGATGCGCTGGTATAGGGATTGGCTAGTACGTAAAGATTGATAACAAATTAATCGCCTTTCTTTGTTATAGCCATGTGCTCTAACCTTATCTTTCAGATTAATATGTATAAGGCCATGCCTTAATATCAGCCAAATACCTAACATAAAAGAACCATATGGTCATCGATTTATCTCTACTCATCAAAGCAAATATCTTATATTATGCGAGGGAATTAGCGAAATCGGTACAGCTGCTCTCGATATTTGCGCTTAGCAACACATTCAGTGATTCATTTTTTTATACTATAGATACAATGCTCTTTCTATCTAACTTTCACTTGCTATCCGGAAAACTGTTCTTTTTTACATAATTATAGATGAAAATTTCAAAAAAAAACTACAAGAAAGGTAATAAATAGAGTCGATAGCAGATAATCACTATTTTTTACTGCAGTTTATCATTAAGGTTTATATTAGGACTAAAATCTTATCAATATATATATATATATTGTCAATGCTTGATAAAATCTATCAACCTGCTCAGTTTCTTGCCTCATCGTCTATTGCTCAACCCATCCATTGCGGCTTTGGAAATTTCATCGATCCTAGAACCTTGGATGGGAAAGATCATTCCAAATTATGATCTTTTTTCTTTTAGCCCTCTGAGCGCTAGGTGAAAAATTTCACCTTTAACATAGTAAGGTAATAAGTTAGCATCCCTTCATTTAACAGTTAACACGTCGTTGACGTTCACGTATTCACGAAGCGCTCGTGGCCTAGTCAAACCGAGTGATTGAAACTTGAGTTAAGCAACCACAGGCGCGGTTGCAAGTGCAGGATGGGTGACCGTCCCGTGATTACCACTAATCGCATTTTAAGTCAAGCGTTAAGCCGTTGGTGCCGGCTGTCATGTTATGGCAGTCGTTAAGCGATGTCAGAGGCCTTATGAGCGGCTTGATAACTTCTGACAGTAAGGCCCGCCTCCGTTTGTGGCCTTCCGCCGCGCCCGCCGCCGAGCCAGCGGCTCTTATACTCTGAGAAACATGCGAAGGTGCCATTATGTCGATGCAGGTTGAGCCCCACACTAACGGCCTCCCATATTTCCAAGGTACTGATGTCATTCCGTTAGGCTTTTCACATCATCATGGAAAATGCCCGGAGATTCCAGCTTCAGCATTGCTGGAACTCTGGATGTAGCGAGAGCCCTTCGGATGACTGTTTTTTTGACTATCTAGAAACTGTAATCTAGAAGCTATTTTGAGGACTGGAGTCCCTAGGAGGTTCTCACTATCCAATATTTTTAAAGGTACGAGTCTGTTAAATTCCCGAAAGTCGCCCATTAGCTCAGTACGCATAATACAACCTTAATTAAATAGTGAACTTCAAAAAGTACAAAACCCAGGTAAATGTTAAGTTTTGTAGCATAATTTTTTTTATGTTGTGGATTTTACAGGTTTTCGATACCATGTAGGTACTGCCAATTTTAACAAAATTTTATAGGAGGGTATTTCTTCAGAGACAAAATTTTCGATTTCTATGGGTATATTTCTGGAACCAACGAACAAAACGGCATGATATTTTTTTTTGTATTGTTTAGCGTTATTCCTAACTGGGACAAATTATATTTTAAAATAATTGCTATCTAGGCACAAAATAAAAATATTTGAAGTTTGTTCTTCTGATTCATATAACACGTCTGTTTCATATTTTCTGGAACAAAATGGTCGAAATCGCATTTTCCTTTTCATACATCAACATAAATTATAATCATATCAAACGGAAATGAATTGGCCTCTTACAAAAAAAATATGTATTAGTTACAACTACGTTAGTTTCTTTATAAACAAGTAAATAAGAAGTGTCCGGCGGATAATACTGATTAATGTGGAGTAAGCTGCGTTTGACCGTACTTGGTCAGGTAATAATATTGAGAGTCTGGCTTCCCGCGGAGGGGGGAGCAAGTCGTGGAACGAAAGAGCTAGAAGGTGGACGTGCGGCTGGCTGGCTTCGATCCAGGTGTTACGAAGGTAAATATCTGATTCATCTGTGCTTGATTCAGGTGGCTTTCTGATTACAATGCCTACTTAATAAAATTTGTTTTATTGTTTTAAAACTTCAATCTAAGTTTCGTGTGATGTTTGTGGGTTATAGATTCGTGTAGAAAAATTACAATTCCTAATTCTGTATGTATGATGAGTTATGCACGATTATAGACAAAATCGTGATTCATCTGTGCTTGATTCGTATGGTCAAAACCACATGTGAATCATAATATAAATTATTATTGGCCCTCTCGAGCACGAAAGCAGCGCTTTTTTCTTTTTTTTTTCTCTTTTTCCAATTTTTTACGGTGTAGAACACTGTATTAATTATATTTACTTAGCTATACCTCTTGAATAGCTCAGACAATCAAAGGAGTATAAACTTTTTCTACATATTAACACGTCTAGTTGTTAATATGTAGAAAAAGTTTAAAAAACGTCTAGTTATTAAGCTCTTCATCAGTTTAAAACTTTTACACATACATAACACGTCCAGCTATAAAGCTTTTCTTCAGGATAACAACATTCATTCATACATAAAGCCTGACCAAGAATATAAAAACCCGGCTCTGGAGGCGCGGAAATACACAGATGACAATTTTATTAGTTTGACCAGCAGAAGAAATAAGTTATTTTTTTCCCGTAACATGGAGAGGGTTTTTATATTTCACACAAAATTTTTTACACAAAAATCTTATCAAAATTGAATTAATCTCTAAATAATTATAGTTAAATTTTAACTAAGACTGACATAGCAAGTGTCTTAAACAATCATTAAAACCTGTTTATTCATAAATCAGTCTCCATCTACTTTATGTTATTCTAATGTTGCAGTTCACTACTAAGCCACAAACAAACAAACAAATAAACAAACAAACAAACAAACAAACAAACAAACAAACAAACAAACAAACAAACAAAACAATATAAACAAATAGGTTTTTAAACAAAACAAAACAAAACAAAGCAAAGCAAAGCAAAGCAAAGCAAAGCAAAGCAAAGCAAAGCAAAGCAAAGCAAAGCAAAGCAAAGCAAAGCAAAGCAAAGCAAAGCAAGCAAGCAAGCAAGCAACGCAAAGCAAAGCAAAGCAAAGCAAAGCAAAGCAAAACAAAACAAAACAAACTGAAGATAAAAAGAAGGAGAAAAAGAGACTCGCAGAACGTAGAAGAATGAAAAACATAAGAAAAGATCCAGACAAGTATGCTCTTTGGAAATTAAAAATGAAAGAAACATATTTGAAAAGAAAGCGACAAGGTAAAATCGTATCAGTTAAGAATTTGACACCAAAACATCAAAAAATTGTTTCTAAGAAAAGCAGAGAAAGTACTCGAAGATGGTATGCTAAAAAGAAATTAAAAGAACGTGATATTCATTCAGGAGAGGAAATAATTGACGAATGTGACAATACTGTGATTTTTGAATTATGAAAAATTGAACTTAATAAGGAAGATTAATATAAAAAAATGTTTAATGTTGATCTCAATTTTGTCACGTTATTGTTAATAATAAATATAATAATGTGAATGTTAATTCTAATTAGTAATTAAGACTACTTAACTAAAACTGATGTCAGAAGTGTAATTATGTATTAGAATAAGTTGGTATTCCTGTGATTTTTTAATTATGAAAGATTATTGCTAAGTCAATGAGTATAATAAACAGGACTACCTACTTAAGAAACAGGAGAAATTAAACAGAGAGAATAATATAGTCTAACAATTATAATAACTTTCTAGTACACCTAACAGAACTAAATTTATCAAAAATAATAGCAATAGTTTAAATTTCTGTTATATTACGCTATAAGAATAATTATTTACCGGTGTTTCAAAAATGTTTTACGTAAATTATTGTTGAATATAGCAGATTTTTTTTTCGTGATGTGATCACTAATAATTGTTTTCATAATAAATATAGAATATTACTGTTTATACCTTTTTTTTATTTTTAATGCACTAACCCGTGCTAAGGAACAAATTTAAAAACCTATTTAGGGGCTAAAAATTTCACCCATGCCGGGAATCGAACCCGCAACCTCTGGCTATCCGTGCCAGCGCTCTCGCTCAATTGGTAGAGCGCTGGCACGGATAGCCAGAGGTTGCGGGTTCGAATCCCGGCATGGGTGAAATTTTTAGCCTCTAAATAGGTTTTTAAATATTACTGTTGTTCAAATTTGATAATTTTCTTAACATTAAAGTTTTTCATTTTTATTTCTGTTTCTGATTCATCTGTAACAATTTCTGATTCATCTGGGCACAAAATATTTGAACGTCGATATCTTGAAAACTGCTTTATAAAAACGAGTCCCTCATTTAAATATATGTTATTTGGTATACCTATTTTCATATGAACATGTATTAGAGAACTGAAAGTGAAATTAAATTTTGGCCACATGAATCAGTCGAAGAATGGAATTTCGAAGAACTACCCAGGACCGTTACAAACTATGGAACCGATTTCAAAAAAGTGTTTAAGAAACGGCTGCTAATCACCAATCTTTTCAACTTATCAACTTAAAGCTGCAAGCGGTTAGCTGTAATTGCATTCACTTTGGAATGATCTTCTATTTTCCTTATTTTTGTAAAGATTTAAGATCCTGCAGTTCATCGTTGTAGTACAAGAACCTAGGTCCTGGTTCTTGTACTACAACGGTTCCTCGAACCTAGGAACCCAGGACTGTTGTTGTTCCTAGGTTCAAAGCTGTGGGTCCTAAAAATCGTTGGCACAGTCGTTAGGATTTATAATGTTCACCGTTAGAAAAAACTGTATTATAAAACAGGTTATGATTTTTACTCCATTGGTGGCGCTAGTAAGCACGGGTAGCGCCTTGACGCCTCCCCGGGCTCTAATTCACACTAATACATCTCATGCTTTCCGACGGCACTTCGTTGTACAATGCAAACTCGACCTCATCATCATCATCATCAGCATCATCATCCCACTTCTGCCCACTGCTGGTTGTAGGCCTTTTCGACATCACGCCATCCTTCGCGGTGTCTCCCCATTCGCACCCACGGGCTTCCTGCCGACCTGACCACATCGTCCGACCATGGGGCAGTTGGTCTTCGCACTAACCCCCGCCCGAACCTCGGCCGCCGCTCCGTTACTGCCATGGGAAACTCGACACGACTTAAGACGAGAATAAGGGAAGAGTTGGCTACGCAATGTTTAGGTTTATTCGCTATATGCTACGCAAATTCATATAAAAAACAATTGAATTACTTTACTTTTATAAAACGTGGCACAAGTGAAATAATAAATCATAATATAAAGGCGAGTCCTTTTTCTTCAAAACGTGACCGTTCAAGATTATTCAAATATTATTAACACATTGAATGCCGACATTTGTATGGAGTCCAATCCCGGTTCCCACAATACAAACAAGTCAATACGAGTATACTCGTAGTTGGCAACCGTTAAATACTTTTTTAAACAGGATGCCGATCCTACGAGTATACTCGTATACGACTTAACTCGTATCTTGGCGTCTTGTATAAAAAATCCATCTGCCCTTCATTTTATATAAAAAATAATAACTTTTCTAGACTGTTCATCCTATTAGTATTGCCCTTATCTCGTCGCGAAATACATACTTCGATAAGGTACATAATTAAAATGTCCTATTTACGTCCTCGTCATACTTTATCACGCTCAGTAATCATAGAAGACCTAGAGAACACATCATCAAGTTCTGGTGAGGATTTTTCCGCTGGTTCAGGAGATGACTATGCTCTACAAGTGGGTGAGGATTCTATTAGTTCTCCTTCGTCTACTGCGTCAGACATCACCGACGCAGATGAAGATATTCTACTTCAAGAAGGCCCATCTTGTGACTCAGAAACGATTTGGAACTATCAATCTGCTGCGCCTCAAAAGTTCAGCTTCACTGAAAACTTTGGCTTGAAAGTGAATGTTATATTTTATTTTCAAGTGAATTCATGGACATGCTAGTAAGGCAAACTAATAAACACGCTGCGGAAACTTTCGTACGCCCGATGTCACAACTTTCAAGATTTCGATAGTGGAAACAGACTAATCGTCAAGAAATGCGAAAACTATTAGGCATGCTACTTTATATGGGCTTACATCAACAACCTACAATAGCACACTATTGGTCAACCTCCAAGCTGTACAACTTACCACTATTATGAGTAGAAATAGGTTACAGATTTTACTCCGCGTTTTACACTTTGCTGATAATGAATCACAAACCGACGGTGATCGCCTTCATAAAATTAGACTTTCATTAGATAATTCCAATGATTTGACGACACGAATTTATTACCCGAACAAAAGTTTTAGTATAGAACCACATTCAGCAAGAAACTCCTGGCCCAAGAACATCTAATGAAGCACGTATACAGCCTGTGAACTCTTTTCATTCCTTGATAAAATTTCCACCGTTCGAAAAAAGGGCTGATCCGCCAAAGCCTTGTTGTTTCTGCACTAAAATAAAAAACGTAAAGCCTACTGTTGTGAAGTTTGCCCTGGCAATCCAGCTTTGTGCGTTTTCAAAAGTATATCACACTAATCCTGTGTACAATAATTAATAGATTTGGTTTTTATTTATGTAGGTATTTTTTCTGTCAATAAAGAATCCTACTCATACTGTTGGTTTTATTTGTTCTAAGGTGCCAATCTATAGTCGAAAATCATTGACAGGGCGCCAACGAGCATAATTTCAATACAATATCCCACTGAACACCTACGACCATACTCGTAGTTGGCACCTGTGCTATTCCACCCCTACGAGTTAAATCGTATTTGGCAGTCAATGTGTTAATTATTATTTTAAACCGTCTGCAGAGAAACTACTAGTGATTAAGCCCATTATCTGTCTTTGAATGAAGGCTGGTGCCTGCTTAGATAATTAAATAAAATGTAAAAGGGTAAACAAGGTTATATATCTTCTTCTTCAGGCTATATTAGTCCACTGCTGGACATAGCCCTCCCCCAATGAGCGCCATAGCGCCCTAAGGGACACAAACCGGGGGGTGTTCAGCAGCGCCCCCTGCAGTACAATTCCACCAAACTGCGATACCCAACCCGCATGCCCAGCGTGGGTATTATTGGCACTACCCCCCAATGATGAGGTTATATATAAAGAAAATTATTTATTAACAGTATTTCTCACCCGCGTTTCAGGTAAGTACGTAGGTGTGTAGGTGTACACACGTAGAATACTTAACTAGGTCATTCTACTCGTACTTATCAAAACCAATACCTAACTTATTATAATATGAGAGCAATTCATAGATTCAATGCAGCATGTATGAAAATGTATTATGAATCAAACGATATTAATTTCAGTATAACATGCTTCTATGTTTTATGATAATTATGTAAACTCTGTAAATTAAGGAAAGAGTCGAGGTATTTGTCCATTATTTCTCCAAAATGACCTAGATTTTGAAATGGACACCCAGAATCACTTTTAACGTTCACTAAGTCGCAGTTTCTGAGCTGCTTAATAAAACTTTTTTAATTTGATTATTACGGCGTTGGTCTCATAATAGAAGAGAAAATCCTGTCATTAACATAATCTAATTTGTACAAATCTCAAATCAGTATTTGTTACCGAACTCCTTCGAAACGGCTTTACCAATTAATATGATCATAGACTAATTTATATGGTACTCGTAAAACAACATTTGCCGGGTCAGCTACTAATTAATCTCCTATTATCAGACAGCTAATTAATGGAAAATTAAGCCGGGTTTTCACGGTCTTATTGCGCTCGGACCGAGTTTACTTAGGTGACTACTAAGATGCTACTCGTATCGTCCACACTGGCCATTTTAGTGCACTCGTATCAAAACGCCAACTCGGACCGCGCTCTACTCATCTTAGTTGACTTTGATGCAATAGCAAAAACAAAATGACGTCTTCGCAAGAAATTCCTGTGCCGCGTAGAAGAAAGTGGTCAGAAAGAGATAATTTGCAATTCGTGGAGCTTTACGAAATGAAGAAGTATTGTGGAATGTACGTTTGGCATCATATAAAAATAAAGACTCAAATTGTTCGCTTGTTAACCGCAAATGGTTTTTAAACGTGGCTGCATCTTCCGTTTCTACTTCTCGAATAATATTATTCGAAGCATCTAGTTGGTCACGCCTTAAAATCCATTTACGTGTCCAATTTTTTTTTTATCCTGTGCTCGACGATAAGCATACCTGCCACCACTTCTATGACTTTCTGCAGTAAATCGGTCATTTCAAAGCTCAGTTTCAAAACCACTTCAAAGCTGGTTCAAAGTTTTTCAAGTTTTCACAAAGTTTTTCTTGACAGTAGCGCGTAGCCGCTGACTACAAACAACAAAGCGCGTTGAAATATGAATAAAAATCCATATCCACTAAAATGTACGCAAACTACCATCCGAGCGGCTTACTGTTTTAGTTGACTAAAAATACGCGCTCGGTCCGAGTCCACTAAGACCGTGAAAACGCGGCTTTACTCTCTCGGACAAAAAACCTATCAAATAGTGAAATACATAGTAAATAAAAACCTATTTAGCTTCTAAATAGGTTTTTAAGTAAATAAATAGTTACAAAGTCAGATAAATTACTTTTTATTTGTGCACAAAATATTAGTTCAAATACATAATAAATAAATAGCGTTGAAAGTAAAAAAACCCATATCTGTTGATAGTATAATCAATAAGCAATACGCGTGGCTAATTAACCGTGTTATTAACGTGGCTAATTAACTTCAACATGTTGCTCTCTCTGTGGACCTCCGGCTTATGCACTGTGTTTTTTTATCCAATCCAGGTATGCGGAGATACGTGTGTAAATGTCAGGATCGCCGACTGCGCACGGCGTACCAGAGGACACAACCCCCACCTGCTTGCCCTTCAACACCAGGGGACCACCGGAATCGCCCTAGGAACAATGGCAATGATCTTATTAGTCGCTATCCGATGGGGAACGATGTCGTGTGGAAGAGTCGAATCACCCAGAAAACTGAAATTGCGGAAGTCAGACATGTCAACACAATTGACATATCTAGCAAGTCTGTTCTGTCTTTCACATAATTGTTATTTTTTGGGAGGAATCCTGGTAATTTTTATAGTGGTCTAAGGTAGACTGTTAATGGATTGTAGCAAGTAAGAGTGAGAATATATCTCGCGAATTTACATCGCGGCCCCCACAGGCAGGCTCGGACTAGTGTGGGGACCACGGTTTACTTGTAAGTCCTAAAGAAAGTTTATACATAATTTAAGGATAGTTGTAACATATTTTCAGGAGACATATATACTCTTATTTCATTTTAACAAACAGTCTACCTATGACATGCATCAGAAATAGAGACCGAAAGGAGACGGGGATTTCTGGGCCCGATTGTAAATAGTTGAGATATGGTTTAAAAAAAGCGTTGTATTTTTCTATTTTAAAATATAAAAAATGAGCTAAATTCACAATCTGGAAGACGAGAAATCTTAAAAATAAGTTTATGTCCCTAATAAAATAGGATACCGATTACTTTAATCGATTAATCTGCATGTATTAAATAAAAAAACACCTGTACCAGATGGTTGATTCAATCAAATGAAATAAATACATTATAATATACTTAATGTCAACAGTTTAAAAAAATCCAAATACGTACGGATAGCCAGAGGTTGCGGGTTCGAATCCCGGCATGGGTGAAATTTTTAGCCTCTAAATAGGTTTTTAAATCCAAATACTTGATGAAAATAAATCTTTAAATTGATTCTCGTTTCCGGATCGATTTATTACCCGTGTTTGTCAACTGTATTTTTAATCTGTGTCTGTGCCAAGAAAAACATCCTTGGTCTGTGCTAACAGTGACAGGCGTGACAGCTCCCTGACTCAATCTATGATCACTCGTCTTCTCTCCGAATAATCCGAATAATAGAGAGTCTTCTCGTATCGTTTAGTGCGTTTTGAGTGTGTTTCCTGTTGTTTTTGTTATTATATTTCTCCGACCAGTGCTTTCTTTCTACAGACTTACGATCTTGCTTAACTTGTACGGACACGGATAAGTTTAGTATAATTTTTATTGTCAGCTTGTTGCATAGCCTCACTTTTACTAAATCTCTTATAACTCTGCACTCAGATTGCCAAAATCCGCAAAATTTTCCGAGATGGTTTGCTAATATATAAGCTCTAAATTGACATCACTTTCACCTTTTTACATCCGGGCCCAAGAATGTATGAAAGTGTATCCGTCTCCTTTTGTCCATATCCAATATTTTTTGGTTCTATGGTCATCTCTCACTGCAAAAAAATACCTATCAGGCAGGCGGTGGTAGCGCAAAGCGCAACGGCAGAACGCAACCCTAATATTCGAGAGGCAGGCTTATTTCGAGAGAGATCAATGTTTTAGTACTTTCTATTCTAAGACATTGGTTACTATTCTTACAAAAGTAGGAAAGCACTAGTGCTGTGGCCAGACATAGGGGCATCCACAGCATCGAAGATCGCAAGAAACTCGCGTGTCTGCTCTTGAAATAGCCAATTCTTAGTGCGATCGCGTGGTTATCAAGCTCTTACAATCTGTTTCTGAGTGAAGGCCTTTCATTTTCATTTATTTATTTATGCCCTCATTTCCTGCAGTGGGAGGTATGTAGTCTGTTATGCTTACCATGCAAGCGCCCTTTCCTCTCGGCATCCGTGTGCACAGCTGAGTAGGGCGCGACTTGCAGTCGGCCTGAGAGATCGACTTGACTTTGAGCCATTGCAAATCATTGGGAATCACGGGGTTCGGATACTGCAAGCAAAACAAATAAAGAACAAATAAGAAATTTAAGCGCTCGTGGCCTAGGCGAATCGAATGATTGGAATCAATTACTTGAGTCAAGCAAGAACAGGCGCGGTCAGGTGCAGGATGGGTGACCGTCCCGTGACTACAGCTAGTGGCATTTTTCCGAGCGCTTCCGTGCTTTGCAAAGCACGTTAAGCCGTTGGTGCCGGCTGTTATGTAATGGCAGTCGTTAGGCCATGTTATATAGAGGGTTTGATAACTTCTGACAGTAAGGCCCGCCACTGTCTTACAATCCTCCACCAACCCGGACTTGGCCCCCGTGGTGGAGAATGTCCTAACCTTTCTGCGATGCAGGAAGAGACCCCTGCCCCAGCAGTGGCCCATAAAAGGGTTGATATCGATCGATATCGATATCGATTCTTTTTTCTGTTTGTGCAATAAAGTGTTCTCTATATATCTATCTATCTAATTAGTCCAGTATCGACTACTCACTCTGTAGTAACCCCAACCAGACAGCAGCAGTTCTATGTTAGCTCCAATAACTTGAGTATCTAACGGAATAGCCTTGACTCTCGCAGAGAAAACGATGTCCTTCGTGGGCTCGATAATAGCAATATCATTCGTCAGGCTACTGTGTACGTATTTCTCGTGGATAGTAAGTGTTTTGGGATTGTAAGTTTGGCCCTTAGGTGAGTCGAGCTGATTGGTGCCGCACCATATGTACATGTCTGCCGGTTTCCTGTGAATGGTGCAAGAAAAAAATGGTTAGCTGAAAATACTTCAATGGCCGAATACAATAACCGTAACAGGTTGATACGCTATCCACGCTAACACTGTGTTGAACTCTGTAAAACTACTTTCGAACAAAAAGCGTTTTGACTATGGCAAAAATTTGAAATAAGTTACCGGATGAAATTAAAACAATAAATACAGTTTTATTAAAAAGAAAACTATATGACATTTCAGTTAATAAATGCTACTATGACATAAATTATTTATTTGTCGACAAAATGTAATAAATTGTCTGTGACATTTTGTTTTAGTTCCTATTAAATTTTGTATTGACATTTTTATTGCAGCTTAAGTTTTAAATTGCAGTAGATTTTAGAGTTAGAGAGATTAGAGTTTAGTTTTTTATTAAAAAAAAATTATTCCACTTTAATTATATGCCTTTGGACACAATTTGTATGCCTATTTAGGTAGAGCACATAGCAACAATTTTTTTTTTTTACATCTGTATATCTGTTAACGCATGTTTAAGCCAAATTTCAGCAAATTTCTCTGAACTAAGCCGCTAATTTATCGAATATATTAAATAGTAATAATTATATTTTTTATATAAGTATATTCCACTAAAACACTTTTAAGACAATGGTTTAAAACCGGATTATGGATGATGATGATGATTAAATAGTAATAATTATATTTTTTATAAAAGTATATTCCACTAAAACACTTTTAAGAAAATGGTTTAAAACCGGATTATGAAAGCATTTTCTCTTATAAACCGACTTGAACTCCGTACTAAGAGTATTTTAATGTAATCGACATTTTTAAATTTTTATAAAGACTGTTAAACTTTAAAGCTACCTTAAAACCTTTTCAAAATGTCAAGTGTCTAAGAATATATTAAACGGCGATGATCTGGGCGCAGTATTTTTAAGTATCTTTTTAAATAATTTAAGTTATAAATATATTTAACTTTGGTTGGTTTTGTTAAGAAATAGATTTAGATAGATAGATAGAGAACACTTTATTGAACAACCAGAAAAATATTACAACCATGATTCATAAATCTAAGTAATGTTATACAATTGGCGGTCTTATCGCTAAGAGCGATCTCTTCCAGACAACCTTTGGATGGAGTGGATTTAGTTTGTGAAAAAAAAGTAAAACATTAACTTGAATGTCTGAGTATTAAACACTGGAAGAGATCGCTTTTAGCGATAAGACCGCCAATTGTATATCGCAATGCTTAGATATGTATTTTGTTTTCTGGTGTGTACAATAAAGAGTTCTAATCTAATCTAAACGCTGTAATGAGACACATGAACAGATTGAACAACCATTTCCCTAAAGGAACATGGCATGACTGCAATCCATGTAGCAGCAATATTTTCTGTTCTATTGAAGCAAAACTCACCGATTGTAAAGGCAATGGCCAGCAGTGAGGATTCTCTTCTTGTTCAGGATGCTGCCTCCACAGAAGTGTGATTTATCCGTAGTGTACCGCAAGGAGATCTGGTAGGGCACAGCGCCATCGTCCGCCTTCGAGCCCCCGATGATTCGCGAGTCGTCATTCCAGGACTGCGGAGGCCACAGGCTTGAACCTAATGGTGGAAAGTTTATGTTAGGTATCTACTAGTGTGGCATGACTGAGATGGCTGTGGTGAGTCGATCTCCACCAATAATGCATACAGGAAAGGTCTAACTAGCCCAGAGCACACAGATAAGATCCATGTTAGGAAAGATGTTCGCCCAATAGTGGAACACAAAAAAGATACGTATAAAATGACTAATATTAATAACGCAATAAAGTGAATCGCTCGTAGCTCCGGCTATCTATGACTAACGCTAGTGGCAATTTTTCCGAAAGGTTCCGTGTTTCGCAAGACACGTTAAGCAGTTGGTGCCGGCTGCCGTCGTAAGATGACGGTCGTTAAGCCACGTCAGAGGCGTAAGGGCGGCTTTAAAACTTCTAACAGTAACACCAGCCACTAGTCTTGCAAGCCTCCATCAATCCGGACTTGGCCCCGTGGTAGAGTATGGCCTATACCTTCCACAGGGAAGAGACCAGTGACTCTCGGTGGGGACATGTGTTGCTGATGATAGTGATATCTATGAATATTCGTTTGGCTGTGTGAAGGGGAATAAATTACAACAACTAAAGGGCCAGTTTCTGAATTGAGAGTTCCTCTAAAAATAGTTAACTGTAGTGCTGTCTCTTCGAATTTCTCAGGAAAGAGTGTGACAGAACGTTATTTGAACGTTGGGTTTGAAGAATTCATGTTGTAATGTGGTGAACAAATGTGTGTGTTTCTGTTGCTGCACTAAAAGGTTTCTTTTTCTTCTTCTTCTTAATGACTTAAGTATATACGAGTACTTAGTGAAATTCTCAATTCAGGAACCGGCCTTTAGTATTTGCTTTTACATAATGAGATGTTTTATAGAGCATCCAGTGGCACCTTCACTCACACTAGATCAGTGAAGGGACCGCTCGGACGATGTAGTGCCTGAGACATTGTTTTTTTAAATGGAGAAGGTTTGCCCTATATCATCCTGGCAACTTAGTCAGCCTTGCCCACTGAAAATATATGTCAGTACGTGCGGAGCCAACCAAGCCGCGGGTATTCTCACGATGTTTTCCTTCACAGTTAGCGTGAGGTGTTGCTACAACCATTTCTCAGATGTACGTAACTTTGAAAGTAAACAAAGTCATAGGTACATGCTCGTACTGGAAATCGAACCTGAGCCTCTCACTTCCAATCTTCTTCTTCGTCTTCAGGCTATATTAGTCCACTGCTGGACATAGCCCTCCCCTAATGAGTGCAAGGTTGTGCCGTCATTGGGGGGTAATGCCTCACTTCCAATGCCATTGTTTTACCCACTGGGCTACCCCCTATTTATGCATAAGTATAGGAAAATAGTAAAACTTTTTTACCTTGAGCCATGAGCGCCATGGGAAGAAGAAGGAGTAGCAAAATCATTGTCGGTCTAATTTATATCACTTGATATAAATAAAACTTTTGTTGAAATTATTGTTAGGTATCGCTTCACCACGGCAGCTGTTACTGAAGTACTTGGATAAGTATGCTTCCTAGTTAGCATTACCGGCTTTTTATACTACCTTGTATTTTGTTCTTATCTATACTCCACTTACTTATCTATACTCAGTACATCCTAAAGGTTTGATTACCCCAGTAGGGATGATTTTATGCTTAGACGTATACCATTATAGGTATTATAAGAGCTCGTAGAATAAAAACATTACTAGCCCGACACGGACATATATTTCATTTCACGTAGCGTCTTGAATGTAAATTTTTCTTAATTTTTTGCGATGGGTGTGAGTTTTTTCACGCTTCGTGAGCCTTAAGTGTTTGCCATGAACACGGTAAGAAGAAGATGTTGGTCGTAAGGGATTAGCGATACGATTCAGGTCAAGGCGCCACAGCCAATTACAAACATTTAAGATTCAGTTTCAGTTTTAAAAGTTCTTTATTTAATTAAGTAACAGTTCATATGTTTACAACCCAGTGTACATAGAAAAACACATATCTAATTAATTACAATTTCAGTTTTTATTACAATTTATTGCGGTTTTTTAATATAGGTACATACATTGCTTCTGGCCCCACACTAGGCTAGCCTGTATCGTGGGAACCAGAAACAGCGACATCCCAAACATATAAAAATCCAAGACCTAGGGTTTTGCTTCTCCGCGCCGGGGTTCGAACCCGGGACTAATCGCATGGTAGGAAGCGCTACCGCTGCGCCACTTAGGTCGCTAATGGCCTGTAATAGGATACAATACCTCAGCTCTTGAAATTTCCAATCCACGGTGGGCACATAATTAAGCGTCTCTCTCTGATAAAAGACCTGTGACCAGCAGTTCGATTTATACTCGTATAAACATTAAGAAACAATACAATATAAATTGTCTGCTACGTCGGTCTAGCGGTTAACACGTTTGACTACCAAAACAGGTCGTGGATTCGATTCCTACTGAAGGTCGTACTTGATTTGTACAAATGGCCTCATTCTGGGTGTTTTTCCATATTTGTGACGTACTTGGCTGGTTAACATAATACATGGTATCCTAGTTTGGGACCAGGACAAGTGATTGTGGTGTGTGCAAGTTATTACAGTATGTATAGCTTTTAGAATATACCTCGGGCTCGAGAGTAGAATTCGGTTCTCGACGAAGGCACACGAGTATAATACTACTTCCTGCTCTGTATAAAACTTTTCATCACTATTCTGAAAAGTTAGGCAACAAATGCGAACGGGTGCCAGCCTTCAGTCTTCTCATGACCACGATGACTGTAACGTCGTCGAAACGTCGAGGTATAATAGCAATAAATTACTACACGCTTATTAAGCCCCGAAAATATTCTAAGTTATGTAATGTTATAAATAACGATACAAAAAACCTTTCCTTATTGCAATTTATCCTATTCTATCCGATAGTAGCCGAGGTATATTCTAAAAGCTAACAAACTGTATTATCATTATTACATCATCTTTATTTCTCCATCCACAATGAGACTGTTCTACGAGTATGCTGTTTTTTTACATTAGGTTCGTAATAATCGGGCAAACTAAAACACTGGTACGTGGAACTTTGAGAGACTCTTCTCTAGCCGAATGTTATCATTACATTAGGTACGCAGGAAGAAACTTTCACCTGTAAGTATTTTATAAATAAATTGGTTCTTTTTTTACATAATTATACCCGATACAAAAATCTGTAAGAATTTTGATATAACTACAAGATTAACTGATAAATGGGATCGATAGCAGATAGTTAACATATTTATTGCAGCTTATCATAAAGGTTTATATCAGGGCAAGAATAAAGCCATTTAAATCTTATCAGTGCATCTTTTCTATGCAAAAGGAAACCTATGCTTGACAAGTTATCAATGATAATCAGTACACATTGCTTCATTACAGTAAGTAGTTTTATATCTTACTAGTTATCTGGACATAAGCCACAGCGGTCTCAGGTCAAAACCCTCACTTCCAAGTCCAAGCCAATCTCGTCCATTGCTTTATATTGGCTTTAGTAATGACAATAAACCTTGTATGGCTTATTTATCCTTACTTGCCCAATTTAGTAAACAAGATTCGAACCTCAAAATTTACATTTATTAGATACCAAACTAGATATTTTCTTGCAAGTTCATGAACTTTCTTTGCAAGATTTGTAGCGTGTTATGTAAAATAGTGAAGCAAGTTACATCATTGGAGTATTGCAGTTTTCGGCTAAAGTCATACTTTACCATAAATAACTTGTTTACTAAAATGGACAAAATTATATTATTTTTAATGCACTAACCCGTGCGATTCGAGTCCCGGCATGGGTGGAATTTTTAGCCTCTTAATTGGTTTTTAAAATGGAATGGAGTAAGACTGTACCTAGCCTTCCAAAGTATGATCTAGTTTGGTATGCTGCGTTCTCTTAGAGCTTGGTAAAATATTACACTGTTGTTTTAGAGACAATAGGTTCATGTAGATAAAATAGGTACCTTTCCGTAACGCTACGACCTTTTCATCCTGATTCGTGAACATAACATAACTCAAGCCTGTATTCCGGGGTAGGCAGTGACCAGCTGCAACTGTTCTATTTAGTTTAGGAGCAATTTGATCCCACTAATATTATAAAGGCGAAAGTTTGTGAGTGTGTATGTTTGTTACTTCTTCACGTCTAAACGACTGCGGCTATTTTCATATTTTTTGGTATGGAGAGAGAGGCTAGATTTTACTGCGAGAAAATATTTTTACCCATGGGAAAATCGATAAACCGCGGGTAAAACCGCGGGGCACAGTTAGTGGGTACATAAGTACATGATTTCAGAGCTGAGTGTCCTGACATTTTCGTAGCCCAATATTGTATTTACGAAAAAAACAAAAAGACATGTTCATTCGGCAAATGACGCGGTCAAAGACAACACAATTATCCCAATTGTTTCAGTAGAATTATTTCTTCCAGTGCCAACGTTCGCCGACAAAATTATAACCAAGATGTCAAGTGATATCGCGATATTATCTTAAAAAAACAAAGGACTTGCTAATTTGACCTCTATTGTCTGGTAAGAGTGACCTATTCCTCCACCTTTTAGGGGATATTGTACCGGATACTTGGGACGGGCGATGAATATAGGCGTATTATTTTGATGAGGCTTGTTAGTTATCTTCATATTCGGTGTCAGAAAACAAGATTATTACATGAGCTTATGACTATATTTTTACTGTCTTGCGATACTTAAAAGAGTAATTTTTCTTTAAAATTGCCTTTCTCCGCGACTTCATTCACATAGAATTTGGGAAAATTGTTCTAAAAAGGAAGATAATTAAAAAATACAACCAGGAAAAGTGAGCATACTTACCTACCTTCAACTGCCCGGTGCGGTGTCGAAGGTATAGTCAATTTATCCTTGTCCAATTTGGTAAACAAGATTCTAACCTCAAAATTTATATTTAATGCAAAAACTAGATATTTTCTCGCGAATTAATTAACGTTGTTCATAAAATTGGCAGCGTGTTGTCTAAAATAGTCTCCCGATTACTTCATTTATAGGAATATGGCAGTTTTCGACTAAAAAGCCATACTTTACTGTTAGAATGTTGTTTACTAAAATGGACAAGTAAGGATAAATAGACTTTCAGTAAGTCCATCTGTATTCGACGGTATTATTCAAAATTATGCAACAAGTCAGAAATAGCGAGATAGGGCTGGTTTCTGGATTGCGAATTTCACTAAGTAAATACTTGAGTAATATATTTATATATCAAACGGGTCTAATCGCGATTATTTATTGGGTAAAACGTAATTACCTTATTTTCCCGTGATAAAATGCGTACAGCGCTCTGCTCCAAAGTTCGGTTCGGTGCTTCGACTCGGTAGAGGACAATAGCAGCAATACCGTCATCAATTTGTCGAACCAAACTTTGGACCAGAGCGCTGTACGCATTTTATCACGGGGAAATAAGGTAATTACATTTTACCTAATAAATAATCTCGTGTAGGGGAAATTTGTGAAGCAAATTGGCCCCCAGCGAAAGATGTAGGCGATGTATGAATCCACTCACCTGGTCCGCGGCTGCTGCTGTGATCCGGGGCCCCAGTAATGGATTTGAGGTGCTGGTGATGTAGGTGCGCTGGCTAGGTTGGGATTATATTCGGAGCAACGGTTTTGCGCGCTTCACGATCGGCCATAGAAAAGTTTTTTTTATCCGATGCGTTTAGAGTCTGCATCGAACGAACGTTTGGTTCGTGAACCCATACATCTTTTGATATGTATAAAAAAGACATGGAAAATGAAAAAGAAGCAAATCCTTGTTTTGTGCTGGCTCACAAACGGACAAAATGTTAAAATACGGAACATCGCGATTAGACCCGTTTGATATAAAACTATGTATGAGTGTCGCGAATCATTAAGAAATACTACTTGAGTAATTTTAAAAACCTATTTAGAGGCTAAAAAATTCCACCCATGCCGGGATTCGAACCCGCGACCTCTGGCTATCCATGCCAGCGCTCTGTCTAACTGAGCCAATGGGCGACTCACCGGCATCAGTGAAATTTCGGACCTCTTTACACTATTCTCTGTATTACGTTTTTTACGAATTTTTTAGCCTCTAAATAGGTTTTTAAAATTGTCCTTAGCACGGGTTAGTGCATTAAAAATAAAAATAGTATACTTACTTGAGTAATGTTCTGTCAAACTCTTTTCTGGGAAATCCAAAGAGACAGCACTACAGTTAACTATTTACTTAGCGAATTTCTCGATTTAGAAACTGGCCCATGTGTCGTGGAAAATCAAAAGCATTCTTTAAATATGAACTAAGCTAAGAAACATTATTTTTTAAAAAGATCGTCCGGTTGGGTTTTAAAAAAATACGCTATAGTAACCCTCTGCTAAAAGGCGCAATTTCTGAAACAAGGTATAGGAATTTTAAAAACCTATTTAGAGGCTAAAAATTTCACCCATGCCGGGATTCGACCCCGCGACCTCTGGCTATCCGTGCCAGCGCTCTTTTCAACTGAGCTAATGGGTGACTCACCGGCATCAGTGAAATTTCGAACCTCTTTACAATATTCTCTGTATTACGTACAGGCAGCTACGCCAGAGGTCGCGGGTTCGAATCCCGGCATTTTTTTTGCCTGTAACAGGTTTTTAAAATTGTCCTCAGCACGGGTTAGTGCATTAAAAATAATATAAGGTACAGGAACTTTTGTTCTAAGACATTCAAACATTTCTTATAAAATTCTCCATTTTTTATTAGGGTATATTTACACATCATACTCACAAAATATAGCGACGAACGCCAGACTGAAAAGAAAAATAATGTTTCTTAGTTAATAGCTATAGAATGTTTTTAAATCTCTACGACACAATAATTTTTTTTTATAAGATTATTCTTACCTTAGCTTTAAATTTTTATGTAACTTGCAATTTATTCGCAATGTTACGTTACGTTACGTTACGTTTTGTTACGTTACGTTACGTTACATTACGTTACGTTACGTTACGTTACTTTACGTTACGTTATGTTACGTTACGGTACGTTACGTTACGTTGATTTAATCTATAGTGTTATGTTAATCTATAGCAAATAACACGGTGTGCCAGAGTGTACTGATAATGACATCACGCATGTCCAGCCGAATAGCCACATGATCGGCGGCGGGAGTCGTTAACGAGGTCGCGGACCTCGGCTGGGTCGGCTTTGACCCTTCCTGGATTTAATTACCTATATCTGCCTGACGCACGTGTCCGCTGAAGTGAGCGGGTATTTTCATTTTAAAATTGTTGTAACAGTAACTTGTAACATTATGTTATTGGAGCTTTATTGGATGTCTTTTGTTAAATTTAAACGACAATTAGAGTATACGCGAATTAACGTCACTGACCGACTATAGAACTGTGAACGAAAATTCGAAACCACGTCGAAGTATACTTCGTCGCCGTCGGGTATACCCGAACATACTGAACAATTAACGTATGTAATTGAATAGATTCATTTACGTTCACTGTTCAGAAAAAAAGTCTGTTAAGAGTTAAATACAAAATCCCGTTCCCGTACCGGACTAGAAGTTAGGGTTAGTAAACCCGGACTATCAGTGAATATTGCTGCCTATTTGCAGTTGCATACGTCACACTGAAGAGAGAAATTTTCAATTCACAAGAAACACCCTGACTTGCAAATAAGATATCAAATCCAACCGCTGTGAGGCTATCGCTAACAAATGAGGTGGAAGGCATGCACGAGTGGAATCGCACTTGTCCCGGCCATTACGTGCTCAGCGAGCTTCGAGCTACTTCTGAACCCATTGGCTGACTCGTCCTAGTAGGTACAAACAACCAGAGATCAAGCTTCTCCTTTGTACTATTTTTTTATACTCTAGTCTATATGCTAAAGTGAGCATATAGACTTGAGTATAAATTGTACACCTTGCTGTGTCATATTGACGTTTCATTTTGTGACGCGAACGTACTATGACGTGTCATATTGTGACGTGAACGTGCCCGTTCCCGAAATTCAAGACGTGGCGATAGTTGATTTTAGACTTATAGAGTTTTTGTCATATTAATATGACATATTGACAACCTTACTAACCTCCAATCAATCCACTCCTTCCAAAGGTTATCAGGAAGAGATCGCTCTTAGCGATAAGACCGCCAATTGTATAACATTACTTAGATTTAAGATTTAATCATGGTAGTATTGTTGTAAAGTAGTAGAACTCTTTCTTTTCAAATATTTTTTTGTCTGTAGATATACCATTTATTGTTCCTATCATGCTTGCTATTATAACTTCATGTTTATGTACGTTTATAATAGTATTTATCTATTTAAGTTTATTTCATTACGTATACGTATGTATATTAATATTTGATGAGCACCTACTACTCGTCTCAATTTCTCCTTCTGCAATCTTTCCGATTCAAGGTTGCCTGGAATAAATTGCTATCAGCAATAAGGCCGCCAATTGTACCTCTTCTTTTGGGACTATTGTCTCTGTAATAATTTTCTGGTGTGTACAATAAAGATACAATTTTCTGGTGTGATCTGTCTATAGTACCATGACAGATACATCGTCGGGTCACGTGGGGTGTTTTTTCATACCATTGACGCCTAGAAGGTTCGATGTTTGAGCGCGCGTAGACTTGAAGCAGCAAACGAAATTAAATCGCACTGTTCATGCAGCTGTCATTGTACCACAATGCATCAGTAGAATCTAGACATAGGGTCTGCCACTTGCTACGATCTTGACAAACCTCTATCGCTTCATAAACATTAATTAGTCGCTGCATACACGCGCACCGGTATCGGGTACTTTCCATCTTCGTTAACGACCCTTGAATGTCCCCACTGCTGGCGCACGGGTCTCTTCCTGCATCGCAGGAAGGTTAGGTCATACTCCACCACGGGGGCCAAGTCCGGGTTGGTGGAGGATTGTAAGACAGTGGCGGGCCTTACTGTCAGAAAGCCGCTGACATGACTTAACGACTGCCATCGATATGACAGCCGGCACCAATGGCTTAGTGTGCCTTGCGAAGCACGGAAGCTTTCGGAAAAAAGCCACTAGCGGTAGTCACAGGACGGTCACCCATCCCGTACCTGACCGCGCCCGTTGTTGCATAACTCAAGTGATTGATTCCAATCACTCGGCTCGCCTAGGCCACGAGCGCTTCACTTAATAATTATTTAATAATTTCGGAATTAAAATCTCTAATTAGCTAGGCACTCGCCGAAATATAATCCGCAAGTATTTCCGAGTGTCGCGCAGCAACAACAGGGCGGAAGTTTTAATTAGCATTTCGTTTCGCAGCGACTCGAATAACAAAACGGCAATAGTGCAGATTGTGGGAGGGCAGGCGAGCGCGCTGGTACAGGGCGCTTCAACAACGCATACTACTCGCTCGATATTTATCACAATATTTAAAGTTATCTTTATTTTAGATCGAATCCTATATCAGTTGGAAAGAGCGCTGGCACGGATAGCCAGAGGTCGCGGGTTCGAATCCCGGCATGGGTGGAATTTTAGCCTCTAAATAGGTTTTCGTACTCATCTTAATTTGTTTGTACCCGATGTGTCACCGTATACATAAAAGTTATAATGCAAATTAAAATTGCTCGATTTGGCGCAATAGATTTATTTTCCCGCAAAAGTTATTAACCCCCGGTTTCTCGTACACTAACAAGCTGTTAATCTACTGTTAACAGCTGTCAGTTGGCCTAAGTGCATACAAAAAAACAACTGACAACTGTTAACAGTAGATTAACAGCTTGTTAGTGTACGAGAAACCGGGGGTAAGTAGTTTAATGAAGATACGTCCACTCAGCTGTAAGGCGAGCGTTTTACACCCAGCTGCACGAGATTCAGTACATTTTTTTCTACCTATCTATCGTCAACAATCATCATTAGCAGCAGCCCACCTCTGCCCACTGCTGGGTATAGGTGTTTTCCCTATTTCCCATCGATTTATGCAGACAATGAGAGACGCCCGCTGTTGGGCCTTTTCACCGTCACGCCAACGTAAAAACCATAGCTAGTTTGACACTATGTTTTTTTTCAAAAAGCCAACATCATAAATCTAAATATCTGTGATAACTATTTTTAGAGCCTAGGATAAACAATCTGTTCCAAACAAAGGTCCTAACCTCAATCGATGTTGCCAAAACCGGCCGTTTGTAGCACCGATTTGTAGTGTGTAAGTAGCTTTAGGTAACCTAAGACAATATCAATCACTTATAAATGTATTTATCTACTAATAAAGGACAGTCTTGTATCAACCATGGTCTCTTTCACTTGCCTCTAGAAGGCACCACCTTACATGGCGACCCTTGCCATGCCGCGCCAGGAGCATGCTATGTTGTCTTCCATACAAATAGGAGTTTCAGTCGATAGCGCCACCTATCCCCCAACACCGGAACTATTATGAGCTATGTCTCAGCTATGTTTATTCAGTGTTGCCCGTGAAACTAACTGATTGCAAGTTATGGCAAAATTTTGCTCACCAATTTTTAAACCTTCTTCAAATTAACAATGAAAGTATAAACTAAGACTTCTCAAAAACAAGCTTATTTCTAATAAAATAATGACTTATAAACATACGACAATTTAGAGAGTATTTAGAATTATGTAATTTAGATATTATTTTTACAATATAATTTCCCAAGAAGGTGTCTAATTACATGTCAAAACTAGCAACACAAGATTTTTTATGACACAACTACTTTTCCTCAACGGGTTTCGTTTTATGAAAAAGTTTTTAATGCTTAATTTTCTTATACCTAAATATTTGTGAATTTCCAGCTTTCAATTTTGATTCCTAATTTTGAGAAAGTGACTCTTAAAATGTGGCTTGATGTGAGAAATTAACTCGACAAAATTGTTTTGGTGTTTTGAGAAAGTGACTATAGTGACCCTTTAGTGAGTTTAGTGGTACTTTTTGTGAGGACCTACCTAAAAAATATAACAAAGAAGCGAGTCAGGGAGACTGGTATTAAAATAAATGTTTAATTTTGTTAAACTATTATACAGTTGTATTTCTCAATAGCAAGTGCTCCTTCCTAAACAAAAGTTTGTTTCAGTGAAAAAGGATACGTAGGGCTTAATTTTTTGGAGTTTTTTATTTTTATATCATTCAGTCCATTAATTCCTTTTTCATTGAAACAAACTTTAAAACCTCCATAAAATAAACGTTACTAGTATACCTATATATATAGGTATGTATACGCACCTCCTGTACCACGTACGGTGCTATAGTAGTTATGAGGTTAGAAACTAGATGGCAGCACTGTATCGATATCGCGAGTGGGCCATCTATACGCCAGTAAAATATACTTATCTACGAGTATGGCCGGGAGTGTCAAATAGCAGCGGCGCGAGCGCATCATAATGAACTGTGAAAAAGAAAATGTGTAAAAGTCCTAAGATGTTGATAATACGTTCTTGGCTGTATGTTCTGAAAATAGTTATCATCACAGATATAAAGATTATTGCCGTTTACTTTTTGCATTATTGCAAAGGCACCGAAAAAGGCAATTGCGGCTCGGCCTTCAATGATACGAGACAGGCAATTGCCATTTCGGCCGAGGCATATATAGTGCTTTTCTTAAAAAAATTCAAGGAAATAAAAAAGGGCCTTTTACATAATATACTTCTTTAATATTAAAAGTGATATTGCTCATGTTAGGACAATTATTGAACGAAAATGTTATTGTTTTTCTTTTGATTTCGCTGAAAGCAGGGTTTCCATCGCTAATTCAGCTGCCGATCTTGAATCTAGTGGAGTGCAGTCAATGTCCATTCATTTTTATTTTCAGAATTATCGGAACTCATTTTAATTTATTATTAACCAAATAACAACGAACTCCGCTTTACCGCCGAATTTTTATTTTTATTTTACAGTTTGTGCCGAAAGGTAAACGCATCTGTGGCTATGAGCCACGAGAACGCAATGTATACGATAGGTGAAAGAGTTCTAAATTCAAACAGCACACCGTTTCATACAACATTGCCGGTGCGCTCTTCGCTCCAAATTCAAAGAATGCGCCGGGAAGTGATTTTGGTTATTCAGTCTATGTAAATATGATACTTCGCGTGTTCTATATTCAAAAGTAATGATAATATTTCCGCGAATGTTTAAGAAAAACGTATTATACAACAACTTATATTTTTTTTCCATTATTGGCGCTAGTTAGCACCCCGAAGTGCTTCAAGAAACTTAGTACCTACGCCGCGCCGCGAGGCGCTGATACGCAACTTGAAAAGTGTCAGCAACCTTTCTAAAGCACCCTGTGAACAGGCCGCTCTACTGGTGGACCCTCCGCCCGCCGCACTGGCGTGCTAAGGAAGTGTTAACAGCGGGGCGTGCCTGCGCTATCTCGTATCTCTTGCACGCGAATTGCACTTGTCAGCCTGCAGTCTACTTCACGCGTTCTTACTTATAGCCGCAATATAAATGCGCTATAACATTATATCGCGCGCGCTGCGTTGGCTTTCCACGAGTGCCTTTACTGCTGTTTGACTCGTAATTGCCGGGGCAGGGGCAGGGGCATGCCGTTTTACTGCCCGGTAGTGTGGTGTTTGAACGATGTTTTTGAATGGGTAGGCAAACTAGACAAATAACTCTTTACAGGACTGATAGAGCTGTAGTTTTAACGCCCACACTTTCGTAAGGATTGCTTAAGCTTAAGCCCCCCAGAGCAGGGCTATATGTTACCTAAGTACAAATGTGCTGCTAATTTTGAAGGATGGATAAATCCCAGAATATTTGTGTGTGTGTAAAAACGACCGATCCCTTACATTTAAGGTACACTCTATAGGAATCTTTAAGGGTCACTGATGAAACCGCTTACATCGTTTGAATGTAAGCTTAGTAATAACTAGTTTTTATTATAAACTAGCCCAATTGCGACTCTGCCTGCGTGGGCGTAAGAAGTGGTAATACCAATTCACAAATGTAAACTTGGAAAACAAAGCTTTTGGGAGATGCATACTAGGATTTGAACTTTTGTTCCGTACATTCAAAAGCACCCTATTCAAGGTCATAATTTAAATATGTGACAAATTTCTTTCAGATCGGCTCATCCGCTCTTGCGTGATTAATTAAGTAACAAATATCTATCTATCCAAACATTTGCATTTGCACTAGTATAACACTAATAAGATATACATTATTTATTAACCCTTCTGGTGCTCGACGCGCTCGGACAAAGGAAAGTTCAAAGGTGCCGCATAGTGAAGGGTCATTTCGCAGATTCGATTTCAACCTTGTATGTCGCCACTGCTGGGGCACGAGTCTCTTCTTGCATTGCAGGAAGGGATTACGCATTTATTTGCATACGTACGTTAATTTTATCCCAAATATTTTTGTACATATGCCAGCAACCACCTTGAACATACAGACACATACATACATACATACATACATACATACATACATACATACATACATACATACATACATACATACATACATACATACATACATACATACATACATACATACATACATACATACATACATACATACATACATACATACATACATACATACATACATACATACATACATACATACATACATACATACATACATACATACATACATACATACATACATACATACATACATACATACATACATACATACATACATACATACATACATACATACATAACCTCACGCCTGTATCCCAGAAAGGTAAGCAGAGACCAGGGACTGCCACTTGCCACGATCCTGACAGATTACCTTCGCTTCATCAACGTTCATAAGTCGTTGCATGCACTCACGCCGGTTCCGGGTACTTTTTATCTTCCCCTTTGCTAATACATCCCCTATTTGGGAAACATACCTTGAACAATTCCCAGTATTACTGTTATCGGCTCTTTGCCGCACTGAAAGTGGCGCGGGATATTGATGATCGTTTCGGCCACGCCATTCGTTGGAAAGTCGACCTCTGCACTTTCTTAATAGTGTACTGTTACGCAGGCGCTTCGGGGGCTCGAAAATCAAATGGCCTATGTACCCCTGCTGCAGTTTATTGAAGAAACCGAAAAACTCTAATGTAATACTACACTACAGCTACTCTGTGCCCTGCTCGTTGAAGCACCAGAGTGTGATGTGTTTGCGGATGGGATTGAAAGTGTGGTGAAGGCATGTAAGAGATATAATATTGT